>CM039506.1:47531653-47604177 GCA_022432975.1 Begonia masoniana
CGGTGATAAAGAACAGACACAATTTCGGAAGAATAACAGAAGAGAAGAACTGGCGAGAAAATAATTAAACAGAATGGACAGGAAGTAAAACATGAAAATAAAAGCTAGAGCAGGAAGCTGTTGGGCAAAGGCGTATGACATCAGCGGAAGAAAAGATGACGCAACGGAAGACAAAATATAAACTGGCGGAAGCTTCTGATGACGTCAACCGGAAGACAAAAAATTTTAAAAAAACGGGGAGGAAGACTTATGATGACGTCAACCGGAAGACAAAATTATAAACGGGCGGAAGACTGGATGCTGCGTAACCGGAAGACAAAAATTTTAAACTGGGCGGAAGACTTATGGCTGACGTCAACCGAAGACAAATGTATGTAAATGGCGAAGACTCATGCTGAATGTCAACCGGAAGGCAAAAAAATTTTAAACTGGGCGGAGACTGAATTGACTTTGACTGAGGCGGAGACTGAATTGACTTTGACTGGGCGGATGACTAAAATGACTTTGAATGGGGGATGTGAATGGACTTTGGACGGGCGGAGAAACGGACTAAATGGCTTGGACTGGGCGGATGACTAAGCATATAACTGGACGGATGACTGGTGGACAACATTTACCAGGATGACATATCAACAGAAGAAATAACAACAGAAGGGCATAAAACTTCTAATTTATTAAAAAACCCCCGATTTCAAAACAAAGTTTTAAAAAACAACATATTTGGACAACTGACAGGACACCTGAAAAGAATTCGAGAAAACAACTGCAGGGATCAGCAACCCACCCCGGCTCGTGTGCGCTACTTTGCTAACCAATACCAGCGTTTAAATGTAATTTAAATAATTTTCTATAAATTTTCGACTCAGTTTTTCTCGGTTTTTTCCACCCTCAATTTTTGTTGGAAAACGTGCCCCCCGTAAATCTCGAGAAACAGGCTTAAAACGGATAACGAAAAAAAAATCGAGAAAGTGTAAAACGCTATTTGTTTAAACAAATGAGCAACATAACCCTATACATTTCAACCCCAAACCTGAAAATGCACATTATAAAACCATCCTTTTATACAGACAATCCCACAAAACCCACATTAGTTTTACAAACTCCAGATACTAAAAACTATCAATGCCAAATACCCGCTCTACCCACATCTTTCTGAGATCATGGTCGAGACAGGCCCCGACACCTGCCCCGCATCGGCATACACGTACATCAACGCCTGCGTCCCAACCCTAGCTTTCCTCATACTCTAAATTGTCTGCCTGCAACACCTACAGCCACTGAATCAAAACGTAATCTATAAATACTTAGTACGTAGAATAGCATACCAAAAACATAAATGCAACACAACCCCATCACATGAAGTTTTGACTGCTCAGTTTGCTCTTGTAACACCCGGCATTTTCGATCGGAAAATTATCCCTCGAATTGTCGAACGAGGTTAGGTTTATATTAATATGACGTATGTGTTGGCGAAATGTTGGGATGTTTAGTGGAAAACTAAACCATGATTCATTTAGTTAGAAATGCATGGAAGGGCAAATTAAGAAGAAATTAAGGTTGGTGGAAGAAATCAAATGGATGATTGACACTTGGCAAACTTGTTGAAGAACGCATACTCTTTTCTCTCCCCTCCTACGTGAAACCTCACTTTCTCTTCTCTGCTCTTTCCATTTCCTTCTCTGTTTCTTCTCTTTCTGGCGATTCAAACCTTTCGAGAAACGTTCATCTCTCCTCTTTTCTTCTATTTTCTTCAGCAAAGGTAAACATCTATTTATGCTAATGAAGTTGGACAAGTTAAAATGTGAGTTTGTTGAAGTTTAGGGTTAAGACATTTCGGAGAAAACTCACTGTCCTTGGATGAAAACATGTTGGATTGTTTTCTAAAAGTCTGAATGGAGTCAGGAGTGTATGTAGTAAACATTTTCAGCTTGTTTATTTTCTGAATGTGCATGTACAGGTTCGGACATTACGAGGACGATCAAGAACTAACTACGTAGCAAACAGGAGCTATAAACGTAGGTGGCCTTAAGGCTACATCACGAAGGGTACTAGGTTTTCAGTTCTTGTCGGAAGTTTGGGGTAGAAATGTTTAACTTAGTTTGGATCATGTTCTGAGTTGTCTGTTCAGTTTATGTCCTAAGTTGTCTGTGTTCTGCTTACGGTATGTTCTGTATTTATGGGTCTGCGTATAGGTTAGGCACTGAGAATGTCATGAATACTACAATTTTCTAAAATTCGCAAAACCGATTCTGTACATGTTTGAAATAAATAAGATAAAAATCCGACTGAAATGTACCAGGTTAAGTGTGGACGGGAATGTTGGCCCCTTGGTTTTATCCCTCCCTGGGAATCTGAAAATATTGTCCTGGCAAGGACCCTCTGGTTTTATCCCTCCCTGGGAATCTGAAAATATTGTCCTGGCAAGGACCCTCTGGTTTTATCCCTCCCTGGGAATCTGAAAATATTGTCCTGGCAAGGACCCTCTGGTTTTATCCCTCCCTGGGAATCTGAAAAATGCTGTGCCTGATAGTGCACCCCCCCTTCTGTGCCTGATAGTGCACCCCCCCCACTGAACTCACTGATATTACTGTACTGTATCCCTGAATGTGCCTGATAGTGCACCCTCCCCCTTCCCCACTGAACTCACTGATATTACTGTACTGTTATATATATGTATATTGTATTACTGTATGTGCCTATGTGCACTCACTGATATTACTGTACTGATTACCGATTATGGCCTGATAGTGCACCTACTGAAACCAGTTTCCCTATAAGCCCCACTTATTCTTCTGCCACTGAAATGTAAAGTTCTGTACTGTCATGTATTCTGAAAAACGCATGCATAGCAGTTGCATCATCGCATACGATTATGTAGTCTTAATGAGTTTTAGACTCATAGGTGAACTCTCTGATGTAGGTACTGAACTTGAAACTGAGGATCTTGTTCCTCAAAGTGATGATCTAATGTAGAGGGTGGATCGAGCTCATGGGGTGGTTGCTGCAGCCAGACATATCTGCTCTGAGGTTTAAGTTTTGAAAGAGAAAACTGTTCAAACTTCATCTTCCGGTTACTGTTCACAACTTCATCTTCGGTTACTGTTCACAACTTCATCTTCGGTTACTGTTCACAACTTCATCTTCGGTTACTGTTCACAACTTCATCTTCGGTTACTGTTCACAACTCATCTTCCGGTCATGTTCACAACTTCATCTTCGGTTACTGTTCACAACTTCATCTTCGGTTACTGTTCACAACTTCATCTTCGGTTACTGTTCACAACTTCATCTTCGGTCACTGTTCACAACTTCATCTTCGGTCACTGTTCACAACTTCATCTTCGGTCACTGTTCACAACTTCATCTTCGGTTACTGTTCACAACTTCATCTTCCGGTCATGTTCACAACTTCATCTTCGGTTACTGTTCACAACTTCATCTTCGGTTACTGTTCACAACTTCATCTTCCGGTTACTGTTCACAACTTCATCTTCCGGTCACTGTTCACAACTTCATCTTCCGGTTACTGTTCACAACTCATCTTCCGGTTACTGTTCACAACTTCATCTTCCGGTCACTGTTCACAACTTCATCTTCGGTTACTGTTCACAACTTCATCTTCGGTTACTGTTCACAACTTCATCTTCCGGTTACTGTTCACAACTCATCTTCCGGTCACTGTTCACACTTCATCTTCCGGTCACTGTTCACAACTCATCTTCCGGTTACTGTTCACAACTTCATCTTCGGTCACTGTTCACACTTCATCTTCCGGTTACTGTTCACAACTTCATCTTCCGGTCACTGTTCACAACTTCATCTTCCGGTTACTGTTCACAACTCATCTTCCGGTCATGTTCACAACTTCATCTTCGGTTACTGTTCACAACTCATCTTCCGGTTACTGTTCACAACTTCATCTTCGGTTACTGTTCACAACTCATCTTCCGGTTACTGTTCACAACTTCATCTTCGGTTACTGTTCACAACTTCATCTTCCGGTTACTGTTCACAACTTCATCTTCGGTCACTGTTCACAACTTCATCTTCGGTCACTGTTCACAACTTCATCTTCGGTTACTGTTCACAACTCATCTTCCGGTCATGTTCACAACTTCATCTTCCGGTTACTGTTCACAACTTCATCTTCGGTTACTGTTCACAACTCATCTTCCGGTCACTGTTCACAACTCATCTTCCGGTCATGTTCACAACTTCATCTTCGGTTACTGTTCACAACTTCATCTTCGGTCACTGTTCACAACTCATCTTCCGGTCACTGTTCACAACTCATCTTCCGGTCACTGTTCACAACTCATCTTCCGGTCACTGTTCACAACTTCATCTTCCGGTCATGTTCACAACTTCATCTTCGGTTACTGTTCACAACTTCATCTTCCGGTTACTGTTCACAACTTCATCTTCCGGTCATGTTCACAACTTCATCTTCGGTTACTGTTCACAACTTCATCTTCCGGTTACTGTTCACAACTCATCTTCCGGTCATGTTCACAACTTCATCTTCGGTTACTGTTCACAACTTCATCTTCGGTTACTGTTCACAACTTCATCTTCGGTTACTGTTCACAACTTCATCTTCGGTTACTGTTCACAACTTCATCTTCCGGTACTGTTCACAACTTCATCTTCGGTTACTGTTCACAACTTCATCTTCGGTTACTGTTCACAACTTCATCTTCCGGTCATGTTCACAACTTCATCTTCGGTTACTGTTCACAACTTCATCTTCCGGTTACTGTTCACAACTTCATCTTCGGTTACTGTTCACAACTTCATCTTCGGTTACTGTTCACAACTTCATCTTCGGTTACTGTTCACAACTTCATCTTCCGGTCACTGTTCACAACTTCATCTTCGGTTACTGTTCACAACTTCATCTTCGGTCACTGTTCACAACTCATCTTCCGGTCACTGTTCACAACTCATCTTCCGGTTACTGTTCACAACTTCATCTTCCGGTTACTGTTCACAACTTCATCTTCCGGTCACTGTTCACAACTTCATCTTCGGTTACTGTTCACAACTTCATCTTCCGGTTACTGTTCACAACTTCATCTTCGGTTACTGTTCACAACTTCATCTTCCGGTCACTGTCACAACTTCATCTTCCGGTCACTGTTCACAACTTCATCTTCCGGTACTGTTCACAACTCATCTTCGGTTACTGTTCACAACTCATCTTCCGGTACTGTTCACAACTCATCTTCCGGTCACTGTCACAACTTCATCTTCCGTCACTGTTCACAACTCATCTTCCGGTTACTGTTCACAACTTCATCTTCGGTTACTGTTCACAACTCATCTTCCGGTTACTGTTCACAACTTCATCTTCGGTCACTGTTCACAATTCATCTTCCGGTCACTGTTCACAACTTCATCTTCCGGTTACTGTTCACAACTTCATCTTCCGGTCACTGTTCACAACTTCATCTTCGGTCACTGTTCACAACTCATCTTCCGGTCACTGTCACAACTTCATCTTCCGGTCACTGTTCACAACTCATCTTCCGGTCACTGTTCACAACTCATCTTCCGGTCACTGTTCACAACTCATCTTCCGGTCACTGTTCACAACTTCATCTTCCGGTCACTGTCACAACTTCATCTTCGGTTACTGTTCACAACTTCATCTTCCGGTACTGTTCACAACTTCATCTTCCGGTCACTGTTCACAACTTCATCTTCGGTCACTGTCACAACTTCATCTTCCGGTCACTGTTCACAACTTCATCTTCCGACACTCCAGTTCTGTCTTATATATTCCGAAGACTGTTTTCATTCCTTCCCGCTTCCAACCTCCTGGCTTTTGTTCTGTTATTCTTCTGTCATTTAATCTGAACTCCGATTTTAAGTATGTCTTCAAATTTAAATGCTTAAAGTGCTCTGCTTCCTGTATTCATCTGTCGTTCATTTCTGTGGTCCAACAATTAATATATTTTTCTAATTTTGTTCCAAGGATTCTGATCTCCTTCTGTTGTTTACCCTGTAGTTCGGTGTTAACTGTTTTTCCCTTGTTTGATTTCGACACCAGAGAACTCTCTCTCTGCGAAGTTTTAAAGTTTGTAAATATTCTGTTCACTGTTTCTTCTGACTGTTCTGTTTTTTAAAAAAAAATATAGTCACTGTTTCCTGTTATCTGTCCCGGAGTGATGGCTCCGATCCCGAACTCCGATCGGGTTCCAGTTTCGGGCTGTCACAGTTGTGGTATCAGAGAGACAAGGTTTTAAAATCGATTCTGTGAAATGTCTGACTGCACAACCCGCCACATGAGATCGCTCCACCAACTGTAAGTGTTTAAGTTCTTGTAAAAGTTCTGTTTATTAAATTTAGATATTATGTTTATAGGATTTTCCTAGTATGGATTGAGGACGGTACAGAGAAGCCGAAGAGAGAGATTTTAGTATCCGACAATTAACGGAGCTTGCCATCCCGGCAGTTTGAAATGTTCATGATCGGGAGAGAGTTTTGGAATTCGAGCTCGATTACTTCGGAAGACCATAGTGGTGAGAGTTTTAGGCGACTTCGACCTCCCACATTCGACGGACGACTTACGGATCCGATCCATGCCGAGGAGTGGGTTCGAACGATGGAGGACTTGTTTTACCTTGCTAAGGTGAAGGACATGGAGAAGGTCTCTTATTGCCGCGTTATATCTCGAGCTTGACGCGAAACTTTGGTGGGACACCATACAGGCCACGACTAACGTGGAGGAAATATTGTGGGGACCATTCAAGAAATTATTTTGTGATGATACTTCTACAACGCCGTGTGGGCAAGTAAGATGTCAGAATTCACCCAGCTAAGACAGACGGGATCGGTAACAAATATGTTAGAGAGTTTGAAGCGTTAACCCGTTTTGTCAGCCACCTAGTAAGGGAGAACGAAACCAAGGTCTTTCATTTTATGCAAGGTTAGAGGGAGAGATATATAGAGGTGTGAAGATATCTGGAGATCAGAACGTATCATACTCGAAAGTGGTTGCCAAAGCTTTTGAGGTGGAAGAGATGCAGCAACGGAGCAGGGGCATGAAGAGACTCAATGTGGCAACTGCCAACCAAGTCAAGGGGAAAAGATCAATGGGAGCCTCTCAACTTCCTGTATGCCCACGTTGCCAGAGAAGTCATATGGGGAAATGCAGGCTCTTTACTGACCGATGCTTTCGTTGCGGCAAGGAGGGCAACCAAGTCCGGGGTTGTCCGATGCCTGACACGAGACCGAATCGTGCCACCCAGAGAGTATTCGCTTTGATGGAGAACGATGATGACGCCCAGCACACGGCGATCGCAGGTACCATATTGTTATGTATTGCACCTGTACATACCTTGTTAGACACGGGGCCACACACTTGTTGTGGCTATGGACTTTGTGGTTAGGGAGATGTTCTGTTTAGTACCGTCTGATCAACCCTACAGTGTCATGCTATCGTCCGAAAAGTTTATGCACCCCGAGCAGGTAGTGCAGGGTGATATGGTGTTAGTAGGGGACCAGAAATTGTATGCCAATTACATATCGTTATCGGTATGAGAGGATACGAGGTGAATTCTGGATATGGATTGGCTGTTTAGACAACATGCCACCATTAATTGTTGGTTTGGGCTAGTGCCTCTAAGCACCCGAATGTGGAGGAGTTCTCCGATCGGGCTACGCTAGTGATGCGCAATATGCCTGTTGTATCCGCCTTAGTGATGACGCCACGATGTTCTAGAATTCTAGCCTATGTAGTGGATGCTCAAGGGCAAGATGAGGTGGAGCTCCAGGATATTCCGGCAGTCTGAAAATTCTCGTGAGGGTCACAGCAGAAGGTACGAGTCTCCCTTGCGCTGGGTCAAGGTTGGAGAAGCCAGACTGGAAGTATCACTGAAGGCGATGAAGTAGTCCTGAAGGTGTCACCTCTCAAGGGCGTGATGAGGATTGAAAGCACAGCTTACAGACTGCGGCTGCTAGTGTCTACGAGTCGAGTCCACAACGTTTTTCAAGTCTTGATGCTGGAAAAGATGCGTGCATGACCCTACTCAGATCGTGGAACTGGTGGACTTAGATATCCAGCTGATACTGACGCACGAAGGAAGGCCCGTGAAGATTTTTGATTCTTCGATCAAAGTATTGCGTGACAAAGTGATCCCATTGGTGAAGGTCTTGTGGCACAACCGTAACGTGGAGAAGGCCACTTGGGAAGAACGACATGATGTAAAAGACAGATGCCCTTATCTAGTTGTTTAAGCAAATTTTGGGGACCAAAATTCTTTTAAGGTGGGTGGAATGTAACACCCGGCATTTTCGATCGGAAAATTATCCCTCGAATTGTCGAACGAGGTTAGGTTTATATTAATATGACGTATGTGTTGGCGAAATTGTTGGCATGTTTAGTGGAAAACTAAACCATGATTCATTTAGTTAGAAATGCATGGAAGGGCAAATTAGGAAGAAATTAAGGTTGGTGGAAGAAATCAAATGGATGATTGACACTTGGCAAACTTGTTGAAGAAGCCATACTCTTTTCTCTCCCCTCCTACGTGAAACCCTCACTTTCTCTTCTCTGCTCTTTCCATTTCCTTCTCTGTTTCTTCTCTGTCTGGCGATTCAAACCTTTCTAGAAGACTTCATCTCTCCTCTTTTCTTCTATTTTCTTCAGCAAAGGTAAATATCTATTTATGCTAATGAAGTTGGACAAGTTAAAATGTGAGTTTGTTGAAGTTTAGGGTTAAGACATTTCGGAGAAAACTCACTGTCCTTGGATGAAAACATGTTGGATTGTTTTCTAAAAGTCTGAATGGAGTCAGGAGTGTATGTAGTAAACATTTTTCAGCTTGTTTATTTTCTGAATGTGCATGTACAGGTTCGTGCATTACCGAGACGATCAGAACATCAACTCCGTAGCAAACAGGTAAGCTCATAACCGTAGGCTGCCCCTTAAGGCCCTACATCACAGAGGTACTAGGTTTTCAGTTCTGTCGGGTAGTTTTGGGTAGAAATGTTATAACTTCTGTTTGGATCATGTTCTGAGTTGTCTGTTCAGTTTATGTCCTAAGTTGTCTGTGTTCTGCTTTACGGTATGTTCTGTTATTTCTGATGTCTGCTGTTATAGGTTTAGGCACTGAGAATGTCATGCATACACAATTTTCCTGAAAATTCATGCAAAACCGATTTCTGTACACTGTTTGAAATAATAAGATAAAAATCCGACTGAAATGTACCAGGTTAAGTGTGGGACGGGAACTGGCCCCTCTGGTTTTAATCCCTCCCTGGGAATCTGAAAATATTGTCCCTGGCAAGGACCCTCTGGTTTTATCCTCCCTGGGAATCTGAAAACTGCTGTGCCTGATAGTGCACCCCCCCCTTCTGTGCCTGATAGTGCACCCCCCCCACTGAACTCACTGATATTACTGTACTGTATCCCTGAATGTGCCTGATAGTGCACCCTCCCCCTTCCCCACTGAACTCACTGATTACTGTACTGTTATATATATGTATATTGTATTACTGTATGTGCCTATGTGCACTCACTGATATTACCGTACTGATTACCGATTATGGGCCTGATAGTGCACCTACTGAACCAGTTTCCCTATAAAGCCCCACGTAAGTCTTCTGCCACTGAAATGTAAAGTTCTGTACTGTCACCGTATTTCTGAAACCGCATGCATAGCATTTTGCATCACTGCATATCTATTATGTTCTTACGGAGTTTTAGACTCATAGGTGAACTCTCTGATGTAGGTACTGAACTTGAAACGGAGATCTTGTTCCTCAAAGTGATGATCTAATGTAGAGGGTGGATCGAGCTCATGGGGTGGTTGCCTGCAGCCCAGACATATCTGCTCTGAGGTTTAAGTTTTTGAAAGAGAAATATTGTCTGTGAATTTTACTTAGATTCTGATGTTTTGGTTTTAGGAAACTCTGTTGAAATTCTGTTGGTATTTCGGGATGTACAACTCATCTTCCGGTCACTGTTCACAACTTCATCTTCCGGTTACTGTTCACAACTCATCTTCCGGTCACTGTTCACAACTCATCTTCCGGTCACTGTTCACAACTTCATCTTCCGGTTACTGTTCACAACTCATCTTCCGGTCACTGTTCACAACTCATCTTCCGGTCACTGTTCACAACTTCATCTTCCGGTTACTGTTCACAACTCATCTTCCGGTCACTGTTCACAACTTCATCTTCCGGTCACTGTTCACAACTCATCTTCCGGTCACTGTTCACAACTTCATCTTCCGGTTACTGTTCACAACTTCATCTTCCGGTTACTGTTCACAACTCATCTTCCGGTTACTGTTCACAACTTCATCTTCCGGTTACTGTTCACAACTCATCTTCCGGTCACTGTTCACAACTTCATCTTCCGGTTACTGTTCACAACTCATCTTCCGGTCACTGTTCACAACTCATCTTCCGGTCACTGTTCACAACTCATCTTCCGGTCACTGTTCACAACTTCATCTTCCGGTTACTGTTCACAACTTCATCTTCCGGTCACTGTTCACAACTCATCTTCCGGTCACTGTTCACAACTCATCTTCCGGTCACTGTTCACAACTTCATCTTCCGGTTACTGTTCACAACTTCATCTTCCGGTTACTGTTCACAACTCATCTTCCGGTCACTGTTCACAACTTCATCTTCCGGTCACTGTTCACAACTCATCTTCCGGTCACTGTTCACAACTCATCTTCCGGTCACTGTTCACAACTCATCTTCCGGTCACTGTTCACAACTCATCTTCCGGTCACTGTTCACAACTCATCTTCCGGTCACTGTTCACAACTTCATCTTCCGGTCACTGTTCACAACTTCATCTTCCGGTTACTGTTCACAACTCATCTTCCGGTCACTGTTCACAACTTCATCTTCCGGTTACTGTTCACAACTTCATCTTCCGGTTACTGTTCACAACTCATCTTCCGGTCACTGTTCACAACTTCATCTTCCGGTCACTGTTCACAACTCATCTTCCGGTCACTGTTCACAACTTCATCTTCCGGTTACTGTTCACAACTCATCTTCCGGTCACTGTTCACAACTTCATCTTCCGGTTACTGTTCACAACTCATCTTCCGGTCACTGTTCACAACTTCATCTTCCGGTTACTGTTCACAACTCATCTTCCGGTCACTGTTCACAACTTCATCTTCCGGTTACTGTTCACAACTCATCTTCCGGTCACTGTTCACAACTCATCTTCCGGTTACTGTTCACAACTCATCTTCCGGTCACTGTTCACAACTTCATCTTCCGGTTACTGTTCACAACTCATCTTCCGGTCACTGTTCACAACTCATCTTCCGGTCACTGTTCACAACTCATCTTCCGGTCACTGTTCACAACTTCATCTTCCGGTTACTGTTCACAACTCATCTTCCGGTTACTGTTCACAACTTCATCTTCCGGTTACTGTTCACAACTCATCTTCCGGTCACTGTTCACAACTTCATCTTCCGGTTACTGTTCACAACTTCATCTTCCGGTTACTGTTCACAACTCATCTTCCGGTTACTGTTCACAACTTCATCTTCCGGTCACTGTTCACAACTTCATCTTCCGGTTACTGTTCACAACTTCATCTTCCGGTCACTGTTCACAACTTCATCTTCCGGTTACTGTTCACAACTCATCTTCCGGTCACTGTTCACAACTTCATCTTCCGGTCACTGTTCACAATTTCATCTTCCGGTTACTGTTCACAACTCATCTTCCGGTTACTGTTCACAACTCATCTTCCGGTCACTGTTCACAACTTCATCTTCCGGTCACTGTTCACAACTTCATCTTCCGGTTACTGTTCACAACTTCATCTTCCGGTCACTGTTCACAACTTCATCTTCCGGTCACTGTTCACAACTTCATCTTCCGGTCACTGTTCACAACTTCATCTTCCGGTTACTGTTCACAACTTCATCTTCCGGTTACTGTTCACAACTTCATCTTCCGGTCACTGTTCACAACTTCATCTTCCGATCACTGTTCATTTCTGTCTTATTATATTCCGAAGACTGTTTTCATTCCTTCCCGCTTCCAACCTCCTGGCTTTTGTTCTGTTATTCTTCTGTCATTTAATCTGAACTCCGATTTTAAGTATGTCTTCAAATTTAAATGCTTAAAGTGCTCTGCTTCCTGTATTCATCTGTCGTTCATTTCTGTGGTCCAACAATTAATATATTTTTCTAATTTTGTTCCAAGGATTCTGATCTCCTTCTGTTGTTTACCCTGTAGTTCGGTGTTAACTGTTTTTCCCTTGTTTGATTTCGACACCAGAGAACTCTCTCTCTGCGAAGTTTTAAAGTTTGTAAATATTCTGTTCACTGTTTCTTCTGACTGTTCTGTTTTTAAAAAAAAAATATAGTCACTGTTTCCTGTTATCTGTCCCGGAGTGATGGCTCCGATCCCGAACTCCGATCGGGTTCTGGTTTCTGGCTGTCACAGCTCTTGTTTCGTGTGCGTTTCGTTACTCATTTACAGAACGGAACTCTTCGCAAGTGCTAAACTGCAATTCTGGTAGTCCCTCGCAGTTACCACCTTAACGCGACTGGGAAACTCTACTAGAGTTCTTCGCAGGTGCTACCCTAACGCGACTGGAAGACTCCAACTCTACGAGTCCCTCGCAGGTACCATCTTAACGCGACTGGGAAACTCTACTAGAGTTCCTCGCAGGTGCTACCCTAACGCGACTGGGTGACTCAACACTACGAGTCCCTCGCAGGTACCACCTTAACGAGACTGGAAAACTACTAGAGTTCCTCGCAGGTGCTACCCTAACGCAACTGGGTGACTCAACTCTACGAGTCTGTAGCACCCGACTTTATTTAAATCAAATGACTGATCAATCAATTAAGTGCATTTCGTGGTTGAGTTTGAGTGAAAGATTATTAGGTTAATGAGTGAGTAAGTAAGGGTAATATGGTAATTAGAATTTATTAGTGGATAACCTATTTAATGAAGAATTTATGGAAGTAGCCGCCACTATTCACTCTCACTCTCACTCTCGGATTTTAGCTCAAGTCACCAGAGCTCTCCCAGCGATTTCTCTCCGATCCCATTCGCGGATCTAGGTGAGTTTCTACCTCGATTTCTACTGATTTAGTATCTGAAGACAATAGCGTGGAGGATTGTAGTTGTGTATTTTGTATTTTATTCTGAATGTGAGTGGTTTCGAGTTTAGCATAGAACCATGAATGCCGAGCGATTAGAACTCCCAACTATCCCTTAGGTTTCTTTGAATGCTGTAGAATGAGGTGTGGAAAGGACTGGCTTAATGTTCTGTTTATGTTCTAGGTGAGAAAGGTCCCGAAGAAGCTCCTAGCCGAGCACCCGCCAAGAATCCAGGTAAGTAAAGTTTGTTTGTGCCTTCGGGCCTAATCATCACAAAACAATAGGTGTTATGCATGTTTGTATGCTTATTTTCAGTTGTCATGCATCATGTTTTTGAAAGACTACGAAAATGTATTTTCATGAAACGGTATGGCATGTGTGAGCAGGATGAACAGAACAACTGTTAAGGGGGATTAATCCGCCCCTTAACTGAGAACAGAGGATTGAGGTTTTGGGAAAAATGATCCACTTCCCAATCCTACAGGGGGATCAGATCAGTTAACTGTTAAGGGAATTAATCCGCCCCTTAATTGAGATCAGAGGATGTATGCTTTGGGGGATGACCGATCCACTTTCCCATCGTACAGAGGGATCAACAGAGAACAAATTTGAATGCAACTGAGATGAGAAAGTAGAAATTGCATGTTTAGGGAAAATTATTGTGTCATCGATTTATTTCATCCATTGCTTTACTTGCTTTGCATTAGGCTAATAGATGAGTTTTGTGATGTAGGTGAAGAAGTTACCGAAGGTGTGTTTACAGAACAGTTTGAAGACTAGGCTGGTTGGGGGAGCACGTCCATGCATTGGTTGGGCAATCTGTTGAGGCGGTTTAATCAATGGTTGTATGTGTTAGGTTGAGAATACTGGTTTCAGATTAGCAATTTCTGAGTATTTTAGTGACTATGGTTTGAGTTTGGTTAAAATGATTTTCTTAAGATTTTACTGGAAATGACGAATTGATGGTTTAACTGTGTTTTGCTGATTTGATTAGTGTTTTCATGAAAATTTGGTTGTCTGAAGGTTTTCAGCCGATTTTACGAGTCCTTCCGGTAAGCAGTGATGTTCCTTGTTTAGGGTGATTACTTTGAATCTACCGGTAGATGCTGCCTATCGGCAGATGTAGCGTGTTTTGTCATTCTGTTGGCAGATATAGTCCATCGGCAGATTAGTGTACATTTTAATTCTATCGGAAGGAGTCGTATTGTTGTTATCGGTAGATGTCGCGTGTTTGTCTATCGGAAGATGGAGACGCGTTATTTGTGTTGACCTCATCGGCAGATGAAGTTGTGTTGACTTCATCGGCAGATTGAGTCGTGTCGACGTCATCGGTAGATGCAGTCTACCGAGTGGAGTCCTTGTTTGCACACGTCATCGGTAGAAGCATGTTACTGCTCCTTCTGTTGACTTTATCCATCGGCAGAAGCGTTTGACTTCGGCGACTGGCAGAAGCGTTTGACTTCGGCGACTTCTCCAGTATCCCATAGTTTGAAACTTTATTCCCTATTTGTCGATTGCCTTTTTACCCTCCAAACGATGATTTATAGTTTTGTTTTAACTCCATTGCTAATAAAATGATTTCCGCTGTAAGATTTAATTATTTTGAGATTTTAGTTTATGTCAAAAGTGAAGTTTTAAAATATACGAATGAGACTTTTTTTAGTCTTGAGTAATGGACCGGGTTCAGATAACCTGGGGCGTTACAGAGTCCCTCGCAGGTACTACTTTAACGCGACTGGAAAACTCTATTAGAGTTCCTTGTAGGTGCTACCCTAACGCGACTGGGTGACTCAACTCTACGAGTCCCTCGCAGGTACCACCTTAACGTGACTGGGTGACTCAACACAACCACCATACGTTTCAACTCACACCACCCCTTACGTTGCAAGCTCACTATTCAAAACCATGCTTCAAAACACGTTCGTTTCGTAGTTTGAAAACAATGATACGTGTCACATACAATGCACAACACAAGACAAAAATAAAACAATCAAGTAAACAATTCCCTACCTGTAACGCCCCGAGTTATCTGAACCCGGTTCGCTACTCATTACTTGACCATGACTAAGAAATTTCAAATAAATTTAAAACTTCATTCGACATACAAAATTTGACGTTTACTAAACGTTCAAAACATTTGAAAACTTTGCAGCGGAAAAATTATTTAAGACTACAATGGGATTAAACTAGCGGTGAAAATAGTGTTGGAAAGATTAATGGAAATATTTCAAGTGTCCGGTCAAAAGAATTAAGGTTTTAAGTGATGGACTACTCAAGGAATTACAAAAGTCGAATTCATCTGCCGACGACAAAGTCAACAGAAGAAGCAGAAGTAGAAAACCAAAGGCTTCTGCCGATGACGTCTACACGACTTCACCCACAACTTCATCTGCCGATGAAGTCGTGAGAACTTCATACACCACTTCATCTGCCGATGAAGTCAACATAACTTCATCTGCCGATGAAGTCAGCGCAATTTCATCTCTCAATAGATAAACACACGACATCTTCCGATAACAACAATATGACTCCTTCCGATAGAATTAAAACATACACTACATCTTCCGATTCACTAAACGACAAACAGATTACTCTACATCTTCCGATTCACTAAACGACAAAACAGATTACTCTACATCTTCCGATTCACTAAACGACAAAACAGATTACTCTGCATCTTCCGATTCACTACTCGACGACTTAATACTCTACACCTTCCGATCGAATAGACTACATTTGCCGACACGTGCTTCTCACATGACTCCTTAAGGCATTTGCCGATAGACTTCCATCTTCCGACAGACTGACACACCACATCTACCGATAGACTTCCTTCTTCCGATAGACATCAACACGATTTCCTTCCACAGAACGCAATAAACCTCTACACATATCCACTGATACAAAAAATTATTCAATTCCTACCAATGGACTAAACAACCTGTCTATAACCCGAGAAAGCTTCGACTATCTAACAGACTTAAAACACTTTACCAAAAATCCATTCATAACACTCCAAGTCATTGTATTGATCAAATTCAGTAAAAACATGAAAATCAGAAATTCTCGAAAACAAAGTCAAATAGCTGTAATCTCATTTACTAAAAACTTCATATACTCGATTAAATCATTATCCACTAAACCTCCACATTTGTAGACAACATGCTAAACCGCCCCATCAGTTACCATGCCGAAGCCTGAATGCTCTCCTCCAACGTCCACTATTCCTCAACACGATCAGGAGACACACCTGCTAACACTTCTTCACCTACATCACAAAACTCATCTATTAGCCTAATGCTAAGTAAGTAAAGCAGTATATGAATGAAGTAAAATGCTGAACTTATACTCCTAAATATGCAGTTTCTATTTTTCTCATCTCAGTGGCATACGCATTCGTTCATAACATGATCTGATCCCATGGTTCCCTTGGGAGTGGGATCAATTCTCCCAATGTCTACATCCTCCTACTTAATTAAGGGGCAGATGAATTCCCTTAACACTTGATCTGATCCCATGGTTCCCTTGGGAGTGGGATCAATTCTCCCAATGTCTAAATCCCTTCATAAGTTAAGGGGTGGATTAGTTCCCTTAATAGCTTGTCTGTCGCATACAGTTCATACCTTACCATTTCTTACATGAAATTCATTTTCGTAACTTTTAACAAAACATGATGCATGGACAATAGAAACATTCAAGCATACATAAACCTACTGTTTTGTGATGTAGGCCCGAAGGCACAAGCAATACTTTACTTACCTGGCTCCTGGAAATCTGTCTGGTTGCTAGCTACTTCGGAGGTCTGTTCACCTAAGTTCATACAGAATATAAATCAAGGCTTCACTAAACCTTTCAAAATATCAAACAGCGGTTCGAGAAATCTAGTTAGAAACTCTACTACCCGAGCATTCCTACTTATCGCTAAAACCCGAATCTACACTCAATCTCAGCATCCTCAAAATCCTCACATTGCAATCCTCCAGGCATTTCACCACTATACCACAAGAGAAATAAGGAAAAGAAACTTACCTAAGTCGAAGGAGAACCGAGCGAGGAGAATCGCCTAGAGAGCTCGGCTGCTTGAGCTGAAAAATCGAGAGTGAAATGAGCATTGACGGCTATACCTCATTTACTCTTTCCTTAAATACGTTATCCACAATATAAATTGACAATTACCCTTATGCCCTCACTTAGTTACTCATTAACCTAATTGCTATTTCTCCCTATTTCATTCTATAAAATTCACACTTAGAAGATTAATTGGTTATTTTAATTCTAATAAACCGGGTGTTACAATCTACCCTCCTTAAAAGAATTTTGTCCTCAAAATTCAGTACCTGAACAATCTTGGATGCTGGTCCATCATGTCTTGCTGGCGTTCCCATGTTGCTTCCTCTGTATTCTGATTGTGCCACAAGACTTTTACCAATGGTACCTCCTTGTTGCGTAATACCTTTACTGCAAAATCTAAAATCTTTACTGGCTTTTCTTCATAGGTAAGTGTAGGTTGAATTTCAATGCTTTGCTGTTCGACAACTTGAGCTGGATCCCGCACACACTTCTTTAACATAGAGACATGAAACACGTTATGTATTCCTCCCATAGAGGCTGGTAGCTGTAACTGATAAGCTGTTTTCCCGATCTTCTTCAGAATTGGGAACGGTCCAATAAATCTAGGATTTAGTTTGCCCCTCTTTCCAAACCTCACAACTCCTTTGAATGGTGATATCTTAAGAAAAACTTCATCCTCTACTTCAAATTCCAGTTCTCTTCTCCTCTTGTCTGCATAGCTTTTCTGTCGGCTTTGAGCTGTCAAAATTTTCTGTCGGATGAGGGCAATCTTCTCCACTGTTTGCTGCACGATATCAGGACCTAGTAGTTGTGCTTCACCAACTTCATCCCAGTACAACGGTGATCTGCATTTTCGTCCATATAATGCCTCATACGGTGCCATTCCTATTGTCGCCTGAAAACTGTTGTTGTAAGAGAACTCTACCAATGGTAAATACTTACTCCAAGATCCTTGAAAATCTAATATGCACGCTCGGAGCATATCCTCTAAGGTCTGAATAGTTCTCTCGGATTGTCCATCTGTTTGAGGGTGAAAGGCTGTGCTGAAGTTAAGTTGCGTTCCCATAGCCTTATGCAAACTTTTCCAAAACTTAGATGTAAATCTAGAGTCTCGGTCTGAAACTATAGTGCTTGGAACTCCATGTAATCTAATGATCTCTTGCACATACAACTCAGCAAGTTGATCCATCGAATATGTTATCTTTATCGGCAGGAAATGGGTGGATTTGGTCAAACGGTCAACTATTACCCAAATTGCATCATGTCCTTTTGTTGTTCTAGGCAATCCTGTAACAAAATCCATTGCCACTTGATCCCACTTCCATTCCGGAACCGGTAGGGGTTGTAATGTTCCTGCAGGTCTTTGATGTTCAGCCTTAATCTGTTGGCAGACCAAACATGACTCCACATGCTTCGCCACACATCTTTTCATACCTGGCCACCAAAAATGCTGCTTGAGATCTCTGTACATCTTGGTACTTCCAGGGTGGACAGAGAACCTGGAAGAGTGTGCCTCAGAAAGAATTTCCTTTCTAAGTTCGGTATCAGCTGGAACAAACCATCTATTTCTAAACTTAAGGACCCCATCGGTAGAATGGGTAAAATCTGACTTGTCCGTAGAATTCATGTTTGACTTGTACTTGCTACACTCGTCATCAGTTATCTGAGCTTCCTTTATTTTCTCTAGAATGGTAGGCTTTAAAGTTATGGCTGAAAGTATGGCTGTCACATCAGTTACTGCTTCTAGATTAAACTTTTGGAATTCTGACTCTAGAGTTAATGGCATACTGAAATTCATAGGTGGGGTTGATGTTGTTACTCTACTCAAGGCATCTGCCACAACATTTGCCTTACCAGGGTGGTACTTAATCTCAAGGTCATAGTCTTTTACAAATTCCAACCATCTACGTTGCCTCATGTTTAGTTCCTTCTGTGTGAAAATGTACTTCAGGCTCTTATGGTCGGAAAATATTTCACAAGATTGTCCATACAAATAATGTCTCCAAATTTTAAGTGCAAATACCACAGCAGCTAATTCTAAGTCATGTGTAGGGTAATTCTTCTCATGAGTTTTCAACTGTCTGGAAGCATAGGCTATCACTTTTCCTTCTTGCATCAAGACACAGCCAAGACCAATCTTGGATGCATCACAATAAATACTAAATTTACCATTCTCAGCAGGAAGGGTCAGGATTGGAGTATTGGTCAGTTTCTGTTTCAAGGCTTGGAAACTATGCTCACATTCATCGGTCCATAAGTACTTCACATTTTTCCTTGTTAACTTAGTAAGAGGTGTAGCAATCTTTGAAAATCCTTCAATGAACTTTCTATAATACCCTGCTAATCCAAGAAAACTTCTAATATCAGTAGCATTCTTCGGTTGGGGCCATTCCTGAACTGCTTGAACCTTGGCTGGATCGACCGATATTCCATCTCCACAGATCACATGACCCAGAAAGTGAACTCTATCCAACCAAAACTCACACTTGGAGAACTTAGCATAAAGCTGGTGCTGCTTAAGTACTCCTAACACCAAATTCAAGTGCCTAGCATGATCCTCCTTAGTTCTAGAATAGATCAGAATGTCGTCTATGAATACAATAACAAACTTGTCCAAATACTCGTGAAACACCCTATTCATAAGGTCCATGAATGCTGCTGGTGCATTTGTCAAACCAAAAGACATAACCAAAAACTCATAATGCCCATACCTTGTGCGAAAGGCAGTCTTTGGGATATCTTCAGATTTAACCTTCAACTGATAATAACCAGACCTTAAGTCAATCTTAGAGAAAACTCTTGCACCATTGAGCTGGTCAAATAAATCATCAATCCTAGGCAGGGGATACTTGTTTTTGATGGTCAGCTTGTTTAATTCTCTATAGTCTATGCACATACGCATCGATCCATCTTTCTTCTTGACAAAGAGGACAGGTGCACCCCACGGTGAGAAGCTAGGGCGTATGAATCCCTTCTCCAACAAGTCCTCCAACTGTTTCTTTAACTCCTTAAGTTCTGTTGGTGCTAGTCTATATGGATTTTTAGACACAGGTTCTGCTCCAGGGTAGACATCTACAACAAACTCAATTTCTCTATCCGGTGGCAAACCGGGAAGGTCATCCAGAAACACTTCTGGAAAGTCTTGGACAGCAAGGATATTTTGAGGAGTTGCCTTACCTACAAGTTGTGTATCTAGAACACATGCCAAGAAGCACAAGTACTCCTTGCATGGTGAAGGTCTAAAATTTAAAGAAGTCATAACAGACATTTCCTTACTCTTCTCTGAAGCTTGGAAGGTATGTTTCAAACCACCAGGGGGTTGGAAACTAACTATCCCAGTCCTACAATCAATTATGGCGTGGTGTTTGAACAACCAATCCATTCCTAAGATTACATCAAATCCCATTATATCCATAACAATTAAATCAGCAGATAGATTTTTGTCCCCTACTAATACCATGCAATCATGCAACACTTGGTTGGAATGTAAATGTTCACCAGAGGGTAAAGCAACATTGAATACATGCCTAGAAGGTGTGGATTGTACTTCTAATTTATCAGCAAAAGCAGACGCAACAAAAGAATGGGTTGCTCCTGAATCTAGCAAGGTAAAAGCAGGCATAGAATTAACCAATATAGTACCTGACACAACAGCGGGCTGGTCCTCTTCGCCCGACTCCATCATGGAAAATATTCTCGGTTTTATCTTAGCAGGGCCACTCTTCAACGTTGGGCAGTCTCTGATGACGTGGCCAGTCTTATTACAGTTGAAACATCGAAGGACCCTGGGCTTCGGGCAATCCTTAAACGAATGCCCAAACTCCTCACAGTTATAACACTTACCAGTCCCAAACTTACACTCGCCCGGGTGGCTCTTCATACATTTCATGCACTGAGGAAACTTCTTGGTGTCCGGTACCTTCTTTCCAGAACCTTGGCCACTCTGACCATCAGCGGGTCTCTTTATTCCCCTCTGTTGGTGGGGCTGGAAGAACTTTCGCGGGGCTTCCTTTGGTCCAGCACACTTCATTTCAGCTTCTTCTGCCTCCAATGCAGTAGACACTACTTCGCTGAATGACAAGCCTTTAATGCCTGAGTACTTCACTCCTCTGTAAATCTCTGGCTTTAGACCTTGCAGGTATTGAAACACTTTATCCTCATTTCTATGGACGAGGTATCCAGCAAACCTTGACAGAGACTCGAATTGCCTATTGTACTCTGCCACAGACCCAGTCTGCTTCAAGCTCAAAAACTCAGCCTTCTTTGCGTTCTGGACAGTGGTGCTAAAATATTTCTCATAGAAGACTTCCTTGAATTGCGACCAGGACATGGTTGCAATATCGGTGGTGATCTCCAGCGACTCCCACCAAAGTTGTGCATCCCCTGCTAGATGAAACGTTGCCAAAATGACTTTCTCCCTTTCCCCAACATTGGCACACCTGAACATGCTCTCTATCTTTCGAAGCCATTCCTCAGCAACAATCGGGTTAGATGACTTTCCATCAAATGTGGGCGGTTGCAGCCTACGAAATCTATCCCCTGAATGCTCATTGACGTGACCTGAATTGGCACTTCCTTGTGTTTCCCGACTCAATAACACACCTAACTGGTCAGATTGCTGTCGCACAATATCTGTCTGCTGACGCATCAACTCCGTCAGCTGTCTAATTACACTTGAATCTTCTTCATTCCTCAAGTTTGGCATCTCCCTAGGTACTCTTGGTTTCCCTGGTCGTCTAGCCATTTGTCTAAGGTTCTGCACAAAGTTATCTATACTCATAAACATCTTATAACTGAAGCTAACATAAACACTTACAGTTGTTGGAGTACGTTCATGCGACGGTTGGCACTGATGAGTAATCTTTTGAACGGTTTAACTGAATGTCTCTGATACCATACTGTAACGCCCCGAGTTATCTGAACCCGGTTCGCTACTCATTACTTGACCATGACTAAGAAATTTCAAATAAATTTAAAACTTCATTCGACATACAAATTTGACGTTTACTAAACGTTCAAAACATTTGAAAACTTTGCAGCGGAAAAATTATTTAAGACTACAATGGGATTAAACTAGCGGTGAAAATAGTGTTGGAAAGATTAATGGAAATATTTCAAGTGTCCGGTCAAAAGAATTAAGGTTTTAAGTGATGGACTACTCAAGGAATTACAAAAGTCGAATTCATCTGCCGACGACAAAGTCAACAGAAGAAGCAGAAGTAGAAAACCAAAGGCTTCTGCCGATGACGTCTACACGACTTCACCCACAACTTCATCTGCCGATGAAGTCGTGAGAACTTCATACACCACTTCATCTGCCGATGAAGTCAACATAACTTCATCTGCCGATGAAGTCAGCGCAATTTCATCTCTCAATAGATAAACACACGACATCTTCCGATAACAACAATATGACTCCTTCCGATAGAATTAAAACATACACTACATCTTCCGATTCACTAAACGACAAACAGATTACTCTACATCTTCCGATTCACTAAACGACAAAACAGATTACTCTACATCTTCCGATTCACTAAACGACAAAACAGATTACTCTGCATCTTCCGATTCACTACTCGACGACTTAATACTCTACACCTTCCGATCGAATAGACTACATTTGCCGACACGTGCTTCTCACATGACTCCTTAAGGCATTTGCCGATAGACTTCCATCTTCCGACAGACTGACACACCACATCTACCGATAGACTTCCTTCTTCCGATAGACATCAACACGATTTCCTTCCACAGAACGCAATAAACCTCTACACATATCCACTGATACAAAAAATTATTCAATTCCTACCAATGGACTAAACAACCTGTCTATAACCCGAGAAAGCTTCGACTATCTAACAGACTTAAAACACTTTACCAAAAATCCATTCATAACACTCCAAGTCATTGTATTGATCAAATTCAGTAAAAACATGAAAATCAGAAATTCTCGAAAACAAAGTCAAATAGCTGTAATCTCATTTACTAAAAACTTCATATACTCGATTAAATCATTATCCACTAAACCTCCACATCTGTAGACAACATGCTAAACCGCCCCATCAGTTACCATGCCGAAGCCTGAATGCTCTCCTCCAACGTCCACTATTCCTCAACATGATCAGGAGACACACCTGCTAACACTTCTTCACCTACATCACAAAACTCATCTATTAGCCTAATGCTAAGTAAGTAAAGCAGTATATGAATGAAGTAAAATGCTGAACTTATACTCCTAAATATGCAGTTTCTATTTTTCTCATCTCAGTGGCATACGCATTCGTTCATAACATGATCTGATCCCATGGTTCCCTTGGGAGTGGGATCAATTCTCCCAATGTCTACATCCTCCTACTTAATTAAGGGGCAGATGAATTCCCTTAACACTTGATCTGATCCCATGGTTCCCTTGGGAGTGGGATCAATTCTCCCAATGTCTAAATCCCTTCATAAGTTAAGGGGTGGATTAGTTCCCTTAATAGCTTGTCTGTCGCATACAGTTCATACCTTACCATTTCTTACATGAAATTCATTTTCGTAACTTTTAACAAAACATGATGCATGGACAATAGAAACATTCAAGCATACATAAACCTACTGTTTTGTGATGTAGGCCCGAAGGCACAAGCAATACTTTACTTACCTGGCTCCTGGAAATCTGTCTGGTTGCTAGCTACTTCGGAGGTCTGTTCACCTAAGTTCATACAGAATATAAATCAAGGCTTCACTAAACCTTTCAAAATATCAAACAGCGGTTCGAGAAATCTAGTTAGAAACTCTACTACCCGAGCATTCCTACTTATCGCTAAAACCCGAATCTACACTCAATCTCAGCATCCTCAAAATCCTCACATTGCAATCCTCCAGGCATTTCACCACTATACCACAAGAGAAATAAGGAAAAGAAACTTACCTAAGTCGAAGGAGAACCGAGCGAGGAGAATCGCCTAGAGAGCTCGGCTGCTTGAGCTGAAAAATCGAGAGTGAAATGAGCATTGACGGCTATACCTCATTTACTCTTTCCTTAAATACGTTATCCACAATATAAATTGACAATTACCCTTATGCCCTCACTTAGTTACTCATTAACCTAATTGCTATTTCTCCCTATTTCATTCTATAAAATTCACACTTAGAAGATTAATTGGTTATTTTAATTCTAATAAACCGGGTGTTACACTACCGTTCCATGGTGTAGGCCCGAAGGCAAAACACAAGTGATCCACTACTTACCTGAACTCCCGCACGTGTTGGCTCCCTCTGAGTATACAATTCACTCGCTCGTTAACCTAGCACATTAATGGAAAAATCAACTAAAATCACCAAAACATAAACTAAAAGATATTACTAAAATTCTCACACAACCAAACTAACTTTTCAAAATAAAACACCCCAACACCCGATTTTTCCCCAATTTTCACCGTCCAACTTCAAACGACCATAGCTTCCTCGTTTTTCAACGGATTTCGACATGCCACCCCAATCCGGAAACCTCTACACGTCTACTTTCCATTGAAACACTCAAATTTGGCAACCAAACAACTTGGAAAAACCGAAAACACCAAAATAGAATCGGGCATCAATGTTTCGAAAAATCGATTTTTACTAACTTCCACCAAAACTCTAATTTATCTTTAAAAACAACCTAAACTAAACTATCTAAGAGTCAAACCATCAAAATAGGATGAAAATACAGCAAAGGAGCCTAAATTTCGGACCTCACATCCTAGGGTTTCCAAACCCTAATCAAAAGCTCCAAAAACTCAACTAAAAGCTCATAAACTTCCACTAATTCAAAACTCATTAAATTCTACCTCAAAAGCCCTTACCAATCTTGAAGAAATAAGGGTGGAGATGCTTCTAATGGCAGCCAAGGTTGTGGGGAAGAAGAGGAGAAGAAAAGAGAAATTTTAACATTCAACCACCCTTTTCTTCAAATTTATAAAGTTAAAGTTTTTCCCATTTTTAATTTCTTCCACAACTTTCTTAATATTTATAAAACAACCACTCACCACTCACCCTCACAATTCCACGTTGAAGTTCTATAATCTACTTTCTAATTTCACTTTTTATTTCATTTAACTATTAATTTTCTATTGGTTCATTGACTTTAAAAAACCTCTTTTTCTACTTATTTCATTACTTTTTGACTTTCAACTTTACTTTTAATCACCCCACTTTTACTCTCCCTTTTCTTTCACAACGTGGAACCCTCTTTCTCTCCACTTTTCATTAAATTTCTCTTGATTTTTCCTTAGCTTAAATTCCTACTTTTTATAAAACAACCTCACCCTTTTTCTCCCTCCCATTCCAACGTGTAATCCTTCCCATTCCAACACTTTCTTCCTATTGGCTCACTCTTCTTTTGACTTTTCCACAATTCTACCACTTTTCTATTTGACTTTTCAACACATTTTTCTTTAAATCCCTTCAACGTGAAGGCTTCCACCCTTCACCCTTTTCTTCTATTTTATTCTATACAAAATTCATTTACATTTATTACTACAATAACCACTAATAAACAAATCCAACTTAATAGTTTTCACTCAAATTTCACTCTTAAAATCAAACACTTAGCGTAACCCTAGAATTACGTTAAGCTCCCAGAACATAACTAATCTACGGGCTACGTATGTTAAAAAAATTTTCGGGTGTTACAACAATGGATTAGATATCCTATTCCTAATAAAAAAAATTTATTAGATAGACTTCAATCAGCATCTATATTTTCTAAATTTGATTTAAAATCTGGATATTGGCATATTCAAATTGATGAAAAAGATAGATATAAAACAACTTTTGTAATTCCTTTAGGACATTATGAATGAAATGTTATGCCTTTTGAGTTAAAAAAGGCTCATTCGGAATTTCAAAATATTATGAATGATATATTTTCTATCAATTCTAAATTTTGTATTGTTTATATTGATGTTATATTGGTATTTTCTCAAGCTATTGATCAACACATTAAACATCTTAGAATTATTAAAGAAACCATTAAACAAAATGGTTTAGTTATATCCGCTCCTAAAATGAAATTATTTCAAACTACTGTGAGATTTTTAGGACATAATATTAATCAATAAACTATTATTCCTATAAATAGAAGTATTGAGCTTGCTTCTAAATTTTCGGATGAAATTAAAGATAAAACTCAATTACAAAGATTTCTAGGAAGTTTAAAAATATTTGAGAGATTTTTATTATAATTTAGCTCAAGATACTGCTATTCTTTATCAAAGATTACAAAAGAATCCATTACCATGGACTATTGAATATACTAAAGCCGTTCAAAAGGTCAAATTAAAAGCTAAAGTTTTACCTTGTTTAAATTTATCTAATACATTATGGAAAAAAATAGTTGAAACTGATGCTTCTAATATAGGTTATGGAGGTATTTTAAAACAAATTAATCCTAATACTAATAAAGAAGAACTTATTACATATACTTCAAGGGTATGGAAATCAGTTCAAAAAAATTATTCAACTGTAAAAAAAGAAGTATTATCTATAGTAAAATGTATTTCTAAATTCCAAGATAATTTATTAAATCAAGAATTTATTATTAGAGTTGATTGTTCTTCTGTTAAGTATATTTTATCTAAAAGTTTCTAAACAAATTTTTGCTAGATGGCAATCTGAATTATCAATATTTAATTTCACTATTGAATATATAAAAGGGAACTATAATTCTCTTCCTGATTTTCTAACTAGAGAATTTTTACAGAATGGATAACCCCTTTAGGGGTCGAAGCCGAGGCAGAGGTCGCGGCAGAAAAATATTATATGATTATAATTTTCCTCAATTGGGGGCTAATTCTAGTGCACCTCTTTTACAAAAAACTGCTAAATAAGTATCAAAATTTGGCACTCAATATTTAAAAAAGAGTTGTGTCAAATCTATTTTTCTTTTTTATGAAAAGGATTTATTGCTTTATTAAAAGGATGCTTGGTATTTAAAAGAGAGATATCTGGGTTCTCATAATTATTTGACAATCGAAGGAAAAAATCGATTATATTATGTAATGATTCTTATTGAGACTCAATCAGTTCAAATATTTCATCATTATACTGGTGACTATGGAAAATCCTCTATTACTCATTTTAAATGTTATATAATCAGAATTATACATCCTCAAGAATGAGGTCTTAATGTATTTGCTATTAAAAGTTTAAAGAATGATCAGAAATATAATTACTGGGATTATGTTCAAGTTTGGACTTATATATTTTATTATCAAAATCCTACAATGACTCATTCTTGGTTCTTTACTATTAATCTTGAGATTATGAAGACTGATGATAAGTTTCCACCATGGTTTTATGTTTGGTGGCAGGAACATTCTCCAGAATTATCTTTATTTCCTGAAAGTATAAAAAGAAGTTTCCTATTTGGATTAAATATCATCCTGTTTTATCTAACAGGAAAATGATTATTCGTGATCAAGATATTTTATGGTTTTGCTACGAATTTCAAATTAATTGGATATGACAGTGGAGTTTAGAAGTTAATAAAGATCCTATAAGTCTTTATGAAATTTAGAGCAATTTTTATGTTAAGTGGTGGGCTCGATATGAGATTGATAAATGTTTATCTAACATTAAAACAGTTATTCACTCTTATAAAGAGGAAGGATCTATTAAGCCTAAAAAGGCTTCTTCTGAAAAGAATGAAGATATGGATCTGACTAACTTTATCAAATAGATGTATGATATAATTAGAAAAGATTATCCTGATATGAATAAAAAGGACAGGGAACTCAAATTATTTGAGCTTATGAAAGATTAATTATTCTCTATAAATGAGTCACATATTGAAAGTGATAATTCTATGACTTCTAATAAATCTGGATCTGGTTCTTATGCCATTCTTGCAGGCGAATCTCAAGATCCAGAAGATATTGAAGAAGACATTGAATACACTACTCCAGATTTGTGGGATTCATTTACTGATATTTACCACAAGAAGAAAGGAAAAGAGAAATTAAAGTTGAAATGAATCCTTATAATTTGACTCCTTGGAATATTAGATATTATTCTGGAAATATTTATCAATATCAAAGTCACAGGTGGCCTACAAATTATAGTAGTATCAACTGGCCTATTTCTAAAAGGAGTAGAGGCAGATTTTTAATAGATCTACTTGGCTAAGTAGAAGTATTCAATATTATAATAGAGGAAGATATCTTATGGCTATGCAGCGTCTAGAAGAAAGTTATTTTGACAAGACGAAGAAAGTTATACAGATATATGATCAAGTTGAAATTCTAAAGAAAAAGGAGATGAGACCATTATATTGTCTTTATGTTGCGGATGAGATTGAGTTTCAGCATCTTCAACAGTCTAGTGCTTTAATTATGGAAGCAGTGCGACAGCTTTAACAAGGGTGGACCCCTCCATTATTGATAAAGTTAGAGTTGATAAAGATATTAGTACTCCACTATGAAGAGTACTTTTGTTTGGTTGAAGAAGATCCTCCTTCTATATAAAGGATCTTAGGTTTCATTTATTGTTTAAGTTTTGAGAGTTTGCCTTTGTATTCTAAAAAACTCTAGCTAACTTCTCTTGCATTTCGTGTAAGTTTTTCTCTGTTTAATATAAATATTGTATGTTCTCCTTCTACTTCTACTCTTTTCTTTTATTTTTTGTACTTGAACGATCCACAACTAATTGGTATCAGAGCCTGATTAATAAAAGGCTAAACTATCGTTGATTTATAGTTGGATAAACGAAAGGGTTTTAAGAATAATCTCTTTAATGTAAGTTGGAATATTTAACTTTAAACCAATACGATTTTCAAATTATGCCAATACAAAGAGTTGATTAATCAATAAGAGATTTTAAATTGTTATGTGAGAGGTTAAGTTGAGAAGAAGTCTTAATTATTTGATAAAATTTTTGAGTTTGTTCTTTATACATCACGTTGGGGTGTTGGCCGTGATGCCGTGATGGCTGTTGGCTGTGTTGCCCAATAACGTGGTAAAAGAATGACTTAAAAATTTTATCAAATTAATTTCTTTGGAAGCAGAAAACTTTATCTCTTAAATCTTATCCCTCATATAATGATTTAGAAAATCAATACGATTATCAATGATTTAATACGACATGATTTGTTGGTCAATAAGGTTTGGTTATTTATTCTCACTTATTGTTTAGAGATTAGGCTTAAAAAGGTTTATTCGTTTATTCAAACGTAAATTAACATTTTTAGCAATGAATTTATCTAAAACTATTAATTCTGATATTTCTGTAAAAAAATGAAGAAATCGTAGAATTATCTCAAGAACAACAACTAAATCAATGGACTATTCCAGAAGTAGAAGCTAAAATCATTTATAAAATGGGAACTTTTGATGGTTTATTTAATAGGATTATTAAAACATCATAGCAAACTATTTGCTTCGATACTAATGAAAAAACTATTAAGCTTTTATGTTTAAAAGATATTCAAAGATATTTAATGAAATACAAATATATTCATATAGAATTAATACAAGTGGCTTTTAAACCCTTAACTATTTCAGGATTAAAAGCTAGTATTTTAGCTAGTCTTCATGATGCTAGATGTCAAAATTGAAAAGACTCCTTAATGAGAGTTATTCAAACTAGTTTATGTCATGTTCCTATATATTTTAATGTATTTCTTAATATTATATTATCACTAACTGATAGAAATATTTATGAATCAGTTTCATTAAATATTCAAACACATGGTTATGAATTTTTACCTGGATCAGAAACCATAACAGTAATTTATCGGGTAGGATATAAGTTAATAAATACTTTATGTCCTAATGCTATTATTATAAGTAATCCAGGAAAAACTCTTGTTATTGAAAGTAATTTATTAACTACAAATGTAGCTATCCCAAGATTAATTGATAGAGAAGAAATTATTTTTCCTACTCATTGGACAATTTTTCAAGCTGTAGAACCTCAACCAATTATTAATAATGAGATAGATCAAATTATTCAAACTCCTGAAGGAGAAATAGAAATTTCATTTTCACCAACAAATACTATAAGAATATCTTTATCTAGAAGTTTATCATCTAGATCAAACATGCCCTTCCATAAGTGGATCTACCTTCTACTTCTAGATATTCAGTTTCCGAAAAACCTGTATCTGAAAATAATTTTGAAAAATCTAATATTGAAGATATAAAAATTTCTGAACAACAAATTCCTCATGGAATATATTCTTCATTTCCTAATTCTAAAAATGAAATAGGAGAATCATCTCAACCTTATAAGCGAGAGTCACCTACTGTTTTAGAAATGAATTTTAAATTATAATAGATTTAGATTATAAAACAATCGGATCCCCTATTAAAAGATTATGTAATGAATAATTTCATTGTGAAAAATATAACATGTTTAGAGATTGGTTTCGAAAAAAATATAACGGAAAAGATGTTATTGTAGGGAATCCAACCCTCTCACTCTTAGTCACAAAAACACAGCAAAGTCGTAAACCAAAAGCAAAAACAGAAATAAGAACAAGACACAAGAATTTGATTACAGAGTTCGATCCAAAATGATCTACGTCTCCGGAGTTCAGCCAGAACTCGATGCACTATGATATCCGAAATCCTTTACAACCTATTTAGAAATCAACCTTAATCTAAACAAAAATTACAGTAGAAAACTCATTCCATAACTATCAAGAACCCCCTCTTGACCTAGAAGAACATCCGTAGAAACTCTCCTCTCTACCCCCTGTTTCTTCTCTCCTTCTTCTGAAAAAAACTTCAGATCTCTCTTACCCTCCTATAACTAGAGATATGATTTCAGCCACCCACGCTTGAGATTAAGACACATGGCTTCATCTTCACCCTCTATTTCTTATCCTCATTTAATCTGCAATCTGACATTTCAACATTTATTATTCTTAGAGACAATTATTATTCTGATTTAGAAGAAAAACAAACTATAATATCTTTTGTAAAATGGTATTGGCCTAAACAATCCTCATATGCATTTAAATATAATTGAAGAATATAAAGCTCATCAAAAAGCCTGGATAACTAAAAATGGAGATACTATCAAGTCTATCCATCCTCCTTTAGAACCTATTATATTAAAAAATGAAACAACTTCTATAGAGGCTATACCTTTGGTTAATTTATCTCAAACAATGGAAGAAAAAGAAATAAATGATACAATTATAAAACAAAATAATTTTACTTATATTAATATACAAACCATGGGAAATCAATTAACTAGAATTGATAATCAAATTATGAAATTACAAAAAAAAAAAGAAAAAGAAGAAAAACCTAATATTAATATTTATTCTTCTAATATTGCTTCCTCTTCTAATATTAAAAAAGAGAAAGAAAAAATATCTATTCAAGATTTAAAACGTCCTCTTCCCATATCTAGATTTAACTTTTCAAATCCACATAAAAATGATGAATTTATTGAACTATTAGCAAAACGAATGAAAAGTTTAAATATTAATATTATAAATACTAACGAAGAATCTACTTCAGACTCTGAACTGGCATATGATACTTCGACATTAAAAGAAATGGAAAATTTCTTTTCTAATCTTCAACAGCATGAACCATTAAATATTAATAGGGTTAAATATGATAAAGGTCCAGGTGCAGATAGAATTCGTAGAACTTATTATAAGAGACCAACTCCACAAGAAAATTTCTTTACAGAACCAACTTCATATAATGCTAAAACTATTTATGAAAGAAATTTAGATGGTTTTACTGAATATCAAATTTATGATATGCTTTATAAAATATTAATGTATTTTAGTGTTTGTAAGGCGCTCAGAATATGGATTTGGATATAGCTGCTTTTATTATAAATGGCTTTATTGGGACTTTAAAAGGTTGGTGGGATAATTATTTAAATGTATCTCAAAAAGAAGAGATTTTAACTGCAACTAAACAAGAAACTATGGTTGAAACTATTATAGATCCTAATGGTCAAAAGATTAATCAACAAAGAACTTTTCTAGTTTAAGATTGTGTGTATACCACTTATTCAGGTATAATATTACATTTTTCAGAAGAATAATTTTCTTCATAAAACTCTGATTCGGAAGAAACTGATTCTTCCTCAGATGAAGTTAAAAAGACTTTGGCTAACTGAATTTTTAAACCTTCATCTATATTTATTTCATTTAATTTTTTCCTAGTAGTACATTTAGAAGCATAATGCCAAATTTTTCCACATTTATAACATTTAATACCATATTTATTTTTATATTTTTTCGGAAACTGAATATCTAGAACTAGAAAGTAGATCCACTTTATAGAAGAGCATGTTTGATCTAGATGATAAACTTCTAGATAAAGATATTCTTCTAGTATTTGATGGTGAAAATGAAATTTCTATTTCTCCTTCAGGAGTTTGAATAATTTGATCTATCTTATTATTAAGGATTAAGTGTAAAAAAAAAGCTTGAACTATTCGAAAAGTGCAGAAAAAAGCTTCAAGTTTAGAAAGTGCAAAATAAAGCTTTGTGGGTGACCGCTGACCCCCCGCAGTGGGCGCAGCGGTTACCTGCCCCATTGAGGCGGGTACCCGCATAATAGGGGGGCACACGGGTAACCGCAGACCCCCCACGTTATGCGGGTACCCGCTGCTTTGAGGCGGTTAACCGCCGAGCCCGCTGCTTTCACAGATCAAAGTATATTTCACTTCTTTTCTCTAAATTTGTCGCTGTTCTTCTATCTAATTGAGTTTCTGATTGAAAAAATTGAGCAGGTTAGAGCGGAGCAATAAGGATGTCTGGAAATCGTTTTTCTGCTAGAATATTTGGTTATAAATTATCTGGGCCAGATCTATTCACTTCGAAATCGTGAATTAGAGTGGAAAAAGATCTGAAGATTAGGGTTTTCGATTATATGGCTGATGGAATCTTTTCAGCAGTTACCGTGCTTGATGCTTCATCAGATTCAGTCATGGAACTTGATTACATTGATGAACTGCTATTAGAATGTTGCCGGTTCGAAACAGCAGATGGATCTGAATTTCTTCCCAGAACTCCATCAATTTCTTCTTCCCTTTATGAGCCTTATTCATTCGGGTGGTCGGTTCCAGAGATAAACAAAAATTCAAGCTCGATTCCACCTCCAAATAACGATCAAAACCACCGCAAGGGAAGGGGTTCAGTCTCGACTATGAATCACGGGCTCGGCTGTTAACCGCCTCAAAGCAGCGGGTACCCACATAACGTGGGGGGTCTGCGGTTACCCACGTGACCCCCCGCGTTATGCGGGTACCCGCCTCAATGGGGCGGGTAACTGCTGCTGTAACACCCGAGTCAACGGCCAGGTGATTTTCTTAACTGTACTAACGGTCATAAATATTTAATCTTTACAGTTTAGGACTTATACCAAGAATAATTAATTACATGTGGATCTAAACTAGGTTGAGTGGCAAAGTTGTAATAATGGAGGATTGAGGCCAGTATTTAAAGAAAAAGAAAAAGTTTTAAACCTCATTTAAACTACTGTAGCCGACACCACCCTTTCCGGCGATTTCTTCTCTCGCAAGTCCTTACTCTCTACTATCAGCAAACTCTCCTCGACGGCCGGTTTACTCCGCCACCACTCGACCACTCTGCGCCTGAGGTATGCATTAGACAATGTGGCTATTTGTTAGTTTATTAGCCCTGTTTTCAGCTCTGTATTGAAGTTTGGATTCTTCAATGGCCGAATATTAATAAGAACATTTCGAAACCCGAGACTGGTAATATCATTCCGAATCGATTCTGGACATTTAAAACAACCAACCCTGAGTTATCATTATCGAATCCGTCTGTTTTGATTTTTGGATTTCGGGTTACATTGAGTATTAAACTAAGAACTCGGGAAGGACTCTTAGCTATTAGATCTTAGGATAACTCGAGATTAGAACTATTAGGATTTTGTTTTAACTACTGCAATGTAAATGTTTAGGTGAAGAAGTTTGAAGAGAAAGGAGCTCAAGTGCTAAGGAGACCAAGTAAGTGAATGTATTAAGGTTTCCGGCTAATAGAGCCCTACATCGTGGGAGTACTAGGTTGGGATGCCTAATGTTTACCTTATGATAATGAGCTTGTCTGCGCTTGAAGGATTTATGTATGTTGCGAGTTATACTATTTGATGACCTACTAGTGAATGTGAAGTGTCTGCTCTGGTATGATCCTTGTCATAGTTTGATGAGTTAAAAGTTCTCATGTTCATGCATCATGAATGTTTCTCAAGCATAAGAAAATGTTTTAACGCATGTTTTCCATGAACAAGATATGTATGTATATAAGTATATATATAAGACTTATGCAACGTGGATTAAGTGAGGGTTGGGGGCGGTTCAGCGTATGTCACAGTCCAAAGAAGGACATATGAATACGACCCGCAGTAGGGAACAAGATCAAACTCACTGTCGAACCCCCTTTACCGGCACAAATCCTCTCTTGATCCACACAACCTAAACAAAGAATATGATCAATGACTATGAATGATGAATATGATCAATGACTATGAATGATGAATATGATCAATGACTATGAATGATGAATATGATCAATGATTATGAATGATGAATATGATCAATGATTATGAATGATGATTTTGATCCATGACTATGAATGATGATTACGAGCAAAGACATGAACAAGAAAAGACTTATGAGCATGTGATTTTCCCAAATTATGCATTCATGCATCCATGTTAGTGTTGCATTCCTTACTAAGCATTAGGCTTATAGTTTAAACCTTATGATGTAGGTGACGAGTTTTCAGGTGAGGAACTCAAGGTCAATGAAGATGTCTAAGCTTGGTTGCTGGAGGATACTCAGTGTGACAGTGAAGGCTGGATAGGCGATCAAGTTCCCTTGTTATACCCATAGTAAGTCGGAGAAGTTTATGATAAACAGATGACTAAGTAGAATAGAGTTTACTTATAACAAGGAGATTCGGATTTTTAATGGTTTGACTTCAGAGTCTGTTAACGATTTTAAGGATCATTGAATGGTCTGTTTTGCTTAAGCCTTCCGCTATGTGTATCTTGTATGGGATATGGTTTTCACTCATTAGGGTTTACAATTCCCAGGTTAAGATTTGGGTGAGTTGTTGTAACGCCCCGAGTTATCTGAACCCGGTTCGCTACTCATTACTTGATCATAACTAAGGAATTTCGAATAAATTTAAAACTTCATTCGACATTCAAAATTTGACATTTTCTAAACGTTCAAAACATTTGAAAACTTTGCAGCGGAAAATTATTTAAAACTACAATGGGGATTTAACTAGCTGTGAAAATATTGTTGGAAAGATTAATGGAAATGTTTAAAGTATTCGGTCAAGAGAAAATAAGGTTTTAAATGATGGACTACTCAAGGAATTACAAAAGTTGAATTCATCTGCCGACGACAAAGTCAACGGAAGGAAACGGAACGAGGTTCCTGCCGATGACGTCACGAGTTGAACTCGTCTGCCGACGACGAGTCAACGGAAGGAGCAGAAGCAGAAAACCAAAGGCTTCTGCCGATGACGTCTACACAACTTCACCCACAACTTCATCTGCCGATGAAATCATGGTAACTTCACACACCACTTCATCTGCCGATGAAGTTAACATAACTTCATCTACCGATGAAGTCAGCGCAATTTCATCTCTCAATAGACAAACACACGTCATCTTCCGATAACAACAATATGACTCCACGCCTTCCGATTCGCTAAACGACAAACGGGTTACTCTACACCTTCCGATTCGCTAAACGACAAACGGGTTTCTCCCTCTTCCGATGGAATGGACTACATCTGCCGACACGTGCTACTCACGTAACTCCTTAAAGCATCTACTGATAGACTTTAAAATTTACATCTTCCGATGGCTTTTCTGAAGATATCTTCCGATAGAATTTAAAATTTACTCAACATCTACCGACAGATATCATCTGTCGATAGAGAGCAAAACAACAACTCTAATCGCTTCACTTGCAAACCCAGTAATAAACCAACAGAATACTAAATTCAGAGAAAACTAAGAATACTTTTGAAAACTTCAAGTAACTCATTCTTGCTAAAACTAACCAGAGACAATCCAAACCTTTGTGTCACTAGAAACTCATAAGTACTACCTTGAAATCCCAACAGAATATCGTTATCAGAAAAGAAACTCAAAAGCGAATTCCAAAACATTAAAATTTCTACTGTCATGAAAGCTCAGTATAATAAATTTGAAATACTGTCAATTAATCTTTGTTAGTCAATGACACCAGTCAAACCGCCCCATCAGATGCCTGACCGTTGCACAGCCGTGCTCCACCAACCTCATCTACTCGGTTATGCTCTCAGGGAAATCACCTGCTGTATCCTCAACACCTACATCACAAAACTCATCTATTAGCCTAATGCTAAGCAAGTAAAGCATTAATGAAATGTATGCTGAAACATAAACCCTAATCATGCAGTTTCTAATTTTCTCAACTCAGTTGTGCATCGTTCATAAACTGGTCTGATCCCTAAGTTCCCTTGGGAGTGGGATCGGTTCTCCCAATGTAATAAATCCTCTACTCAGTTAAGGGGCGGATTACTTCCCTTAACAGCTAATACAGATCCCTTAATTCCCTTGGGAGTGGGATCGGTTCTCCCAATGTAATAAATCCTCTACTCAGTTAAGGGGCGGATTACTTCCCTTAACAGCTACTCTGTTTCATTCAATTCATACTCATCATAACCTTACACATAAATTCATTTTCGTAATTCTTCAAAAACTTAATGCATGACATAAAGAAAAGAAACACTCAAACATGCATAAACCTACTGTTTTGTGATGTAGGCCCGAAGGCTCACACATTACTTTACTTACCTGGCTCCTGGAAATCGCTCGGCTATATGCTACTCCAAAAATCTGCTCACCTAAAACCATTGACAGATTATGGATTAGATCTCCACTAAACTTTATCTAACTACTGAAGTCTAAGGAAGCCAGTTTGGGGCTCTACTGATTAAGCATTCCCGTTACATCACTAAACCCCAAAACCCAAATCTCTCACTCGCAGCTTATCGAAGATACGTACATTGCAATCCTTCAGCTACCCTAGCACTAGAACGGCAAGTAGTTGATTCAAAACTCACCTTGGTTGGGGAAAACCGGAGGGGAAATCGCCCAGAGGTAGTCTGCTTGAGCTGAGAGGTAAGAGTAATAAAACAGTGGCGGCTAAACCTCACTAAACCTTTCCTTAAATACCTTATCCACAATATAAATTCGCAATTACCATCTTGCCCCTGCCTAGTCATTTACAACCTAATCAACATTTCACTAAATTTTAACCATAAAAATTATATACCACCGTTTAATAACTTATTTTGATTTATTGAAACCGGGTGCTACAATCTACCCTTCTTAAAAGAATTTTGTCCTCAAAATTCAGTACCTGAATAACTCCGGATGTTGATCCATCATGTCTTGCTGGCGTTCCCAAGTTGTCTCCTCCAAGTTCTGGTTGTGCCATAAGACTTCACTAGTGGCACTTCTTTGTTGCGCAATACCTTTACTGCATAATCTAGAATCTTTACTGGCTTTTCTTCATAGGTGAGTGTAGGTTGAATCTCAATGTTCTGCTGTTCAACGACATGAGTTGGATCCCGTATACACTTCTTTAGCATAGAGACATGGAACACATCATGTATTCCTTCCATAGAAGCTGGTAGCTGTAATTGATAGGCTGCTTTCCCAACTCTCTTCAGGATAGTGAACGGTCCAATAAATCTGGGGTTCAACTTTCCTCTTTTTCCAAATCTCATGACTCCTTTGAAAGGTGACACCTTAAGGAAAACTTCATCCTCTACTTCAAATTCCAGTTCTCTTCTCCTCTTGTCTGCATAGCTTTTCTGTCGGCTTTGAGCTGTCAAAATTCTCTGTCGGATGAGGGCAATCTTCTCCACTGTTTGCTGCACGATATCAGGACCTAGTAGTTGTGCTTCACCAACTTCATCCCAGTACAAAGGTGATCTGCATTTTCATCCATATAATGCCTCATACGGTGCCATTCCTATTGTCGCCTGAAAACTGTTGTTGTAAGAGAACTCTACCAATGGTAAATACTTACTCCAAGATCCTTGAAAATCTAATATGCACGCTCGGAGCATATCCTCTAAGGTCTGAATAGTTCTCTCGGATTGTCCATCTGTTTGAGGGTGAAAGGCTGTGCTAAAGTTAAGTTGTGTTCCCATAGCCTTATGCAAACTTTTCCATAACTTAGATGTAAATCTAGAGTCTCGGTCTGAAACTATAGTGCTTGGAACTCCATGCAATCTAATGATCTCTTGCACATACAACTCTGCTAGTTGATCCATCGAATATGTTATCTTAATAGGCAGAAAATGGGCGGATTTGGTCAAACGATCAACTATTACCCAAATTGCATCGTGTCCTTTTGCTGTTCTAGGCAATCCTGTAACAAAATCCATTATCACTTGTTCCCACTTCCATTCCGGAACTGGTAGGGGTTGCAATGTTCCTGCAGGCCTCTGATGTTCAGCTTTGACCTGCTGGCAGACCAAACATGACTCCATGTACTCCGCCACACATCTTTTCATACTTGGCCACCAAAAATGCTGCTTGAGATCTCTGTACATCTTAGTACTTCCAGGATGAATAGAGAGTCTAGAAGAATGAGCCTCGGATAGAATTTCCTTTCGAAGCTCGACATTAGCTGGAACAAACCATCTATTTCTAAACTTAAGGATTCCATCAGCCGAGCAGTTGAAATCTGTCTTGACAGTAGAATCTATGTACAACTTATACTTATTGCATTCAGCGTCATTCATTTGAACTTCCTTTATTCTCCCCAAAATAGTAGGCCTCAAAGATATGGCCGAAAGCATGGCTGACACGCTAGATACTGCTTCAAGGTTAAACCTTAGGAATTCAGTCTCTAAGGCTATCAGTATGTCTAGAATCAACGTAGAAACCGATGGAGTCACCCTGCTCAAAGCGTCTGCCACTACATTCGCTTTGCCGGGATGATACTTAATCTCAAAGTCATAGTCTTTTACAAATTCCAACCATCTACGTTGCCTCATGTTTAGCTCCTTCTGTGTGAAAATGTACTTCAGACTCTTATGATCTGAAAATATTTCGCAAGTTTGTCCATACAGGTAGTGCCTCCAAATCTTTAATGCAAAAACCACTGCAGCTAATTCTAAGTCATGAGTAGGATAATTCTTCTCGTGCACTTTTAATGTCCTAGATGCATAAGCTATAACTTTTCCGTCTTGCATCAAAACACAGCCAAGTCCAATTTTGGAAGCATCGCAATAAATACTAAACTTACCATTTTCAACAGGAAGGGTTAGTATAGGTGCATTGGTCAATTTCTGCTTTAAGGTTTGGAAACTGAACTCACACTTATCAGTCCAAATATACTTTACATTTTTCCTTGTTAACATAGTGAGGGGTGTGGCAATCTTCGAAAACCCCTCAATGAACTTTCTGTAGTACCCTGCTAGTCCAAGAAAGCTCCTGATATCTGTAGCATTCTTCGGTTGGGGCCATTCCTTAACTGCTTGAACTTTAGCTGGATCGACAGATATTCCATCACCAGAGATCACGTGACCAAGAAAGTGAACTCTGTCCAACCAAAATTCACAGTTGGAAAACTTAGCATAAAGTTGGTGCTGTCTTAGTAACTCCAACACCAAACCCAAATGCCTTGCATGCTCGTCCTCAGTTTTAGAGTAGATTAGGATGTCATCAATGATACAATAACAAACTTATCTAAATACTCACGAAACACCCTATTCATGAGATCCATGAAGGCTGCTGGTGCATTTGTCAAACCAAAAGACATAACCAAAAACTCATAGTGTCCATACCTTGTACGAAAAGCAGTCTTTGGGATGTCTTCGGATTTAACCTTCAATTGGTAATAACCGGACCTTAAGTCAATCTTAGAGAAAACTCTCGCACCCTTAAGTTGGTCAAATAAGTCGTCAATCCTCGGTAGAGGGTACTTATTCTTGACAGTTAACTTATTCAATTCTCTATAATCAATGCACATACGCATTGATCCATCCTTCTTCTTGACAAAGAGGACAGGTGCACCCCACGGTGAGAAGCTTGGGCGTATGAATCCCTTCTCCAACAAGTCCTCCAACTGTTTCTTTAACTCTTTAAGTTCTGTTGGTGCTAGTCTATATGGATTTTTAGACACAGGCTCGGCTTCGGGGTAAACATCTACAACAAATTCGATTTCTCTATCGGGTGGTAAACCAGGAAGGTCATCTAAAAACACTTCAGGAAAGTCTCGGACAGTTAGGACATTCTGAGGATTTGCCTTTCCTACAAGCCGTGCGTCTAAAACGCTAGCTAAGAAGCACAAATACTCTCTACACAGGGAAGGTCTAGTGTTAATGGAAGTCATCACAGACATCACCTCACTCTTCCTTGAGGCCTGAAAGGTATGTTTCAAATTACCAGGGGGTTGGAAACTAACTATTCCAGTCCTACAATCAATTGTGACATAATGTTTAAACAACCAATCCATTCCTAGGATTACATCAAATCCCATTATGTCCATAATAATGAGATCGGCAGGTAAATTCATGTTCCCTACCAATACATTGCTATCAGGAATTACTTGGTTAGAGTGCATATGTTCACCAGAGGGTAAGGCAACATCAAATACATGCACAGTAGAGGTAAGCTTTACATCTAACTTATCAGCAAATGTCAATGCTACGAATGAATGTGTTGCACCAGAATCTATCAATGTAAAAGCGGGTAGGGAATTGACCAGTATAGTACCTGACACCACAGCAGGCTGCTCATCATCGCCTGGCTCAACCATGGAGAATATTCTTGGCTTAATCACAGCAGGGCCATTCTTCAAGGCCGGACAATCTCTGTTAAAGTGACCAACCTTGCCGCAGTTGAAACACCGAGTGACTCTAGGTCTCGGGCAATCTCTGAAAGCATGCCCAACTTCATCGCAATTGAAACACTTTCCCGATCCAAACCTGCATTCACCCAAATGACTTTTCAGACACTTCGGACACTGGGGATACTTCTGACTATCCGGTACCTTCCTCCTTGATCTTTGGCTATTCTGGCCTTCATTCGGCCTCTTCATCCCTCTCTGTTGTTGTGGTTGAACAAACCTTTGTGGGACTTCCTTTGTTCCAGCACACATCCTTTCAGCCTCTTCCACTTCCAGAGCAGTGGACACTACTTCACTTAACGCCAAACCTTTAATACCGCAAAATTTAACTCCTCGGTAAATTTCTGGTTTCAGTCCATGCACAAACTTGAACACCTTATCCTCGTCTTTGTGAGCAAAGTGTCCAGCAAACCTGGACAGGGACTCAAACTGCCTACTATACTCGGCCACAGACCCTGTCTGCTTCAAGTTCAGAAACTCCAACTTCTTTGCAGTTTGGACGGTGCTATTGAAATACTTCCCGTAGAAAATGTCTTTGAATCGTGACCATTGCATTGTCAAAACATCTGTGGTGGTTTCTATTGTCTCCCACCAGAGCTGAGCTTCTCCAGCCAAATGAAAGGTTGCCAATGTAACTTTCTCTTCTTCTCCTATGTTGGCACACCTGAACATACTTTCAATCTTCCTAAGCCATCCCTCAGCAATGACTGGATCGGAGGAATGTCCATCAAATGTGGGTGGTCTCAGTCTCCGGAATCTATCTCCAGAATGTTCACTGTTAGAACCTGAGTTAGCACTTCCTTGTGCTTCCCGATTCAACAGCACTCCTAATTGATCAGATTGTTGACGCACAATATCAGTCTGCTGACGCATTAATTCTGTCAGCTGCCTAATTACACTAGAGTCCTCCTCACGTCTAGGACTTGGTATCTCTCTTGGTATTCTTGGTCTTCCTGGGCGCCTAGCCATTTTACTAATTTCCTGCACAGGGTTAACTATTCTCATAAACATTTTATAACTAAAGCTAACATAAACACTTACAGTTGTTGGAGTACTTCCATGCAGCGATTGGCACTGATGAGTAATCTTTTGAACGGTTTAACTGAATGTCTCTGATACCATACTGTAACGCCCCGAGTTATCTGAACCCGGTTCGCTACTCATTACTTGATCATAACTAAGGAATTTCGAATAAATTTAAAACTTCATTCGACATTCAAAATTTGACATTTTCTAAACGTTCAAAACATTTGAAAACTTTGCAGCGGAAAATTATTTAAAACTACAATGGGGATTTAACTAGCTGTGAAAATATTGTTGGAAAGATTAATGGAAATGTTTAAAGTATTCGGTCAAGAGAAAATAAGGTTTTAAATGATGGACTACTCAAGGAATTACAAAAGTCGAATTCATCTGCCGACGACAAAGTCAACGGAAGGAAACGGAACGAGGTTCCTGCCGATGACGTCACGAGTTGAACTCGTCTGCCGACGACTAGTCAACGGAAGGAGCAGAAGCAGAAAACCAAAGGCTTCTGCCGATGACGTCTACACAACTTCACCCACAACTTCATCTGCCGATGAAATCATGGTAACTTCATACACCACTTCATCTGCCGATGAAGTTAACATAACTTCATCTGCCGATGAAGTCAGCGCAATTTCATCTCTCAATAGACAAACACACGTCATCTTCCGATAACAACAATATGACTCCACGCCTTCCGATTCGCTAAACGACAAACGGGTTACTCTACACCTTCCGATTCGCTAAACGACAAACGGGTTTCTCCCTCTTCCGATGGAATGGACTACATCTGCCGACACGTGCTACTCACGTAACTCCTTAAAGCATCTACTGATAGACTTTAAAATTTACATCTTCCGATGGCTTTTCTGAAGACATCTTCCGATAGAATTTAAAATTTACTCAACATCTACCGACAGATATCATCTGTCGATAGAGAGCAAAACAACAACTCTAATCGCTTCACTTGCAAACCCAGTAATAAACCAACAGAATACTAAATTCAGAGAAAACTAAGAATACTTTTGAAAACTTCAAGTAACTCATTCTTGCTAAAACTAACCAGAGACAATCCAAACCTTTGTGTCACTAGAAACTCATAAGTACTACCTTGAAATCCCAACAGAATATCGTTATCAGAAAAGAAACTCAAAAGCGAATTCCAAAACATTAAAATTTCTACTGTCATGAAAGCTCAGTATAATAAATTTGAAATACTGTCAATTAATCTTTGTTAGTCAATGACACCAGTCAAACCGCCCCATCAGATGCCTGACCGTTGCACAGCCGTGCTCCACCAACCTCATCTACTCGGTTATGCTCTCAGGGAAATCACCTGCTGTATCCTCAACACCTACATCACAAAACTCATCTATTAGCCTAATGCTAAGCAAGTAAAGCATTAATGAAATGTATGCTGAAACATAAACCCTAATCATGCAGTTTCTAATTTTCTCAACTCAGTTGTGCATCGTTCATAAACTGGTCTGATCCCTAAGTTCCCTTGGGAGTGGGATCGGTTCTCCCAATGTAATAAATCCTCTACTCAGTTAAGGGGCGGATTACTTCCCTTAACAGCTAATACAGATCCCTTAATTCCCTTGGGAGTGGGATCGGTTCTCCCAATGTAATAAATCCTCTACTCAGTTAAGGGGCGGATTACTTCCCTTAACAGCTACTCTGTTTCATTCAATTCATACTCATCATAACCTTACACATAAATTCATTTTCGTAATTCTTCAAAAACTTAATGCATGACATAAAGAAAAGAAACACTCAAACATGCATAAACCTACTGTTTTGTGATGTAGGCCCGAAGGCTCACACATTACTTTACTTACCTGGCTCCTGGAAATCACTCGGCTATATGCTACTCCAAAAATCTGCTCACCTAAAACCATTGACAGATTATGGATTAGATCTCCACTAAACTTTATCTAACTACTGAAGTCTAAGGAAGCCAGTTTGGGGCTCTACTGATTAAGCATTCCCGATACATCACTAAACCCCAAAACCCAAATCTCTCACTCGCAGCTTATCGAAGATACGTACATTGCAATCCTTCAGCTACCCTAGCACTAGAACGGCAAGTAGTTGATTCAAAACTCACCTTGGTTGGGGAAAACCGGAGGGAAAATCGCCCAGAGGTAGTCTGCTTGAGCTGAGAGGTAAGAGTAATAAAACAGTGGCGGCTAAACCTCACTAAACCTTTCCTTAAATACCTTATCCACAATATAAATTCGCAATTACCATCTTGCCCCTGCCTAGTCATTTACAACCTAATCAACATTTCACTAAATTTTAACCATAAAAATTATATACCACCGTTTAATAACTTATTTTGATTTATTGAAACCGGGTGCTACAGTTGTAGTATTTTTCTGTTGGATGAAGTTGTTTGATGTTATAGTGTTTTACTGTCATAAGATAGAAGCTGGATGAGGCATTCATTCGGCTAACGTCATCGGCAGATGTAGAGTGTTTAGCCATCGGATGATGAAAGTGCTATTTTGTCGTCTAGCGATCGGCAGATGTAGAGTGTTTAGCCATCAGATGATGAAAGTGCTATTTTGTCGTCTAGCGATCGGCAGATGTAGAGTGTTAGCCATCGAATGATGAAAGTGCCATTTTGTCGTCTAGCGATCGGCAGATATAGAGTGTTTAGCCATCGGACGATGTGAGAGTTTCCTTGTCGTTTAGTGACCGGGTCGTGTTTTAATTATGCAAGTGGGGAGCACATGTCCATCGGATGATGTTTCCCTATTTCACCGGAAGATGAAGTATATTCCCTCACCGGATGATGTAAATAATAACTTGTCGTTTAGTGATCGGATGATATAGAGCTTGTAAGCTGTCGGAAGACGTCATAGATGAACACGTGAATATCACATGTCTATCGGTGGATGTTTTAAATTGGTCACCCGAGATGCACGTGATCGTCAGTCGATGCGAGTATTCGCATCTGCCGTTGGGTGTTTAAATGAGTCATGAGAGGTGCACGTGCCATCCGGAAGATGCAATGTCTGTCTGTTGATGCATGCAGACCCATGCAACTTCTACGTCGAATGGAAGCATGTACGAGGGACTAACTTTCCAACCATTAAGTTGAAGTCTTTAAGCCTGTTAGGTATACTGTTATAAAGAAAAAAAAGGGAGAAGGAGAAAAGAGTTCAAATATGAGTTAAAGTTTTATGAAAAGTCAAGAATTTCGTGGCGATCCTCCCCGGGTCGTTACAGCTGCACCCACAGTGGGGGTCAGCGGTCACCCGCAAAGCTTTATTTTGCAATTTTCAAATTTTAAGCTTTTTTCTTCACTTTTCAGATAGTTCAAGCTTTTTTTTACACTTAATCCCATTATTAATAATAGGTTGAGATTCTACAGCTTGAGAAATTGTCCAATGAGTAGGAAAAATAATTTCTTCTCTATCAATTAATCTTGGGATAGTTACATTTGTAGTTAATAAATTACTTTCAATAACAAGAGTTTTTCCTGGATTATTTTTAATAATAGCATTAGGTCATAAAGTATTCATTAACTTATATCCTACCCGATAAATTACTGCTATGATTTCTGATTCAGGTAAAAATTCATAACCATGAGTTTGAATATTTAATGAAACTGATTCATAAATATTTCTATCAATTAGTGATAATATAAGATTAGGAAATACATTAAAATATATAGGACCATGACATAAACTAGTTTGAATAACTTCCATTAAGGAGTCTTTTCAATTTTGACATCTAGCATCACGAAGACTAGCTAAAATACTAGCTTTTAATCCTGGAATAGTTAAGGATTTAAAAACCACTTGTATTAATCCTATATGAATATATTTGTGTTTCTTTAAATATCTCTGAATATCTTTTAAACATAAAAGCTTAATAGTTTTTTCATTAGTATTTAAGCAAATAGTTTGCTATGATGTTTTAATAATCCTATTAAATAAACCATCAAAAGTTCTCATTTTATAAATGGTTTTAGCTTCTACTTCTGGAATAGTCCATTGATTTAGTTGTTGTTCTTGAGATAATTCTACGATTTCTTCATTTTTTCCAGAAATATCAGAATTAATAATTTTAGACAAATTCATTGCTAAAAATGTTAATTTACGTTTGAATAAACGAATAAACCTTTTTAAGCCTAATCTCTGAACAATAAGTGAGAATAAATAACCAAACCTCATTGACCAACAAATCATGTCGTATTAAATCATTGATAATCGTATTGATTTTCTAAATCATTATATAGGGATAAGATTTAAGAGATAAAGTCTTCTGCTTCCAAAGAAATTAATTTGATAAAATTTTTAAGTCATTCTTTTACCACGTTATTGGGCAACACAGCCAACAGCCATCCCGGCATCACGGCCAACACCCCGACGTGATGTATAAAGAACAAACTCAAAAATTTTATCAAATAATTAAGACTTCTACTCAACTTAACCTCTCACATAAAAATTTAAAATCTCTTATTGATTAATCAACTCTTTGTATTGACATAATTTGAAAATCGTATTGGTTTAAAGTTAAATATTCCAACTTACATTAAAGAGATTATTCTTAAAACCCTTTCGTTTATCCAACCATAAATCAACGATAGTTTAGCCTGCCATTAATCAAGCTCTGATACCAATTAGGTTGTGGATCGTTCAAGAACAGAAAATAAAAGAAAAGAGTAGAAGTGGAAAGAGAACAGACAATATTTATATTAAACAGAGAAAAACTTACACGAAATGCAAGAGAAGATAGCTAGAGTTTTTTATGATACAAAGACAAACTCTCAAAACTTAAACAATAAATGAAACCTAAGATCCTTTATATAGGAGGATCTTCTTCAACCAAACAAAAGTACTTTCATAGTGGAGTACTAATATCTTTATCAACTCTAACTTTATCAAAAATTGAGGGGTCCACCCTTGTTAAAGCTGTCGTACTGCTTCCATAATTAAAGCACTAGACTGTTGAAGATGTTGAAACTCAATCTCATCCGCAACATAAAGACAATATAATGGTCCCATCTTTTTTTTTCTTTAGAATTTCAACTTGATCATATATCTGCATAACTTTCTTCGTCTTGTCAGAATAACTTTCTCCTAGATGCTGCATAGCCATAAGATATCTTCCTCTGTTATAATATTGAATACTTCTACTTAGCCAAGTAAGTCTATTAAAAATCTGCCTCTTATTCCTTTTAGAAATAGGCCAGTTAATACTACTATAATTTGTAGGCCATGTAACCCCCCCGTGTAACACTCGGTTCTATAGAACTAATTATTTAATCTTTTAATTAATGGTACACTTTACATGGCAATAATAAATGTATGGTTAGTGGATGACTAGGCGAGGGCATAAGGGTAATTGAAAATTTAAAAGTGGATAACGTATTTAAGAAAAGAGGTTTTGGGTTTAATGCACTGTAGCCGCCACTGTTTTTCCCAAATTATTTTTGACTCTCAGCTCAGCAGAGTGCGCTAGGAGATTCTTCTCTGATTTTCCCTTCGGCTTAGGTGGGTTTTACTAAGGTATCTTACTGCATTATGATTATTGACGATAGAGGTGTATCGTAGATGTATATTCTTGGGAAATGTAAGGTGTAGGAGTTGAGTCGGGTCCCGTAAGGAATCGGAAATGCATATAGGATAGAGTCTTGAACTAGCTCCGTAAGTTTCTGAATAGTATGGAATAAGGTTTAGTGAAGATCTAATCGGTATCCTGTTTATGACTTAGGTGAGCAAAACGTCTGAAGTAGTTTGAAACCGAGCATTTCCAGGAGACCAGGTAAGTAAAGTATGCTTGTGCCTTCGGGCCTACATCACAAAATAGTAGGATTGTGCATACTTGAAGGTGTTTGTATGTCATGCATCATATTTTGAAAATTATGCGAAAATGAATTTACATGAAATGGCATGGTGAGGAATGAACAGACTGTAACAGTTGTTAAGGGAACTAATCCGCCCCTTAATCAAGAGAGAGGATGTATGACTTTGGAAGAAATGATCCAACTCCCAATTTCACCGGGGGATCAGATCAGAAACGAATGCATATGCAACTGAGATGAGAAAGTAGAAACTGCATGTTTAGGAATTTATGTGTCAGCATTTCAATTCATTATTGCTTTACTTACTTAGCATTAGGCTAATAGATGAGTTTTGTGATGTAGGTGAAGAAGCCTCAGAAGGTGTGTTCTCTGAACATGTTGAGGATTAGGCTGTTGGGGGAGCACTTCAATGCCACGGATTGGTGATTCTGATGAGGCGGTTTAACTGGTGTCAGTAGATGAGAAGGTTTAGTGAACCATGATACAATTTAAATATATTGGGAGTTTTAGTGACAATAGTAGTTTTGGATGTTTTAGATACAATCTGAGTCTTTTTTTAATAATGATACTCTGTTAGTTCTTTTAAAGTGGCCTTTACCAAATTTTGGAGTAATACACGGATTTAAGTAGTTTTGAATGATTTTTTGTAAAATGCTCAGGTTCCTTGGTAGTCGGAGTTTCTCTGTGTTTAGAGTGAAATATGATGCTATGCTGAGTTGTTGTTTCTGTTGTCTGTTGGAAGACGTTGTCTACCGGTAGATGTAGACGGGTAAATCGTCCGGCTGACGTCATCGGATGATGTCTTTAGTAAAGCCATCGGATGATGTTTTCAGTAAAAGCCACCGGATGATGTCTTCAGTAAAAGCCATCGGATGATGTCTTCAGAAAAAGCCATCGGATGATGCCTTAGTAAAAGCTATCGGTAGATGTGTATAATAAGTTTTGTCGTTTAGTGATCGGTGGATGTCGTGTATAAGACCTATCGAAAGATGTAGTAGAAGTGTTGTCGTTTAGTGATCGGTAGATGTAGGAAGTAATTTGTCGTTTAGTGACCGGATGATGTGTTCTATTTTGTTTGTGATTAGAAGACTTTCTTTTGTCGTTTAGTGACCGGACAACGTGATCAGTTTTCTCTTTCTCTTTCAACCAACTACCTTGAATATTTTAATTTTTAGTAAAGATTGTTTTTATTTGATGATTTTTCCGCTGCAAATTTTAACGTTTTAAGAGTCAAAATCTTGACCATTGAATGAAATTTTAAATTTTTCTCAAGAGTCATAGTTCGGTTCAGTAGTATGTGTAACAAACCGGATTTATATAATTCGGGGCGTTACACCCCGAACCAGCCCCGGCTCGGTGCGCTACTTTGTAAACACTTCCCGCGTTTAAAACAACGTTTAAAATATTTTTCGAAACGATTTTTGGGTTTTTCGAACCCTCGATTTTTGTTGAAAAATCAGAAAATACGTCGGAAAATATCGGGTTAAAATAATTTGCAAATAGAAAACTAAATAAAAAAATTTAAAAAAAAACTGTTGGGGTGCTGCTGGGCGCCGCGCGGGCCATGGCCGATCGATCGACGCCCAGCACCGACCGATCGGCACCCTCTCGGGTTTCTTTGGCCAAAAATGCCATTTTTGATGTTTTTTTCGATTTTCCTCACTTTTCTTCATTTTTCATCGAGCCAAACACCTCCAAAAATTCTAAAATTTTTACCACACGATCCCAACACCCATAACTCCGTGTCCCGTAAAAATCTTGAAAAACCGACTTAAAACGGTAATAAAAAAATAGAGAAACTAAACCCGACGTAGTTTATTTTAAAACCAAAACGAGCGGCATAACGCCTAAAATTTTCAAAAACCCAAACCTAAAATCAAAACCAGAAATATAACTAGTTTAAAATCCCAAATATGTGCAATCACTATCCAACAACACAACCAACTCGTAAACGTCCAAAATAGCTAGGAAAATATTTACAATACAACATACTCAAAACTCTCCACTTTTTTTTTCTAACTTTTCCTCCAAGCAAATCATTTAAAAAAAAATACTTACAAACGATCTACATCAACTCCCACAAAATACCCGAGGAAGACAATGGGCAAGACGCCCCGACAATAGCCTGCACCGGCGTACTCTGTACTCCTCCGACTGCTGCCTAGTCCTGGGCTGTCTCCTCTACCTCACCTGTGTAAAACTCGTCACCTACACCATAGAATACAAAAAGTAAGCCTAACGCTTAGCAAGTAGGGAAATAATGCACAGTACATAAACACATGCTCGACTCAACCCTAACATGCAGTTTCTACACACTCTGTTGTATTCATTTCATTCTGGTTGCATTTATCTTTCACTTGCGGGTGAATCAAGTAGGCACATGCCCCAACACAATCCAGGACGGCCACACCTTGACCCACGGAGCAAGATCGGAGGCACACATCCTAAACAATCCGGGACGGCCATGCCTGTAGCGACCCTAATACTGTACCCGTATTTTCCGTACCATATTTTTTTTTAAACCTAATATCTTTAATTAAACACTGGGCGGAACCTAAACCGAAATCAAAACCAAAATCGAAATCGGAATTAAAATCTAACTTTAAAACATTTAAATCAAATATAAAGCTAATTAAATAAAACCATTATTTAAAACTAATTTCGATTAAAATAAAAGGGAAGGGCAGAATTGACATTCTGCCCGAGGAAAGGAGGCCGCGCCCAGTCGCTGCAGCATGCAGCGACTGATCGCTGCATGCGCTGCATATGCTAGCAAGCAGCGATCGATCTCTGCATTGCTGCAGAGATCGATCGCTGCACTCAATGTAGCGACCACCACGCGATCCCTTCTGTTTTCTCTTCTGTTTTCTTTTCTTCTCTGTTTCCTTTATTTTCACAAGTGCTCTCTGGATTCCAGAGAGCAAACCAACACAATTCAACCTAACACAATTCAACCTACTCCTAACAAAGTATCAGTTTATAATGTATTTTAAACTCAATCAACCCACAGCGGACTTTGCGAAATCCAACTGCATGGATAGCTCTAAAAATCGAGCTTATCCGTATCCAACCTACAACATTTCCAAAACATTTCTATAACGTTTAAATACTGTTTTAAACCAGAATATTTTCTATAAACAGTTTACCCAAAACATTCAAATGTAAACCTATCAACTACCAGAACCAAACATCCTATAACGTCTACACAATTATCCAGCCAAAACATCCCAAAATCTATACATACTATCCCCACGGGTCAGGTGAGCCTCGACTGCGCCAGCACACCTCCGCAGCCATCCTTCGTCAACTGAATCATGCCTCAGGTGGAGGGACATCGTCCTCACCTGGTACCTCGAAGTCTATGTCACCTACACCATACAACACACTATGAGATAAAATCCCAGTAAGCTATACGTAAATGCGATGCATGCTGTACTATGAGTTCATTAAACCATGCTTTATTTTTATCTTACTATGCCATGCACTATAGGTGTCACCGAGATCCTATACCTTCTAACCGGAGAGAGCTCATCCAGCGGGCGGACTACTCTTTCCAGCTAGAAGAGGGGGGTACACGCTTACAACCCGTACAGCCGTGCCTGAGCCCCACCTCGCGTGACCTGTAAACTGTATGCCCGAAGGCCTGTATGCCCGAAGTCCTGTATGCCCGAAGGCCAATGCTATGCTTTACGTTATCTTTAAAACTCTGTGCAGAAGTTCATTTTCATGCTTTTCTTTAAAACAAGTGATGCATGAACAGTTCAATATTTTAAAGTAAACAAACAATAACATGTACCATCAAGACTATAAAGCGTAAACTATAAACTCCTATAACCTAACTACCCAAACCAAGTACAAATTAAACTAACGCATCTCCAAAACTCCTCAAGACGACATTCGACGTACGGTGTAGGCCAATCGGCCAGAGAAGAATCACGAGAACTTACCTCGTGTCCAAAGCAGCTCAAGCTCCGTCCACGAGCGTTGTTTGTCTGAAGCAAAACACAATTTCGACGTTAAAACTAATTTAAGCTATTGATCGTCCAAATTTACAAAATCTTAACTAAGGAGACTTTCTAAAGTTCCAATCCCCTTCACTGGGCTATTTATTCGAGCAACGAACGTTCAGCACCTCGAATTCCAATTTACAAGTTATTCCTAAAATCTCGAAAATCCCTAATTTTAACATTTTCACGAATTGATTTAACTTTGTCCCATAACGTCCACTACGTTTAATATACACTTAATCACGACTAACCTATTAATTACGAACCCTAATTCGCATTTTTAACGGAGATAAATCGAAACCCTAATTACCTAAAACGCTACAAAACTAAAGATTTAACGTTCTAAAATTGTAGAGACATACCTAGAACGTCGATTGGAGGAGAAATCACGAAGAGAACGAAGCGAATGGAGGTCGGATCGGAGTAAAATGTCGCGCGGGCTGTGAGGGTTCGCGAGAGAGAGCTCACTGGTTTTTGAGATCGACAGAGGAAGAATGAAAGAATAAAGGTAATCTGTTTTGTTTTATAATATTAACTTTGTAAATTACTATTTTGCCCTTCTTTAGTTTTTATATTGATTTCATCCTTCGGTTCGTTAATCGTCTAGCTATTCGTTTTCATCAAATCTCCATATTTCACTAATAAGTCCAACTTGTTATTTGGGATTTATTAAAACTGTCCGTTCGCAATTCGGACCTCGTTTACTATTTTTATTAAAACATCCTTTACATTACGATAAAGGTAATTACTCGGAATATATCGTTTAATCTCCGAAAATTCTCATAATTTCCTTAAAATTCCTATTAATCGTTAGGATCATAGTGACGCTTTCTTTTCGTAAAATGAACCTGATTTGACATAAATATAAAAATGTCATCCGATAATATAATAATAATAATATAATATACAAGTCCGTACAACCGGGTATTACAATGCCGAATCTCCTCCCATCGATTGTAGAATCCTCAGTGTGCCATCAAGCACGAACAGGTCGAGGCATTCATACTTCCGACACGTTACGTAATTTAGCATAGAATCTCTAATAGAATCCCTCTCGGGGTGCTCCAACGAGCCACTTGTCCGACGAGGCTATTCTACTCGAGACCAAGTTGCATATCCATTTTCTTTTATCTTACATTTCATCCTCACCACTCAAACATGCCAAACCCGTGGTTTCGTAGTTAGAAAACAATGATGCATGTCACACGATGCTCGACTCAAAACTAAACACAACAAACAAGCAACCAATCCCTACCGTTCCATGGTGTAGGCCCGAAGGCAACAAAACACGCATCCACTACTTACCTGATTGCTCGACTTTCAATTGCTCACTTCGTCCAATAATTCACTCGCTCGATCACCTAAAATAACGGAAACTTAACTTAGTAAGTCACTAATAAATCTCTGTCAAGCCCCGGCCCAGCCCAGTCATTCCTGGGGCACTGGAACCGAACCCAGCCCAGGCCCGTACACCTGGCACTGGATCCCCAGTCCAGGCCCGTACACCTGGCACTAGGAAGCCCAACTCACAGAACTTCCCTCTCCCTGCAGAGGATTTTTGCCTTCCTCCCCACTCGAACCCAGGACCTCAGGGTAAGTACCTTGGCTACAAGTGAGGAGTACCACTTGGGCTGCTCAAGTGGTACTCCTCACTTGTAGCCAAGGTACTTACCCTGAGGTCCTGGGTTCGAGTGGGGAGGAAGGCAAAAATCCTCTGCAGGGAGAGGGAAGTTCTGTGAGTTGGGCTTCCTAGTGCCAGGTGTACGGGCCTGGACTGGGGATCCAGTGCCAGGTGTACGGGCCTGGGCTGGGTTCGGTTCCAGTGCCCCAGGAATGACTGGGCTGGGCCGGGGCTTGACAATAAAAGGCGCCTTTTATTGTCAAGCCCCGGCCCAGCCCAGTCATTCCTGGGGCACTGGAACCGAACCCAGCCCAGGCCCGTACACCTGGCACTGGATCCCCAGTCCAGGCCCGTACACCTGGCACTAGGAAGCCCAACTCACAGAACTTCCCTCTCCCTGCAGAGGATTTTTGCCTTCCTCCCCACTCGAACCCAGGACCTCAGGGTAAGTACCTTGGCTACAAGTGAGGAGTACCACTTGGGCTAGTAGCTCAAGTGGTACTCCTCACTTGTAGCCAAGGTACTTACCCTGAGGTCCTGGGTTCGAGTGGGGAGGAAGGCAAAAATCCTCTGCAGGGAGAGGGAAGTTCTGTGAGTTGGGCTTCCTAGTGCCAGGTGTACGGGCCTGGACTGGGGATCCAGTGCCAGGTGTACGGGCCTGGGCTGGGTTCGGTTCCAGTGCCCCAGGAATGACTGGGCTGGGCCGGGGCTTGACAATCTCTAAGGAATTCTTAAACCTAAACTAACCAAAACTACACCACAATTTAGACAAACCACACCCTAAGCCTTAAAACCCGATTTTTACTACAAATTTTACCGTCCAAGTTCAAACGGCCATAACTTTCTTGTTTTTCAACGGATTTCGACGTGCCACCCCAATCCGTAAACCTCTACACGTCTACTATCCATTGAATCACTCAAATTAACCAAATAAATCACTTGGAAAACCCGAAAATGCAGAACCAGAATCGGTGGTCTTGGCCCTAAAACCCGATTTTTGTGAAATTCACTTTCAATCCATAATCTAACCATCCAATCAACCTAAACTATCATATCTAAGGATTAAATGATCAAAAGAGGAAGAAAACTAGCCAAGGGAATGGAATTTTCGGAATTCCCGTTTAGGGTTTTTCAAACCCTCACCAAACTCCTCTAAAATACACTTAAAACATCAAAAATCAACCCTAACAAATATTAAACTCAAAACCCACTTGATTTTTACCTTGAACCACCTTGAGAAATTGAAGAAAAGGAGAGGAGGAGATCGGCTATGGAGGATGAAGAGAGAACCGAAAACAAATGAAGAAGAAAATGGAAAAACCCCAAATTTGTCACATAAACTTTTCCTCTTTTTCTTTTCCTCCACAAAACTTTGTAAAATTGCACCTAAACCCACCTCTTTCTCTTGAATGTCAACGTGAATCAACACAAGAAAAGCCCCTTTTTAATTACTTTTCATTTCCATTTACAAGCATTTTTATTAGTTCATGAATTTTGACTTTTCAAACTCTTGAATTTTCAACCATTCACTTGTTATTTTGACTTGTCAACCTTCTCTTCTTCCCTTTGTATTATACTTACTTCTCATCCCATCCACACTTAACATTAAACTCTCATACAACCTAGGGCTACTCACGTTATTGAAATTTTCCAGGTGTTACAGGCCAATTGTGACTTTGATATTGATAAATATTTCAAGGATAATATCCAATATTCCAAGGAGCCAAATATAAGGATTCATTTCAACTTTAATTTCCCTTTTCCTTTTTTATTGTGGTAAATATCAGTAAATGAATCCCACAAATCTTGAGTAGTATATTCAATGTCTTCTTCAATATCTTCTGGATCCTGAGATTCGCCTGCAAGAATGGCATAAGAACCAGATCCAGATTTATTAGAAGTCATAGAATTATCACTTTCAATATGTGACTCATTTATAGAGAATAATTGATCTTTCATAAGCTCAAACAATTTGAGTTCCCTGTCCTTTTTATTCATATCAGGATAATCTTTTCTAATTATATCATACATCTGTTTGATAAAGTTAGGCTGATCCATATCTTCATTCTTTTCAGAAGAAGCCTTTTTAGCCTTAATAGATCCTTCCTCTTTATAAGAGTGAATAACTGTTTTAATATTAGAAACTAAATTTTTTACATCTTTAGATAAAATATACTTAGCAGAAGAACAATCAACTCTAATAATAAATTCTTGATTTAATAAATCATCTTGGAATTTAGAAATACATTTTACTATAGATAATACTTCTTTTTTTATAGTTGAATAATTTTTTTGAACTGATTTCCATACCCCTGAAGTATATCTAATAAGTTCTTCTTTATTAGTATTATGATTAATTTGTTTTAAAATACCTCCATAACCTATATTAGAAGCATCAGTTTCAACTATTTTTTTCCATAATGTATTAAATAAATTTAAACAATGTAAAACTTTAGCTTTTAATTTGACCTTTTGAACGGCTTTAGTATGTTCAATAGTCCATGGTAATGGATTCTTTTGTAATCTTTGATAAAGAATAGCAGTATCTTGAGCTAAATTATAATAAAAATCTTCCAAATAATTTAAACTTCCTAGAAATCTTTGTAATTGAGTTTTATCTTTAATTTCATTCGGAAATTTAGAAGCAAACTCAATACTTCTATTTATAGGAATAATAGTTCATTAATTAATATTATGTCCTAAAAATCTCACAGTAGTTTGAAATAATTTCATTTTAGGAGCGGATATAACTAAACCATTCTGTTTAATGGTTTCTTTAATAATTCTAAGATGTTTAATGTGTTGATCAATAGCTTGAGAAAATACCAATATATCATTAATATAAACAATACAAAATTTAGAATGGATAGAAAATATATCATTCATAATGTTTTGAAATTCCGAAGGAACATTTTTTAACCCAAAAGGCATAACATTTCATTCATAATGTCCTAAAGGAACTACAAAAGCTGTTTTATCTTTATCTTTTTCATCAATTTGAATATGCCAATATCCAGATTTTAAATCAAATTTAGAAAATATAGATGCTGATTGAAGTCTATCTAATAAATCTTTTTTATTAGGAATAAGATATCTAATCCATTGTAGTACATCATTTAAAGGTTTATAATTAATAACTAATCTTGGAACACCCCGTTCCTTTTCTGCACTATTATTAACATAAAAAGCAGTACAACTCCATGGAGAATTACTTTTCTAATAAGCTTCTTTTCTAAAAGAGATTCAATTTCTTTTTGACATATTTCTAAATAATTTTGCTTCATTTGACTAGCACGAGCTTTAGTAGGAATATATTTTTCATTAAAAGTATCAATATATGGTAAAGATACAATATGCTTTTTTCTATCTCGAAAAACATTAGGATTTTGACTACATACTTCTTAATAAATTGATGTTCAATTTCTTGTATTTTTTTAATAATAACGGGATCTTTTAATTGGTCTTAAATTTTTAAATAACTAATTTATCTCTTGAGGAAATTAATATGATGCTCTTTTCCCTTATATAATGATTTTAATTCATTAATAATTAATTCTTCTGGATTGGTTACAAAATGATAAATAATATCCTGATTTTTAAATGTTGCAATAATTTCTCTCTCATTAATAGTCTTAATAGGTAAAATTCTAGAGATAAAAGGAGTTCCTAGAATTACATTGTGTTGAATATTTTTAACTAAAACAAAAGTAGTGTCCACATTACTTTGTGGTAACTTATTTTATTATGAAACAAGATGATAAGGTTTGACGTTTGATTATCACATCTATGTCTATTATCACGCATTTACGCTTTCAAATTAATTTATTGGTTTGAGAAATAGAGAAGTTAAAGTGTACGTTCCAATAACATCAATGTTACATTTATCTTATAATTTTAATTTTGATATTACTTTTTGATATAGTGATTATTAATTGGTGTAATTAATTGTTTATTTTAATTATTTATATTTTATATTAGTTAATATTTTAATGAGTGACACATAATTATCGCGTCAATTCTAATATTATTTTTTTATTATTAGCAGTTAAATGATTAGAATTGAATTTTAATAACAAAGAGAAATTTCATAATTTCTAAGTGTTCATAAAATACAATACAAAAAAAACATCATTGGTAAATAATATTTCAATGCTATTTTCATAAAAATAATAAAAAAACAATTGAAAAATAAAAGATTCGTTAATGCCAATAAAAAAATATTTTATATATTTTAGAAGTGTGAACTGTGAAGAATTAAGGTAGTGTCATTGAGTCAAGTGTCTACTGTCTTATATCTCATTATGAGATCGTGTCACGTTTCTAAAGTTATATATATATATATATATATATATATATATATATAATTAATTCCAAAGTCCTAGTCAGCATATTCCCATGGCCTTATCCATTCCTTATCTACTTCTCCATACGCGGCGACCCGACCACCATTAACTACTCCCCATCTCCTCTCGAGCTTCCTCCCCTTTCTCATGGCTGCTCCGTTCATTTCAATCTTTCTCTGCTACTTTCTCTGTTTCCTTTCTCAAGCTCAAAGCTTTACCTTCTCTAATCCCATCATTCTTCCTCTCAACAAATACCAACACTCCCTTCAGTATTTGACGACCGTTTCTCGCGGCTCTCCCCTTCGCCCCGTCGACCTCGTCCTCGATCTCGGGGCTCCGTTTGTCTGGATCGACCTTCCCTCTTGCCGTCTCTCCGGTTCCAGCCGTCCCGTTGCGCGCAGATCGGTCGAATGCTCGAGGGCAACTGCCTCCTTTGCACCTGGTAGCGACACGTGCGAGATCTTCCTTGTGAATAGCTTCACGGGGCGGAATTCGCGGGCGGAGTTGGTGGAAGACGCGTTGGCCGTCGGATCGACCCCCGCCGTCCGTCGTTTTCTTCACTCCTGCGGGCCTGATTTGCTTCTGCAAGGTCTTGCGAAAGGGGCGAGAGGAATTTTGGGTCTGGGGAGGTCGCCGATTTCCTTTCCGCCACAAATAGCGGCGGAGTTTAACTTTGCCAGAGGGTTTTTCTTGTGTCTCTCGTCCTCGACCGGCGCCGTGATCTTGAATATCGGAAACCGGGGTTCTCTTCTCGGCGCTGGGATTTCAGAACCGCTGACCTACACGCCTCTGGTGAAAAGCAGAGAAAATCTGGGTCACGACTATATCATTAACATCAATTCAATCAAAATCAACGGCCAACGAATTCCGATCAACTCATCCTCGACGCCATTGAGCACCACGGTCCCTTACACAACAATGGAGAGCTCGGTCTTCGCGGCATTCAGAAGCAATTTCAAGGAAGCAGCGGTTGGTATGGGGCTGGAGGAGGTTAGTCCGGTGGCTCCGTTCGGGCTCTGCTTCAGCTCCAATGGAAGTGCAGAAGCGCCGGAAATGGAGTTGATTCTTCAGAGCGGGATGGTGAGGTGGAAGATGAAGGGAAGAAACTCAATGGTGAAGGTGGGGGATGGGATAATGTGCTTAGGGTTCTTGGAGGGAGGGGATGAGCAGAAAACTGGCATGGTTTTGGGTGGATATCAGATGGAGGAGGTTTTACTGCACTTCGATCTGGAATCCGCCATGTTAGGCTTCATCCCTTCTCTGATAGAAAAAAGTCATGTGTCTTGTTCTGATCTCCCATTCCAGGGGAGGCCAAATCCATCCTTGTAATTTGACTCTGTAAATATTGTATGTGCTTTTTTAACAAGGGAAATTACCAAAAACGACCACCAACTACGTGAGTTTTCCGAATTCAACCACAAAAAAATTCTTCTAACAAATCAAACCACCACGTATTGAAAATCTGCCGAATATAACCACGCCGGACGGACGGACCTGGATTGCGTCCATCCAGACCAAATTTGGCCCTCACCCGGACGGACGGCTAAAAAAGCCGTCCGTCCCCACTGTATCGCTCAATCGTAAGCTGCCACGTAGCCGCCACGTAGCCCGTTCGGACTCTGTAATTCCCCGTCCGTCCGGGTTAACTTAAAAATTTCCCGGACGGACGGAATATTTTCCCGTCCGTCCGGGTCGTCGATTATAATCGTTCAAAGCCGGTATTCACAGTGGCCGGAATTCGTTTTCTCTAGACGCTCTACAAATTTCTTGTGCGATTCTCAAGCGAAAAACGCATCAGGTAATATTTTACTCCTTTTGTATTGATTTAGTTTAAATTTTTACGTTTAGAACGCAAAAATCCGAGCTCTAAGTCAAAATCGGTTTTTTAGAATTACCCGGACGGACGCGATTTTAACCCGTCCGTCCAGGTGATCATAGCCTTAACCCGGACAGACAAACCAATATTGAGTCCGTCCGGGTTATGGCTGTGAAGGCCGAGTTTCACTGGGCTCTAATTTTCGCCACGGTTCGAGTTATTGTCGCTAATCTTGGAACTTTCCAATTTGCAGAGTTTACGAAAATGGCAGATAAAATTGCTTATAAACGAAAGAAGGATTTGACGTCACAAGGTGGACCATCGAAGCGGCCAGCGATTTCACAGCCATCTCCACTGCCCTCACAGCCACCTCGATCTCCACGGGCCTTACAGCCACAATTACCGGTCCCACAGTCAGTTTCACGGTCCTCAGAGCCACATCCACGTGCTCCACAGGCACCTCCAAAAGCCTCACAGCCACTGCCCAGCTCGTCACAGCCAGCTACATCGACCTCACAATCGAAGGACTTTCGCAGTCAACTTTGTCGAGAGCAATATCAGCTGGATATAGTACACCGAAAGGTGTCGTTGACAAAGATGGTGGACTTTACAGGTTGAGCCAATTATTCTTACAAATTGTTTCTACAATATTTCGTTGAACTAGTCTTATTCATTTGTTATTAAAAATTTTAAGGATGGGAGTCCTTAGAGATAAAAGAAATGTTTGACAGAATCGGACTTCAAGGACTCTACACTATCCGGGGAGTCAGTTGTGAAAAAATGGTTCGCCTATTCTATGCGAACATGAGATTTTCTGCGAGGTCGGGAGTTATAAAGACCTACATATTGGGTGAGGAGTATGAAGTGACGCCACAGGTTGTGAATGAGGTGCTTGGCTTTCGCGCAGAAGAGGCAGAAAAGTATTACCATGCCCAGAAAAAATGTCCCGTGCTTGCCACAACGGAGGGAATAGCGTTCATTAGACAGATTCATCGGAACACTGATATTGTGGATATCGTGAAGCCAGGAGCAAAAGATATGAATGTAAAAGCTCGCGTCATCCACAACCTTATAGCACACACCATTCTACCGCGCGTTGGATATAGAGATCATGTTAGCTACATGTGTCTCTATGTCATGGAGAAATTGTACAGCGGTAACTTCTTCGACCTCGGCTATGTGATTCTGAGTCACATTAGTGAGATTTCACGCACACGGACCAAGAACCTCGCATACACTGTCTTGATTCAGAAGATTATTAAGCATTTTCAGATTCAGTTACCGCGAGGGGCATAGACTATACCACAGCGGCCCGCGGATGCATTCGGCAGGCTGCATTTGGTGAAGATGGGGCTGCATGAGGTCGACGGAAGGTGGACGGAGGGGAATGATGTTCGGCCCCCTCCTGTGCTGCAACACCCTCGTCGAGGGCAACTCCTCCCTCAGATAGTGCTTCCCGCGGATATGGCTTCTATTAGGACGCTGATAGAGACTGTTCGAGCGGAGGTGGAGGCTGTTCGAACAGAGGTGGCGTCTGTTCGAACGGAGGTGCAGACTGTTCGATCAGAGGTGGCGTCTAGTCGAGCAAACATTATGGAGTACCTCACAGAGATGATGGATTACCACAGAGAGACTAGACGGATCATCCAAGATTGGATAGAGGTCCATACCTTTGATCCCGACGATCTTAGGGGAGGTGATGCCGATGGTGACGATGATGAGGTACTCCTGACCGGGGGTGGAGACGACGAGGGTGTGCTGCCGAGGGCTGGAGATGACGAGGGTGTGCTGCCGGGGGCTGGAGATGACGACGCTGCCCAAGCTTAGGTGTATTTGAACCTATTTTTCTCATTATTAATTACATTTCAACTCATTATAATCTAACTTTCTTTTATTACGTGCAGAGAGGGGACGACAGAGGGCGATGCACAGAGACAGATTTTTTTTTTTAAACTTTGATGATGTACTGTATTTGGATGATGAAAATTTGTAATACTTGTAGTTGGATATTCATTAATTTGATGTACATTAGTTATATTTATTTTTGTTGGATGCAATTGATGTTTGAGGCAAAATACTGGAACTGTTTAGATATTCAAATATGCAGGATGATACTAGCTGTGGGGGAGACTAAAAACAAAGGAAACTCTGCCAAAATTGCCTGTAGTAGATTCCTGCACGTATTGAGAGTTATATTAGAACATAATAGCGAAATTTTATTTATGAGAATAATAGTAAAAATGTACCTGTGTCTCGCCAACGGTTTGGAAACCCATAAATGTGTCACGCAAAGCAAAAGCACGTGAAGTGGATCCCCTCTCAGAACATGTGCGACTGTTATGCCCCTGGCGTCCACATTTACGACACGTCATCGTAGACTTCTTCTTAGAAGTCAGACCACGCGGACCACGAGAAGTGGTAGAAGGCTCATCGACATCGCGAATTCTTTTCTTCTTTGGCCTACCAGGTTGAGGCCTTCTCTGATCTGGAATGATTAGGGTCCTATTCTCTGGTTCTGGCCACATTTGTTGCCCATTAATGGGACGAATGAAGTGCGAATACATCTCCAAATATGTGTGCCGATGATAATATATATGAACATAATCTTCCATCGGCTTTCTTATCAAATTAATGCATGCAACGGCGTGAACACAAGGGATTCCAGAAATCTCCCACCCTCGACATGCGCACTCGCCTTCATTGAGGTCAACGATATATTGTTCGTCGCCGTTGCTAACCTGAAACAGTGCATAAACAAATTCAGTATGAACAAGTATAACAAACTAAGAAGAACATATCAGTATGAACAAGTTGAACAAACCTGAAACAGTGCATTTCCCGCTAACTCAGCCCTCCAATCGTAAGCTGTCCCTTTCAGCCTCTCTAGCTTATTCCTAATCTTAGGACATAGAACATCTTTTACCTTGAGCATCTCCTCGTGTTTTTTGACAATGCGTGTCATCAGGGTCTTTCGAATCATCTCGAACATCGTCAAAATCGGCATGTTCCGGGCCGGCAAAAGAACTAAATTGAAAGACTCACATAAATTATTCAAGCCCAAGCCACACTTGGGAATTGTCAAAAATACATGACTAGCCCAAAATCTAGGTGGTGTTCGTCGAAGCCATGCATGGGCATCCTTATTGAGCTCATATACTTTCCTCATTGCTAACTCAAAATATTCCCTTGTGGTTGCCCTGGCTGCATTCCACATCACATCTTTATACGATAGACCCGGAAATTTTCCTTTGTAGTTTGCATACATATGCCTCTGGCAGAAACGGTGTTCGGCTAAACCCAATATCTCATCCACAGCATTCAACAATCCCTGTAATTTTAAAGAAAAACAGGCTCAGATTAAAACAATAACTTCTGTCGATCCAAATAATAATAGTAATAACAATATATACCTTCTGTCGATCCGACACAAATGTCCATCCTCGGCCTTCGTCAATCCCTAAGTCGTTTCACAATATCTCCAAAAACCACTTCCACGAGACTTGTGATTCTGATTCCACGTTGGCAACAGCTATGAGATATATATCATTGTTGCCATCAATACTCACGGCCGTGAGTAATTGGCCGGGGCAGGCTCCCTTCAGATGACATTCATCTAAACAAATAAGAGGTCTGCCCATATCCAACAAACCTACTTTGCAAGCAGCCATACACATGTACATTCTTTTAAACGTCATCTTCTCATTTCTATCCTCAACGACCAGATCACCATCTATTACCAGTGTGCTACCTGGATTTGATCTTAATATTTCAGCTCCGTAAGAACGAAGTATCTTCAGTTGTTCTTCGTTCCTCCCGAAATTAGCTTCTTTTGCTTGGGTTCTTCCTCTTCTCGCAAGGCTTGGCTTAATGTTAACTTTGTGTTCCCGCCTCACTGTTTCAATAATATCATGAATGGGCCAGTCAGGTTGACTTTTGAACCTATCTGCATAAGTTGTTGCCAACCACTTTGCTGTAGCGTGTCGATTATTCAATATCCTTACGCAATTATGATCATTACAGTATGACTTTATTTGGAAGGTAGCCTCATTTTGCCTGGCCGACGCATGCAGATGCCATTGACAATCTACTCCTTTACATTTTGCCGTCAATCTGTTCCTCCCACTTTTAACAATCTTGATATCATATCATTTTTTCAAAGAATAGTCTCGTATTTCATTTCTAATGGCCTGCAAAGATATATATTTTCTACTCAAAGCAAAATCACCAGAATCTGCAACCCTTGTTTGTCTGCTTTGCACCTCGTCATCCTCAGAATTGAATGGTGTTCGTAGCTCATCGTCTAAGGTTTTTGAAATTGAACACACTTGTATTTCCCCATCACCCTCTAAGTGGTCAAATGCTTGAATATCACCGTACATGGGAGCGTCCTCCTCCATATACCAGTCTATGTTCGCAGGCTCATTTACATCATCCAATCTCTCAGCCATTTGCGACAATTATCTGTAAAAAAATCAAAATTTTATTCAAGTCAAACAATATACTATGAATTGAATACAAAATAGTTTTGACAATAATATAATTTCATATACACTCAATAAATGTATAATTTCATATACACTCAATAAAAGAAAAAAAAAACAATTTAAGTAGATTTGGTTTCTGCCGGACGGACGCATTGTTACGCGTCCGTCCGGGTATAATTAAATGAATATCCCGGACAGACGCCTTTGTACGCGTCCGTCCGGGTTTTATTCAATGAAGGAACCCGGACGGACTCTATATTTTCTCGTCCGTCCGATTGCCACATTTTACCCCTTTTCGAATTAGGGCTCGGATTGTCGCATTATTTAGGTTAAAACTTGAAGGAAATAAATTAGAATTGATAAAGAAATTGCCATAGACGTTTTTTTATCGTAAATCTACGAAAAATTTCAAAGCTTCTGAGTGAAAAGTGTAATTTTGTCGCCTCTGTCGATGTTTTTGTCTCCGGTGAAAAATCCAAATACCCTTTTTCGCTGCTTTTCATATCGACGACCTGGACGGACGGAAAAATATTCCGTCCGTCCGGGAAATTTTTAAGTTAACCCGGACGGACGGGGAATTACAGAGTCCGAACGGGCTACGTGGCGGCTACGTGGCAGCTTACGATTGAACGATACAGTGGGGACGGACGGCTTTTTTAGCCGTCCGTCCGGGTGAGGGCCAAATTTGGTCTGGACGGACGCAATCCAGGTCTGTCCGTCCGGCGTGGTTATATTCGGCAGATTTTCAATACGTGGTGGTTTGATTTGTTAGAAAATTTTGTTTGTGGTTGAATTCGAAAAACTCACGTAGTTGGTGGTCGTTTTTGGTAATTTCCCTTTTAACAACAATTTTATTGTTTTGACTAATGTTTTTCATTTTTCCAAGAATGAATTACGTTAAAAGTTCCAAATTTAATTTACGAGATGTGATTAGTGTACTGTTATTATTATTATGTTCTTCATAAATGTTTTTTCTTTGTTTTGAATCGAAACACAAATATTTTTATTTTTTAAATAGCCTAAAACGCATTGATGATGTAAAAATGAGAATTCTCCTAACTTTCTGACCTTCCAAAACAACGTAATCTATGTCATCGCTTTTATTGATAATTGTGTTTATCTCAATTGATAATTGTGTTTGTCTCAAATCGTCAATTGAATGAATTTATATTTTGTATATATGTGAGGAGGATTCTCTCTCTTCTTTGAGCTAGCTTTTAGAGATTAGTTCTACATTCTCACATTTGTTAACATAGTATTAGAGACGATGGTAGAATTGAATACGGTCCAGACACGATATGCATGAGGACGGATATTGATAATTGTGTTTGTCCTACATCGTCAATTGGATGAAACTGTACTTTGTATATATGTGAGGGAGATTTAATCTCTCATTTGAACTAATTTTTAGAGATAAGTTCCACCATCTTGCATGTGTTAGCAGTTTTAACATACGGGACGTCTTGCATACTTTGCTGACACTTATCTTCCTATTTTCTGACAAATTATTTTCAAAAACCTACATCTCTTTTGATAACGTGTGTTGACTTGCATATTAATACAAAAACTAGCAATGGTCAAATGTGGAACCAAACCACATATAGATAGATAAATTAACATTTCCTATATTATTTTGCTCGAGGTCGGATCGGGTTGGACCAGACATCGGGCAATTTGCTAACGACAACATCTCATTTCATGAAATTAGGAAATATTCGATGAATTTTCCATTTCATGCATGATACATGAGTTTCCAATTTATGATTTTAATCATTAATAATCAATTTATGAGTTATTAAACATTTTTATACGTATACTTATCCTATTTGCCACGTATGAAAGAGTTGGAAGTATTTAATACCATCCGTATTATTTTGGTCCATTTCTGTAGGCGGATTTTCCACTTTTCTTTTATATTAATAATTAAAATCATTGCTTGATGAATGCAAGCATTCAGATCACAGTTGACCAAAAGTCAACTTCCAAACATTTGACTTTTAAAAACCTATAAATACCACTTTATTCCGTCGAGGTTGCTCACCTCCTCCTCCAATGGCTTCCTCCTCCCTTCTTCTTATCTCCACCTCCATTCTCCTCCTCCTCACTCTCTCCCCCTCCATAGCCCAGACCTCTTTCCGACCCAAAGCTCTCGTTCTTCCGGTGAAGAAAGACGCATCAACTCTTCAGTATGTCACCACCTTCAGCCAGAGAACTCCTCTCGTCCCTCTCAAATTGACAGTAGATCTCGGGGGAGGATATCTATGGATGGACTGCCTTAATGGCTACGTTTCTTCAACCTACAGGAACGCTCGATGTGGCTCTGCTCCATGCTCCTTGGCTCAAGCCCGATTTTGCTTAGGATGCGATACAGCACCAAAACCAGGTTGTTATCCCGACACCTGCTATCTCATCCCTGACAATCCGTTCATCAGAATGGCGATGATCAGCCAAGTTGGTCAGGACGTTGTCTCTCTCCGCTCCACCGATGGGTTCAATCCAGGAAGAGTTGTTACTGTGCCCAACTTCATCTTCACTTGTGCAGAGACGCTTCTCTTGGAACGTCTCGCTGATGGCGTCGTGGGGATGGCTGGTTTGGGAAGAGCTAAAATCTCGCTTCCCTCCTTTTTCTCTTCTACTTTTAGCTTCGATAGAAAGTTCGCCCTCTGTTTGAGCTCTTCCACATCCTCTAATGGTGTAATTTTCTTCGGAGATGGTCCCTACGTTCTTCTTCCGAATATCGATGTCTCTAAATCGCTGAATTACACTAAGCTTGTGATCAATCCGATGAGTACCGATGGAGTTCCCATTGCAGGCCAACAATCGGCGGAATATTTCATTCAACTGAAATCCATTAAGATCAACGATGAGGTCGTCCCGTTGAACACTTCTCTCCTCTCTATCGACAAAAAGGGCGTCGGAGGGACGAAGATAAGCACAGTGGATCCTTACACTGTAATGGAAAGTTCGATCTACAACGCAGTTGTCGGAACTTTCATCAAACACCTATCGGGCGTACCAAGAGTGGCATCGATTGCGCCGTTTACGGCCTGCTTTGATTCCACAAACCTGGGGAGCACCAGAGTCGGACCTCCAGTGCCGGAGATACAGCTGGTACTGAAGGACAATGTGGTTTGGAGCATATTCGGAGCGAACTCTATGGTACAGGTGAGAGAAAAGGTTTTGTGTCTGGGAATAGTTGACGGAGGAGTTGAACCGAGAACGGCGGTAGTAATCGGAGGGCATCAAGTGGAAGACAATCTTCTGCAGTTCGATTTAGCGACTTCGAGGCTAGGATTTAGCTCGTCGCTGCTTTTCCGGCGAACAACTTGCGCCAACTTCAATTCCACGTTGAAAGCTTAATGACTATGGCTGTCACCCTGATTAATAAATGCTATTCGACTTTTCCTTAAATTTCGGCTTCGTTGAATACTCATTTGGAACTTTAAATAAACAAAAAACTTCCCTTCAAGTTCAAGATTTTCCCTTCTATGTTATAATTAATTTTTGGATATCTTCTAATTCTTTTAATAGTAAGTTATGATGTGTGGTTCATTAACTAGAGTAATTAATTTTTTTTAAATTTATTAATTTTTAAACCAATTAAAAAATAATATATAAACGCCACAATAATAATTAAGATTAAAGTGGATGAGTAGATGTCGTGATGTTGTACTTACGGTGCTGTGACTCTCAGCAAATAATCAAGGATCGATGCACCTGGTTCATTATGGTCGTGTCGTTGAGTTTTGCACCGAGTGATCTACAACCACACAGAACCAGGAAGAAGACGAAAAACAGAGAAAGAAGGCCGCAGATGAAAAAGGGTTTTTTGCTATCTCCTTTGAAAACCTGTGATACATTGTACAAGTATAGAGAAAAGTAGAAAAGTGTAATGATGAGAAAAATGAAAAGACATTAGTTACAATTTGACTAAATAAGTTTAATCCTAACTATATATGCTAATACCTCCCCTCAAGATCAAGGCCTGTGACCGAAGATCTTGGAGAGAAAGCTGTTGAACAGTGCCGGAGGTAAATGTTTGGTGAGAGCATCGGCCAATTGATTGCCCGAAGGAGTGAATTTGACAAACAATCGCTTTTGAAGCATTTTTTCGCGAACGAAATGGTAGTCGATCTCCACATACTTGGATTTGGAGTGCAGGACGGAATTAGAGGCCAGATAAGTAGCGCGGAGATTGTCACAGAGTATGATGGGTGGGTCGGGTAGAGTAATACAGAGTTCCTGTAATAGTGACTGTATCCAAAGTATCTCTGCTGCACCGTTTGCAACACTGCAATACTCTAATTTCGTGCTGAAACGAGACACGGCTTTCTGTTTAGTAGAGGACCAGGACACGAGATTCGTGCTGAGAAAAATACAGAACCCACTGGTGCTCTTGCAGTCATCTGGGCAGGAAGCCCAATCGGCATCCGTATAGCAAGTTAAGTGAACAATGGTAGATGGCCTAAAAGAGATGCCGACTAGGAGTGTACCTTTAAGATAGCGCAAGATGCGTTTGACGTCTTGCTAGTGAGTGTCAGATGGGGCATGCATAAACTGTGAGACTTTATTGACTGCGAAAGCGATATCAGGTCGCGTGAGACAGCAATATTGCAAACCACCAATGATGCTATGGTACAGAAAACCATCCGGAAGAGGTGTGCCAGACTGTAAAGAGATGACTGGTCCAGCCACCATTAGAGTCGGAACCGGTTTGCAAGATGCCATATTGGCTCGGTGGAGAAGATCCATGATATATCGGGACTGAGAAAGTTGCATAGCAGTCGGGGTCTGAGTGACAGAAATGCCTAGAAATTACGATAGAGGTCCAAGATCCCGGACTTTGAACTGAGAATGCAGATAGCGTAGGAGCTCCTCTAACAAGGCCGGGGAGTCACCTATCAAAATGATTTCATCCACATACACGAGCATAATGATAACAGAAGATGATGTTCGATGTATAAAGAGGGATGAATTAGACCGTGATGAGGAAAAACCCCAACTGATTAAAGCAGTGTGAAGTTTGGTGCACCAGGCTCTTGGAGATTGCTTGAGGCCATAAAGGGCTTTATGTAATAAGCAGACATCCGACGAAGATGAAGAATCAACGAACCCGGGGGGTTGTTGCATGCAGACCCTCTCAGTGAGATCACCTGTAAAGAAAAGCATTGCTGATGTCAAGTTGTTTAATAGGCCACTGAGAAGACACAGCTAAAGAGAGCACGAGGCAGACAGAAGTAGGTTTGACCACTGGGCTGAAGGTCGCATCATAATCAACGCCTTCAGTTTGATCATACCCTTTGGCTACAAGACGAGCCTTATACCAAGAGATCGTGCTATCGGAATTTAACTTCGTTTTGAAGACCCACTTGGAGCCTATGATTTTCGCATCGCATGGAGGGGAAACCAAAGTCCAAGTATTTGTTTGCTGGAAGGCAGATAACTCCTCTCTCATGGCGGCAAGCCAATGAGGACATTTGGCAGCTTGGGTAAAGGTTCGGGGTTCGGTTGCAGGCTCTAGAAGGAGAGCTCTTGGCTTAAAGACACCGAATTTGGCTCTGGTTGTCGTTGGGTGGATAGAAGAGGGGTGGTAAGGGGGCTGGGCTGAGTTGGATTCGGGTAGAAAATAGGTAAACGGGCTTGGGCCGGATAGTAGGCGTGCTGGGCTACAGAAGGAAGCTGATAGCAGCGCAGGGCCGAGTGGCCCAGTTTGTTGCAAATTTGGCAGCGAAGACGTTTGGGTTGCGTGGCCGATTAGGTCGCCACTGCCCGGCCTGCTAATTGAAGTCTGATCCACGCTGAATTGGGGTAGGCAAGAAGGGAGGATGGGCAGAGGAATTCGAGCTAGAGTTCCACGACGGCCGATAGGGGAGCTGAGAAACGAAGTGCACCTGCATATGGGCAGGTGTAACACCCGAGAATTTTCTATAACGCGTATAGGTCTAAGATTAATCGATTAGAGGGTTAATGAAAGGGTTAGAAACAATGCCAAGAGAAGGAAAGAAAGGTTTGACAATGCAAACCAAAGGTGGTTGAAAAGTTAAACCAATTATGAACCAATAGGATGCTATTATTAGATTGCATTAAAGGGTGAAAAGGTGGTGATGTATGTGATGGTTCACGCTGGAATTCAAAGAAGAAAAGAGAAAGGAAAGGGGGTGAGGTTAATTGGTAATTTTGGAAACTTGGTGGTAAAAAATGAAAAAGTGATTTATAAAAGAGAGAAAAGTGAGGATTTAAAGACAAATATTGTCTTCCTCTCCTTCTTCCATCGTAGCTCTTCCATTTCTTGGGTTTCCTTCTCTTCCTCATCAACTTTTGCAAGAATTTTGAGGTAAGATTAAATGGGTTTTTATGCTAATACATTGAGGTGATGTTTTTAGAGGTTTTTAGAGTATTTTGTTTGGTGTTGTGTAGGGTTTGGGAACCCTAATTCATGGAGTCCGAATTTTTACTTTTGATGTTAGATTTCTTCCCCAAATTGATGATTTGGTTGTTGAATGAATTGGTGTAGGTGGTTTTTGGAAAGAAATTAAAGATTTGAAAGTAAGTTTGGAAACTTGGTTTTTACATTTATGGTGTCCGATTATGTTTGCTGGTTTTCGGATTGATTAAGTGAGCTATTTAGTTCATTTGAGTGTTTTAATGGATAGTAGACGTGTAGAGGTTTTCGAATTGGGGTGACACGTCGAAATCCGTTGAAAAACGAGAAAGTTATGGCTGTTTGAATGTGGACGGTAAAAATTGTATAAAAATCGTGTTTAGTGGCTTTAGGTTGAAAAATTAATGTTAGTTTAGTTAGTTGATTTCTTTAGAATCCTTTAGTGTGTTACTAAGTTAAGTTTTCGGTATTTTAGGTGATCGAGCGTGTAATTTGGTCGGACGGAGTGAGCGAGAACGTGCCGAGACACCAGGTAAGTAGTGGAATACTTTCGTTTTGCTTTCGGGCCTACACCACGGAGCGGTAGGGTTATTGTTAAATTTTTGGTTAGGTTGAGTTATGTTATGCACGTGTTGAGTATCATGCATCGTCTTTTAAATTCCAAAAATGAGTTGGTGCATAATTTGAAAGGTGAGTATGAAACATAACTAGAAAGAATAAAGTTGAGTAGAGTCGCCAGGTTAGGCAAGTTGTCGGGGAGGCACTTGTAATATGCTGGGGAGGCAGTAAGTTGGGACTCTATTCGATGGAAAAACGTAAGTATCGTGGGAGGAGATTGTGTTCTGCCGTCCAATGGGGGGGACCCGGGCGTGAGTTGGCCGATCTTGCTCGGTGGATCAAGGTGTGGCCATCCAATGAGCGGGGAGCTTGGATATGTGCCTACTTGATTCACGTGTGAAAATGGAAAGATTAATAAAACGACTACGAACGAAAACAACAGAGTGAGTAGGGACTCCATGTATTAGGGCGGTGTATGTGCATGTTTACATTTCTTTTCCATACTTGCTAAGCCTAAGCTTACGTGTGTGTGTGTGTTCTGTGGTGTAGGTGACGAGTTCTATACAGGTGAGGTTGATGAGACAGCCGAGGATTAGGCCACAGTCGGAGGAGTACGGAGTTCGCCGGTGCAAGCTATCGTCGGGGCGTCTTGACCACTATTTTCTTCGGGTAGTGTGGGAGGTGAATGTTTTGTTGTAGATGGTTTTATAAGTGCGTTTTGTTGTAGATGGTTTTATAAGTGTTTTATAAATATTTTGTTTGAGAAAAGTTAGAAAAGTAAAAGGTTTTGGTTTATTGTATTCGTAAATGTTTTCGTAATTATTTTGACGGTTTACGAGTCGATTGTGTTGATGGATAATGGTCGTAAGTATTTGTGGTTTGAAACTATATGTTTTCTGGTTTAATTGCAGATTTTGGTTTAAAGAAATTTAGGCGTTACGCCTCCCGTTTTGATTTTAAAGTAAATAACTTCGGGTTTACGTTCGCTATTTTCTCCATTATCTGTTTTAAGTCAGTTTTCTAAAAATTTTACGGGATTTGAAGATTTGGGGTGTCAGGAGTATATGGTTAAAATTTTAAAATTTTTGAAGGTGTTTTGCTTGGAGAAAAATGAATAAAAGTCGAAAAGTCAGGAAAAAGTCAATTTTTGACGTTTTTGGGGTGAAAAACAGCACGTATGGCGATCGATCGCCACTGGGCACCGATCGATCGCCCACGGGACGCGTTTTGGGAAGAAAAACAGAGCGGGTGGCGATCTATCTGTTGACTTAAATAGTGTTTAAGTCTAAATATGTTTTTGATGATGTGTTTTGTATGATCAGTGATGTAATTTGATTATGTAATATTTAGAATAATGGAGTTTTTTTTTTTTTTTTTT
>CM039506.1:47604277-47863642 GCA_022432975.1 Begonia masoniana
GGCCCGTAGTCGAATCTCCAGATCAATAAATGCGAAGATCCTGGAATAACTCTTCGCTGATTCCTGCCCGTTGATTTATGCATGGCTGATTTTGCGTATAATAATGGGCAATTCATGGCAAAAAAACAACAAACAAACAGAGGCAAGTTCGGGGCCGTTACAGCCGGCGTCGGAATGTGAATGACGGAGTTTTGTTTTTCCAGTCGAAAATCAAAACTTTGGAGCTGGCTCTGGACTTCTTCCAGCGGAGGTTCATCGGCGCGATTGGTAACTGAGGTCACGAACGCGTTGTACTCGCTGCCCAAATCATTGAGGAAGTAGATAATTTTGTCTTTGTACCTGACCGGCTCGCCAACTGCAGCAAGAGTATTGCAGAGGGCAGTAAATTTTTGGGAATAACTAGAGGCCGAGAGGCCATCTTTGGAGAGGGAGTGTAAACGGCTTCGTAGATCTGTGATGCGGGCCAAGGAAGAGGAAGCAAAAAAGTCGTTCCAGGGCAGACCAGACTTCACTGGTAGTGGAGAAGGCAACAATCTGAGGAAGGAGGTCCTCGGACAGGGAGGCAAAAATCCAACTCATAACGATTCTGTTGTATCGTTGCCAGAGAGTGTTCTGGGTTGATTTGGGTGGAGGTGGCATCCAGAAATTTTGGAGGTGAGGGGTCCAGGAGATGTTCAATGCCGTTTGCAATGACGACATTGAGGAGTTGCACCTTCCAGACAAGATAGTTCGAGTTCTTGAACTTAACTGAGAGTGTTTGGTTTACTGTGGGTAATGGAGGCAGAGGGGAGGAATTAGAAACCATAGGAGAGAGAATGGGAGAGGAGGGAACAATCTAACTAGAGGAAGCCATTTTTAGCTCTGATACCACGTTGAGTGATCTACAATCACACAGAACCAGGAAGAAGATGAACAACAGAGAAAAATGCGGCAGATGAAAAAGGATTTTTTGCTATCTCCTTTGAAAACCTGTGATATATTGTACAAGTATAGAGAAAAGTAGAAAAGTATAATGATGAGAAAAATGAAAAGACATTAGTTACAATTTGACTAAATAAGTTTAATCATAACTATATATGCTAATACGTGTCAGTGCGTACAAATTACCCAACATCTTGATGGGCATAGTGACTCCGATTCAAATTTTAAAATTTTGGTTACAATCTCATGATTCGATTTTTGATTGGGATATGTACTTATTAAGTCGCAAGTTGGAGTTTGTGATCTAATAGCTTTTAGAAGGAAAGTAGTGTGTCTTTCTATATCCAAAGAGAAATATTTTGGATTTTATATGTTGAGAATACATTTTTTTCACAAATATTAGAGCATGTGTTTTACTATCCTCCGTGCTCATGGGTGTGACATTCTAGGAGATGAGACTAGACGACAAAGAATGAGGGTTTTGAAGGAATGACTGAGTATTTCAAGTTGTTAGATCAATGGGACTAGTTCTTGTAAGGAGCATGCTCCATGCTAATTTTTATCTTTCAGATGATCTCTTCTAATAAAAATTAAAAATAAAGCAAAGTACAACATTGCATTTTTTTCATAATTCTTATTCTGAAACGCAATCTCATATAAAATGACATGCTTTGTTTTAACACATGTCTATTTTCACACTTTATTTACATTTTTTACTAGACATATTTTTATTTGAGCATGCATATTTATTTTATTGATCACATTAGTTGTGTGAACTAAGTTTAATTGACTCATGTGAAGTTCTTGTTTTGTTATACACATTCGACCGGTGAAAGATTTGTTTGTTTGGTAATTATATTAATGAGACAGTTGTATAAGTTGCGTCCCTAAACACAAAATGCTACAGTTGATGAGGGTCATTCGTGACTTTGCAATTGCTGAGTATATAACATGGTGTACCTGAAATCCTTAAATGACTAAATTTTCAGTGAAATTTGATATACCACACTATAATGGAATGTTTTAACATTTATTTTACTATTTATGTTACACTTAGTTTTTATAAAATGTTTTACACTGACATGTTTATTCATTTTTGAACTCTAATTTTGAATACGAAATTTTATTAATATTGAGTTTAGTCGACGTATCTCAATGACTTTTCAATTTTATGTTTTAGTCATTGAGATGCCCAGCAGCTTGCAACAATAGGCTCGACGCCTTTTTACCCTAATTTTAATTCCTTTCGAGAGTTTTATTATAGTGGAGTTGAATATTTTCTTTTGTTTTATTTTATTTTATTCCTAACATAGATATAATAAGGAGTCTTAGTACTACTTTATTTTTGATGCCATTGTTAGAATTTTGGTTCATCGGAGTCTTATTAGCTCTTGAGTTTTACTTTTATTTAATTTTCCCGCTGATACTTGAAATAATTGAGTTAAGGGTTAGACAATTCGACCTGTTCTCAGTTGCTTCTCATGCTATCTCGGATTCCTCAAGGTCGTGGAGCGTGAGAATGGTCGATTTCCTTTGATTTCAAAAGTAACAGAGTGTTGTACCCTTAATAATAAAATATCAAACAATAATAATTTCAGAGATGTCTCTCTTGTTTTTATAACATTATGTCAGCTTTTCCTCTTATTGCCTTGTTGGATTGAGTAGAATGTGATACATGTGTTTTGAAAGCCCCACTCTGTGTCTATGTCCACTTTCAATATTTGCCCCTTCATTTTAAAGTTTCTATTCTCATTTTAGATCTACACTCCACCGTGAGAAAAGACTTGAACTTTTATAAATGCTCCAAACCATTTAGAACAAAGTTTTATAAAAATAACAATTTAATCGACATTTAAATAGCAAGACTTTTGTTGAATAACATGCTTATAATGTCACTTCTTCGGTTATTCCTATAATTTGGCATTTGTGTAAGCTACATAGCGAAATTATTCTATTTCATTTAATTGTAAAACTCTTTTTTTACTAACTATTTATAGATTGTACGTTAATTTTGTCATTGCTTAGTATGTATTATGCTCAACTTCTACAAGCTAATGACATACCAATATATATATATATATATATATATATATATATATATATATATATATATATATATATATATATATATATATATATATATATATATATATATATATATATATATATATATATATATATATATATATATATATATATATATATATATATATATATATATATATATATATATATATATATATATATATATATATATATATATATATATATATATATATATATATATATATATATATATATATATATATATATATATATATATATATATATATATATATATATATATATATATATATATATATATATATATATATATATATATATATATATATATATATATATATATATATATATATATATATATATATATATATATATATATATATATATATATATATATATATATATATATATATATATATATATATATATATATATATATATATATATATATATATATATATATATATATATATATATATATATATATATATATATATATATATATATATATATATATATATATATATATATATATATATATATATATATATATATATATATATATATATATATATATATATATATATATATATATATATATATATATATATATATATATATATATATATATATATATATATATATATATATATATATATATATATATATATATATATATATATATATATATATATATATATATATATATATATATATATATATATATATATATATATATATATATATATATATATATATATATATATATATATATATATATATATATATATATATATATATATATATATATATATATATATATATATATATATATATATATATATATATATATATATATATATATATATATATATATATATATATATATATATATATATATATATATATATATATATATATATATATATATATATATATATATATATATATATATATATATATATATATATATATATATATATATATATATATATATATATATAAGATTGATGGGCGATGATGGTTCATAACAGTACACGAAAAAGAAAATAAAAGATAAATAAATAAATAATATTAATAGATAAGAAGGAATGTTTTGTACTCGACGTGGCTACTAGTACTATCATAAATATACTATCATATATTCTCAAAATTCTATGCAAATGCCTCAAGCATCTCAACTCGATTCTTCTCAACAAGTTGAGCAGAAAAATGATCTAAAGCCAGCTATGATGCAATTTATGGCCGAAACTCGTACGATGATGCAAAATCAATCGGCCCAAATTCAAAGTTTTGAGAATCAACTTAGTCAATTTGCTAGTATCATTAATGGAAGATCTCAAGATACACTACCTAGCAATACTAAAGTAAATTCGAAAGAGCATTGTAATGCAATTATCACTCGAAATGGAACAGTGATTGAACCAGTGCAAAAAGAGTCAAGTGTGCCTAAATTGGATAATGGAGATTCAAGTCAAAATGAAGCTCAAAGGTTTCGACCATCTCATTCTTCGCCAATACAAGCAATTCCACCTCAAGTGTCGTTTCCACAAAGACTGATGAATGTGAAGCTTGATAATAAGTTTTCTAAGTTCCTTGATGTCTTAAAAAAGCTCCACATCAATATTTCATTCACAGAAGCCCTCGAGCAAATGCCTAAATATGCAAAGTTTCTGAAAGATATTTTGTCTCATAAGCGTAAGATCGAAAAAGGCAGTATGATCGCTTTGACAAAGGAATGCAGTGCTATTATTCAACGGAAGGTTCTACAAAAGCTGAAGGACCTAGGAAGTTTCACTGTCCTATGTGAAATTGGGAAATGCATCTTCGAGCAAGCACTATGTGATTTGGGCACCAGTGTCAACTTAATGTCACTATCCATTTTTCAAAAACTTGGTCTTTGTGAAGCAAAGCCCCCAAGAGTAGTTTTAAAATAGCTGATCGCTCTATCAAGCATTCATATGGGGTGATTGAAGATGTCCTTGTAAAAGTCGACAAGTTTATTTTTCCCGCTGATTTCTTGATTCTTGATATGGACGAAGATTGTGGCATCCCAATAATATTAGGTCGACCATTCTTAGCAACAGGAGGTGCTGTAATTGATCTTAGAAAGGGGGAGCTCAAATTGCAGGTACAAGATGAAGAAGTGACATTCAAGGTGTATAAATTAATGGAGTACGCAATAGCTAGCGATGACATATTTCGGGTGGAACTCCCTAACACTGTAACAAGGGAAGCTTCACGTCTACCAAGCGACTTTCTTGAACCTAATGGGAAGCAGTATGTTGAAAAATTTGGGGGATTCGCCATTACAGGTCCTATCACCTATTAAAAAACCACCCGACTTGAAGATTCAAGCTCATGCACCAAATAGCGATAAGTCAATTGAGGATAATTTTCCAGACGAAAAGCTTCTGGCGAATGATAAGTTGGTAAATGGGCAGCGATTGACACTATATTGGGACGGTACATTTGAAAGTGTAAAGCTCATCATATATCTCGACCCAACATGAAGAAATATGATGTCGGACTGTCGACAATAAATACAAGCACTTGGTGGGAGGTAACCCACCCTAGTATCCTTTTTAGTTCGTTATTGAAATTTTTGTTTGCATTAGTTTTATTTATTTTTATCTATTTTTTTAGATTAAAAATAAAGAAAAGAAGAGAAAGATTCAAGATCGATTGCTCCCTCGAACGAAGCTCCACAACGCTGACGACTAGCCTGAGACGCTATGAGGTACACTACTTTTACCTTACTTTTATTTTCTACATTGAGGACAATGTTGTTTTAAGTTTGAGGGTGATTTTAGCGTACTTTAGTACTTTGCTATATTTTGGTCTTGCAATATGAAATCTTAGTTTACGTGTCAATGATTTAAATTTTGAGTAAATTCATGCTTTAGCCCCTTAAAAAATGCTGAGTAAAAGATTGGTTTGTGTTAGTTTTCATTGACTTGAGCTTACAAAGTTAGATTCAAAAACCATGAGCATATTTTCATTATTGTTTGATTCTATCTATTAGTGTTATATTCATGTAGTCTACTTAGAGTGCCCAAACACTGAAAAGGAGCGAACGAGAGTAAACACGGTAAGGCAGTGTATCTCCAGTCAAATATAATGATAACGAGTGCTAGTTTGTAAAATTCTTCTTGGTTTTGCCTAACATCCACGAATGCAATTTGAAATTCTACCAAATTAAGAGAATGACCTAGGTAATTATTGGACTGTTTGAGCCTTCTTAGCTTACCATATTGTGTCATTTAATGACATCCATAGTCACCCTTTTGAGCATATTATGAACCGTTCAATTGTACCTATTTTACCCTAACCACATATATTTTTCTACCTTTTCTAAAGAGCACGGGGTTTATTGATATATTTGAAGGAGAGTAGGAGAATGTAGTGGCGATGATGAATAAAGACTTTTTTGTCATATGTTAATTTATTTTTACGTTGCTTTGTTATTATTAGTCTGAGTTAAGAAAAAAAAAAGGCAAGTTCGAAAGTTTAATTTTATTTTTAGGCTTTTTGTATTTATTTTACTTTGTAATTATGACAAAGAACTTAATCTGAGTGATATTGAATGAAATAAGTTTGGGGGTAAGAGATCAAAGGAAAGCTTGAGCGAGTTCAATGAGTAAGCGAGTGCTGAGAAGAAAAATTGAGTGGGTGAAATAATGAAGAATAGGTTGTGTTCTGATTACTCATTTGTATTTATAAAATTCCTATCTTTTAACACAGCCCTACATTACAAGTTTTTAAAGACCTATCGACTTTTAATTTGTTTAATTGATAATTGCTATTAGTTAGTTGGTGGGCAAAGTCGATGAACGATTAGAGTGAATGGAGTGATCCCAAGTGAGGTGAATACAGTTCTTTCCCGTAGCTGCATGAGTTAACTTAATAGTTAGAAGAAAAACAAGAAGGAACAAGCACACACACCCGAGGATTTCTAAATAAGCGAATGTCAATACGCTGATATAAGGTACTTCTTTTGCAAAGGGTTAATCTTGGTTGCTTTACTAGGAATTGTTCAAGCTGAGACGAATAACCGAAAACATTGACGAGGATTGCTTTACCATTATATTTTATTGTGCATATTATATGAGATTGAGTTATATATCTGTTGAGATTTTTACTTAGGTTTGTTCGCTTGAGGACAAACTTTCATTCAAGTTTGGGGGTGTGATAAGTGTGTATTTTACACACTTTATTGTACTTTTTTTATACTTGATTTGATAAGCTTTATTCAAGTACGTGAATTATTCTAATAATTTTGATGCAAGTGTGTAGAGAAGTTGAAGAATTATAGGTGTGCTAAGAATTACAAGTTTCGGAAAGGAAGAAGGACAGAAGAAATAATAAGTAGAGAATAGGCCGATCAATCGACCACAGCGCAGGCGATCGATCGGCTGAAGAAAAGACGAAACTTGGATGGCAGAGATATAGCTGATCGATCGGCCAAATCTTGGCGATCGATCGGCTGAAGCGAAAAGTTGAATTTCGTTCTTTTGGACAGAAAGACAGCCGATCGGTCGGCTCTTGTGCTGCGATCGATCGGCTATGCGAGTTAAATTACTAATCTGAATTTAAAAGTTTAATTGGATTAATCTGGGCCGTTGATCAAAGCAGACATCTAGATTAGGTTAAGAGGAGGCAAAAGAGAAGAGAGACATTAATTCAGAGGAGCCCTAGCGAGACGAAGACCAGAACGAAGCGAGAGCTTCGGGAACTAAATTTCAGCATAGTTTTTATTTCTCTTTCTCTTCTGAATTATGAACATCTTAATCATTTTCGTTGTTTCTCTTTATTTTAGCATGAACTAATTTTCTTTTCTAGGGTTACGATGTAGCCGAATTATGACTATGTAGTTTTTTCTTTAATTCAAGTGGTTAATTTTCTGTTTCGATATTGTGTTGAGCAAATTATCATGTTTTTAAAGCTTGTAATTGTCTGATCAACAATAGCATGTTCATTGGATTGTTTTGAGACCGAGAGGTAATAAATAATCGCGCACTGAATAATTTACCATGAAAAACATGTTAGACTAAAGATAGCTAATGCGTTTATGTGGTATTTTAATTTCTTGTTCTTAATGTATTCAATTAATTCTCAGGATTAGAGACCGAGAGGTAATAATTCGTTAGTTGAATAAGTTTGTCATTACTCGATAGAGATTGATAAATACTTTTGTGAAATTGCCATCAACACATGGAAATAAAAATTAATGAATTGAATTAGGAATTCTAAATATGATTAATTTAGGTGAAATCGGAAACCCTAGAGTTCTTTTATAACATATTAAAATTCGTTTAATTTTATGTTATTTAATAAATTGTCCTTGCTTTATTTTGAATCCAAATTTACTAAAATATCGTTATTCAAATTAATCTGAAATTAATTTTGTTTGATTATTAATTAAAAAGTCCTCGTGGCTTCAACACTCTATTTACCACTTTATTACTTGTTGCGACTCGTACACTTGCGAACTATTTTTCATAACAATCGGGTTGAGTTGGACGAGACATCAGGCAATTTGCTAAGGCCAACATCTCATTTCATGAAATTAGGAAATATTCGATGAATTTTCCATTTGATGCATGACACATGAATTTCCAATTAATGATTTAATCATTAATAATCAATTTATGAGTTATTAAACATCTTTATACGTATACTTATGCTATTTGCCACATATGAAAGAGTTGGAAGTATTTAATACCATCCGTATTATTTTGGTCCATTTCTGTAGGCGGATTTTCCACTTTTCTTTTATATTAATAATTAAAATCATTGCTTGATGAATGCATGTTTACAGATCACAGTTGACCAAAAGTCAACTTCCAAACATTTTGACTTTTAAAAACCTACAAATACCACTTTCTAGTTTCTTCCGTCGAGGTTGCTCACCTCCTCCTCCAATGGCTTCCTCCTCCCTTCTTCTTATCTCCACCTCCATTCTCCTCCTCCTCACTCTCTCCCCCTCCATAGCCCAGACCTCTTTCCGACCCAAAGCTCTTGTTCTTCCGGTGAAGAAAGACGCATCAACTCTTCAGTATGTCACCACCTTCAGCCAGAGAACTCCTCTCGTCCCTCTCAAATTGACAGTAGATCTCGGGGGAGGATATCTATGGGTCGACTGCCTTAATGGCTACGTTTCTTCAACCTACAAGAATGCTCGATGTGGCTCTGCTCCATGCTCCTTGGCTCAAGCCAGATTTTGCTTAGGATGCGATACAGGACCAAAACCAGGTTGTTATCCCGACACCTGCTATCTCATCCCTGACAATCCGTTCATCAGATTGGCGACGATCGGCCAAGTTGGTCAGGACGTTGTCTCTCTCCGCTCCACCGATGGGTTCAATCCAGGCAGAGTTGTTACTGTGCCCAACTTCATCTTCACTTGTGGACAGACGCTTCTCTTGGAAAGTCTCGCTGATGGCGTCGTGGGGATGGCTGGTTTGGGAAGAGCTAAAATCTCGCTTCCCTCCTTTTTCTCTTCTACTTTTAGCTTCGATAGAAAGTTCGCCCTCTGTTTGAGCTCTTCCATCTCCTCTAATGGTGTAATTTTCTTCGGAGATGGTCCCTACGTTCTTCTTCCGAATATCGATGTCTCTAAATCGCTGAATTACACTAAGCTTGTGATCAATCCGATGAGTACCGACGGAGTTCCCATTGCAGGCCAACAATCGGCGGAATATTTCATCGAACTGAAATCCATTAAGATCAACGATGAGGTCGTCCCGTTGAACACTTCTCTCCTCTCTATAGACAAAAAGGGCGTCGGGGGAACGAAGATAAGCACAGTGGATCCTTACACAGTAATGGAAAGTACGATCTACAACGCAGTTGTCGGAACTTTCATCAAACACTTATCGGGCGTACCGAGAGTGGCATCGATTGCGCCGTTTACGGCCTGCTTTGATTCCAAAAACCTGGGGAGCACCAGAGTCGGACCTCCGGTGCCGGAGATACAGCTGGTACTGAAGAACAATGTGGTTTGGAGCATATTCGGAGCGAACTCAATGGTACAGGTGAGAGAAAAGGTTTTGTGTCTGGGAATAGTTGACGGAGGAGTTGAACCGAGAACGGCGATAGTAATCGGAGGGCATCAAGTGGAAGACAATCTTCTGCAGTTCGATTTAGCGACTTCGAGGCTAGGATTTAGCTCGTCGCTGCTTTTCCGGCGAACAACTTGCGCCAACTTCAATTCCACGTTGAAAGCTTAATGACTATGGCTGTCAACCTGATTAATAAATGCTATTCGACTTTTCCTTAAATTTCGGTTTCGTTGAATGCTCAATTGGAACTTTAAATAAACAAAAAACTTCCCTTCAAGTTCAAGATTTTCCCTTCTATGTTATAATTAATTCTATGTTTTTTAGATTATTATTTTCTAATATTTTTAAGTGGTTCATCCTGTGCTTTTCTTCTTCTCCTTATTCTTTTCTTATTAATAAGAAAATCATCTTCTACTTGGTTCAAATGAAGTTAGAAATAACTACCCAAAAAATATTAATAGCATAAAGCAGAATTATAATCCATTGAAGATTATGGTTGAAAATAAATCATTTTCTGCATAAAACTCTAATTTTACGCTGAATCAAAGGTAACCTATGTAAAACTGGCCCAAACCTGACAAAACTTGAAACCTAAGAACCCACCAAAACCTGCCCTAAATCCTATTTTCGTATAAATTTTAGTCATACAAAAATTAAAAAAAATAAGTAGTGTTGTGTGTTTTTAATTTTTGCACTCTATTTGTCTCATTATTTTTTGTACTTGACAAAACTTGAAAATAAATCTTTTTTTTTAAATAATTTTTTAATAAAAAAATCAATTTTTTTAATAAAAATATAATTTTTTAATAAAAAAAAAAGGAGAGGCCGGCTAGTCCATCAGACCAGTCGGCCTCTCACTTATTTTTATTTAAAAAAACAGAGAGACCGGCTGGTCCGAGCGGACCAGCCGGCCTCTCGGCGTGCCTGAGAAAAAAAACGTCGATTTGTCCTTTTTTTGCCTATTTCTCATACATCTTTCCTCTTTTTGCCTAAAACGAAATTTTTTTCTCTTTTTTGCCTATTTCCTATACTTCTGTCTCTTTTTTACATTTTTTCCTAATAATTAAGATTAAAGTGGACGAGTAAATGTCGCGATGTTGTACTTACGGTGCTGTGACTCTTACCAAATAATCAAGGATCGATGCATCTAGTTCATTATGGTCGTGTCGTTGAGTTTTGCACCAACTGATCTACAACCACACAGAACCAGGAAGAAGACGAAGAACAGAGAAAGAAGGCGGCAGATTAAAAAGGGTTTTTTGCTATCACCTTTGAAAACCTGTGATACATTGTACAAGTATAGAGAAAAGTAAAAAAGTGTAATGATGAGAAAAATGAAAAGACATTAGTTACAATTTGACTAAATAAGTTTAATCCTAACTATATATCCTAATACCCCCCTCAAGATCAAGGCTTGTGACCGAAGATCTTGGAGAGAAAGCTGTTGAACAGTGCCGGAGATAAAGGTTTGGTGCGAGCGTCAGCCAATTGATTGCCCGAAGGAGTGAATTTGACAAACAACCGCTTTTGAAGCATTTTTTCGCGAACGAAGTGGTAGTCGATCTCCACATACTTGGATTTGGAGTGCAGGACGGAATTAGAGGCCAGATAAGTAGCGCTGACATTGTCACAGAGTATGATGGGTGGGTCGGGGAGAGTAATACCGAGTTCCTGTAATAGTGACTGTATCCAAAGGATCTCGGCTGCACCGCTTGCAACACTGCGATACTCTGATTCTGTGCTGGAATGAGACACGACTTTCTGTTTAGTAGAGGACCAAGACACGAGATTCATGCCGAGAAAAATACAGAACCCACTGGTACTCTTGCGGTCATCTGGGCAGGAAGCCCAATCGGCATCGTATAGCAAGTTAAGTGAACAATGGTAGATGGCCTAAAAGAGATGCTGAGAAGGAGTGTACCTTTAAGATAGCGCAAGATGCGTTTGACGGCTTGCCAGCGAGCTTCAGATGGGGCATCCATAAACTATGAGACTTTATTGACTGCGAAGGCAATATCAGGTCGCGTGAGACAACAATATTGCAAACCATCAACGATGCTACGGTACAGAAAACCATCCGGAAGAGGTGTGCCAGACTGTAAAAGATGACCGGTCTAGCCACCATTGGAGTCGAAACCGGTTTGCAAGATGCCATATTGGCTCGGTGGAAAAGATCCATGATATATCGGGACTGAGAAAGATGCATAGCAGTTGGGGTCTGAGTGACAGAAATGCCTAGAAACTACGATAGAGGTCCAAGATCCCAGACTTTGAACTGAGAGTGCAGTAGCGTAGGAGCTCCTCTAACAAGGCCGGGGAGTCATGTTAAGTCTTGAAAAAGACTTATTCTACAAGTGCTTTTAATTATAAATTGCTGAAATTTAAGTGATTAATCAAAGTAATGTATACATATTAACAGGGAATGCTGCAGCAAAGCCACAGCATCAGTATCTTTGTCAATTATTAAAAATATGTGTTATTTTTCAGATAATTATCACTAATTATTTTTATTTGCAGATTACTGATGATGTGGAAGATTTAAAGATGGAAACACATGTGAAAATTAGAGTTATTTTAATAGCGGGAAAATTCAAATTCAAAGGCTCAAGGAGAAGAGAGAGAAATAGAAGGCAAAAATCAAGGAAATTAAAAAAAAAATCAAAGAGAATCAAGGAGGAGAGAGAAGGTGGGCTGGTACGTAAAAACAAAGAATTGAAGAAAAAAAGAAGGCATTGAGGAACCAGGAGAAGGAAAGGCTGCAAGGAAGGGAGAAACGGTCTTCAAGGGAGAATTCCACCAATTCTTCTTATTCTTCTCATTTTCTTATATTTTTCTCTATGAATTTTATGGATTGTTTAATTAATTTCTTTTTCATGAACTAATTTCCTGTTGGCTCGATGAGAGAGTACTAAACTATTGATTTCTTGTGGAATGCTTTTGATTCATGTTAAACAATTCAATATGTTTTTAGTGATTAATTTATTTTATGCACGCCACATGAATAAATACTAGGATGCTATTTTAGACGCCATGAAATAGTTATTGAGATGTGTATTGAATTGCATGGATGATTGATGCATGTGACAAGTATCAATTATAAGTATTATCATAATGATTGCTTAAATTCATGTGATATATAGAATAACACTTAAGTGGAATTCTAGCTTGTATTGATTTTTCATAAGTCTGAAAAATAATATAAAAAGGAATTAATCAAGAGCATAGACCAAGCCTTGATTCATGAGAAAATTCTAGTCATTTAACATAAAACTATAGCATTCCCTACAATATTTGTAGTAAGAAATCAATTAGTGAAGGAAATCGAATCGAAGCCGTTTCTAATTATCTAGTTACATAATTTGGTTTAGTTTCCATTATTTTTCATATTTGAATATTAATTTCTCTGAATATTAATTACTTTTCCATAAATAATTTAAGATTGATTAAATTTTGTCCTCGTGGGATCGATACTTTTGTACTACTTGAATTGCGATACGTGCACTTGCGTAGTGTCATTTTTGCACAACAAGTTTTTGGCGCCGTTGCCGGGGACAGAATTTTTTTTTCAATTTTTTTTTATTATTTTCTGGAATTTAATTTAATTTTTTTATTTATTTTTATTTTTATTTTATTTTGTTAGGAACCGATCGATTAATGCAAGACGAAGAAGATCAAAACTTAATTCCTTACGACCCTGAGATTGAAAGGACTTTCAGAGAAAGAAGACGCCAATAGAATCAAAGATTTATTGAAGGAGGAGATATGAATCCCGACGCTGCTCGACAAGCTGAACAACAGAACAATGGCAACGAACCAGAGCGTCCGATTCGCGATTACGCCATACCAAATTTGGACAACTTGATTCCTGGTATAGTTCGGCCAGCACTTCCAACAGTTCGATGCGAGCTAAGGCCAGTGATGTTTCAGATGTTGCAGTCCATCGGTCAGTTCAGCGGAATGGCAACAGAAGATCCCAATGCTCATTTAAGGGATTTTACACAGCTCTGTGATACCTTTGAAGATGAAGCAGCAAACCGCGAAGTTCTGAGACTTAAACTGTTTCCATATTCTCTCCGCGATCGAGCTAGGTCCTGGTTAAATTCCCTGCCACCGAACTCAGTGAATTCATGGGCGAATTTAGCAAAAAGATTTCTGACAAAGTATTTCCCGCCAGTAAAGAACGCAAGAATGAGAGGTGACATCATGAGTTTCCAGCAGCAAAATACAGAATCATTATATGAAGCTTGGGAGAGATTTAAAGAGTTGGTAAGGCAATGTCCAAATCATGGTGTTTCTGCATGGGTGCAATTAGAAACTTTCTATAATGGGTTGAACAGTCAAACAAGAGCCATTCTTGATGCGTCAGCCAATGGAGCTATTCTGACAAAAACATATACAGAAGCATATGAGCTATTAGAAACAATAGCCACTAATAACTATCAGTGGCCATCAGAGAGAGCAGGGACAACTAGGCGTAATGGAGTGATGGAACTTGATCAGTTGACTGCACTAACAGCACAGATGTCCACCCTTACCAATGTTATTAAGTCAATAAACCTGCCCCCGAAACAGCAGCAACAACAACAAGTTTTGAGTTTATCGTGTACTTGGTGTGGCGAGGAACACGCTTTCGAAAGCTGCCCTTCAAACCCGGAAGCTGTAAATTATGTGGGTTATAACCGGAACAACAATTCATTCAACTCTGGATGGAAACAGCAGCCCAACTATCAATGGAATTCTCAGTTCAGAAACTCTAACCCTGGATCTTCGCAGCAACCACAAGGATTATCGCAGGCTAGTATTTCTCAGCAGAACAAGCAGCTACATTCTGAACAGTCAACCTCATTAGAGCAAATGATGAAAGATTACAATGACAAGAAATGACATGCTTATGCAGAACTTAACAACTTTAATTCAGAATCAAGCAGCATCTCACAGAAATCTTGAAACTCAAGTGGGTCAACTTGCTCAAGCCATGAATAACAGATCACAAGGCATGCTGCCAAGTGATACAGAAATACCCAAGAGGGAAGGAAAAGAACACTGCAATTCAATTCGGTTACGAAATGGAAGAGAAGTTGAAACAGTGTTAGAACCAGAAAAAGAAACTGAGATGGTTGAAGTAGAGATAGAACAAGAAAAAGAGGTGGAAGAGAATTCTGGAAAGAAAAAAAATGATGAATCTGGCGCTGATGCTGCAGCAAAGCCACAGCATCGAGTACCAGTAAACCAAAACGAACAACCTCCACCTCCATTTCCACAAAGGCTTCAGAAGCAACACCAGGACAAGCAGTTCAGAAAATTCTTGGATGTTTTAAAACAGTTACATATCAACATTCCATTGGTAGAAGCCCTGGAACAAATGCCCAGTTACACCAAGTTTATGAAAGACATTCTTTCCAAAAAGAGAAAATTGAATGAATATGAAACAGTAGCTATTACTGAAGAAAGCAGCTATATTCTTCAAAACAAATTGCCACCGAAGCTACAAGATCCGGGCAGCTTCACAATCCCATGTACAATCGGAAGTAACTATATTGGAAAAGCTTTATGTGATTTGGGAGCAAGCATAAATTTGATGCCAATGTCCATCTTTAAAAAGCTGAATATTGGAAAAGCGAGACCCACAACAGTAACGTTGCAGCTTGCTGATCAATCATTAGCTCAACCAGAAGGAAAAATAGAAGATGTTTTAGTTAAGGTTGATAAATTCATCTTTCCAGCCGACTTTATTATTTTGGACTACGAAGCTGACCGGGAAGTGCCAATTATTTTGGGAAGGCCTTTTCTGGCTACGGGGAGGACATTGATCGACGTCCAAAAAGGTGAACTTACAATGAGAGTCAATGATCAACAAATCACATTCAATGTCTTGAAAGCGATGAAATTTCCAGATGAGGCTGAAGAGTGCTACTTGATAAAAGATGATGAAGGGCCACATGATGCAGAAAATCATTCAGTATCAGCAAGCAGTAAGAGAAACAGTGTTCATCAAAGAGAAAGAAAGAATTATCAGCCATGGCCCAATCAGTTTGAAAGTTTGGAAAGAGCTGTTACAGATTATAAAATGTTGAAAGCTTCTGTTGAAGATCCTCCAAAAGTTGAACTAAAGCAACTGCCAGCACACTTGAAGTATGCATTTTTGGGGACAGCTAACACATTACCCGTGATAATCTCGACTTCACTCACCTCAGAACAAGAATTGGAACTAATGGAAGTTTTACGAAAATTCAAAAATGCCATTGCATGGACCATTGCTGACATAAAAGGTATTAGCCCGAGCATTTGCATGCACAAAATCCTGATGGAGCAGAATTATCAGCCTTCAATAGAACAGCAAAGACGTTTAAATCCCATAATGAAAGAGGTAGTCAAGAAGGAAGTAATCAAATTATTAGATGCTGGAATTATTTACCCTATTGCCGACAGCTCATGGGTAAGTCCAGTACAGTGTGTACCAAAAAAAGGAGGAGTGACTGTAGTGACAAACCAGAAAAATGAATTGATTCCCACTCGAACAGTCAATGGATGGAGAGTATGCATGGATTACCGTAAGCTAAATAAAATGACAAGGAAAGATCATTTTCCTTTGCCATTTATTGATCAGATGCTTGACCGACTAGCTGGGAAAGAATATTATTGTTTCTTGGATGGGTATTCCGGCTATAATCAGATTTCCATTTCTCCTGAAGATCAAGAGAAGACTACGTTTACTTGCCCTTATGGAACATTCGCATTTAGACGCATGCCTTTCGGACTGTGCAATGCTCCAGCTACTTTTCAGCGATGCATGATGTCTATTTTCTCAGACATGGTTGAAAATTTTTTGGAAATATTCATGGACGATTTTTCAGTCACGGGAGATTCTTTTAAAACATGCTTGAAAAATCTGGAAGTTGTGCTTCAACGCTGTACAGAAACAGATCTAGTATTAAATTGGGAAAAATGTCATTTTATGGTGACTGAAGGCATTGTTCTTGGACACCGAGTTTCTAAAAGTGGAATTGAAGTTGATAAGGCAAAGATTGAGGTAATTGAGAAGCTTCCTCCTCCAACAACTGTTAAAGGAATAAGAAGCTTCCTGGGGCATGCTGGTTTTTACAGAAGATTTATCAAAGATTTCTCCAAAATTTCTAAGCCACTTTGCTCTTTACTGGAAAACAACAAGGCATTCTGTTTTGATGAAGCATGTCAGCAAGCCTTTTCAGCTTTAAAACAGAAGCTTATCACTGCTCCTGTAATTGCAGCTCCTGATTGGTCGCAACCATTTGAACTAATGTGTGATGTAAGTGATTTTGCTCTTAGAGTGGTACTTGGACAAAGGAAAGCAAAAATATTTCACTCTATTTACTACGCAAGCCGAACACTCTCTGAAGCACAACTCAATTATACGACAACTGAGAAAGAGCTGTTAGCAGTAGTTTTTGCCTTCGAGAAATTCAGACAATATTTGTTGGGTACCAAAGTGGTCGTATACACAGATCATTCAGCGATTAAGTACTTGATGTCAAAAAAAGATGCCAAACCGAGACTAATTCGATGGGTTCTATTACTCCAAGAATTTGATTTAGAAATCAGAGATCGGAAAGGAAGCGAGAATCAAGTAGCTGACCATTTATCAAGATTGGATTCCGAAGGAGCATCTCACAAAACAATCCCCATTTCAGAAAAATTTCCAGATGAGCAATTGCTAAATATCACCGAAGTACCATGGTATGCCGATATTGTGAACTATATTGTAAGTGGTATCATTCCCTTTGATTTTCAGTTCCAGCAAAAGAAAAAATTTTTAAAAGATGTTAGACATTATTTCTGGGATGATCCTTATTTGTTTAAGTTATGTGCTGACCAAATTTTGAGAAGATGTATTCCAGAAACTGAATTTACAATAGTGGTGCAGCATTGTCATGCAGCATCCTACAGAGGGTGTCACGACCCTAATACTGTACCTGTATTTCCCGTAATATATTTTTTTTTTTATCCTAATAACTTTTATTAAACTCTAAGCGGAACCTAATCCGAAATCGAAACCAGAATCGAAATCGGAATTTAAATCTAACTTTAAAAACATTTAAAACTATTAATAAAAACTCAATTTAAAACAATTTAAAACTAAAATAAAAGAAATATATTACGGGAAATACAGGTACAGTATTAGGGTCGTGACAGTTATGGTATCAGAGCCCCCGGGTTTTAAAATCGGTTCTGTAGACTGCTCGACTGCACAGCCACTACGCGGACATTCTTCATCAACTGTAAGTATGTTTATAGCTTTATTTGATTTCTAGTTTCTTAGAATATTTGTTTAACTTTTATATAGGAATTTCATAATTATGGTGCGTCCACGAAACGAACGAGATGACAGAGACGATACGATAGACCAATTGAGAGAGTTGATAGCACAACAGTCCCAACATCTTGACCAACAGGCCCGACTTATAGATAGCCAATCTCGTCAACTAGAGGCATTGATAAATCGAGAAATGCCTAGGACCCAAGGGATGGTTGCTCCTGACGACCATGGTGCAAAGAGGAAGGACAAGGAAGAAATAGAACAAAGCCGATCGAAGCGCGCACAAGGGACTTATCGAGGACCACTATGTCCTAATTGCCAGAAGGAGCATTATGGAAAATGCAGATTAGGCACAGAAATGTGCTATAAATGTGGAGTGATTGGCCACTACGTCAGGAGGTGCCCGAAACTGGGTAGGGATCAGAAAAAGGTTGCACCAAGGATAATTGCCCCGAACAAGGGCGAGAATGATGGCCAACCCTCAGCTGTTTCAGGTATAGTTTTATTTCGGTAGTTAATAAAATAAAGAATATTAGAGTTTAAATTCTGGGAATATAACTGTGTGATAGGTTGACCTAAGTTTAAAAACAACAACAAACAAACATAAACTTCGAATATAGGAGGGGTAGAGTTATGCGTTAAAGTCCATGACTCGGTGTAACCGAGAGAGTTGAACACTCGAGGTTCATATTTCCAAGGGTGGAGTACAATTTATGACAAATAAGGTTTAAATAAATGAGAACTAAACCCTAATTGATAGACCCTTAGATTTTAGAATGTGATCAATCAATGAGAAATTTGTAGTTTAGGGAATGTTCTAGATTGTCAAGGTATCGTCAGTACGCACAAGTAGACAAGAAAATATCGCAGGAAAAAAATTAGTAACTTGGATCCACGGGAAGCAAGGAACACCTGGACATGGGTGGTACCCGAAAGTTTAATTTAAGTAGATTTTTGAAGGGGTATACGATACGTTGACTTCTTTTGTAAAGGGGTGGTGGAACAACGCAACGTTGAAGACGCGAATACAAAGAAGTGTTCGTATCGACAAGTATCGATGAATAGAATAAAGGAATTTGCTTGGAACTGTGAGGTTAATAAATCTCGAAGCAATAGAGAGATGATGGTTATACAAAAAGGTAATGCTCGAGTTCCGAGTTTGGTCAATCCTTAGAAAATAAGTATATAGTCTTAGAAGACTAACCGACGATGATCGACTACTCAATTTGTGAGTGGGATTTTGTCCAACTTTCTATAAGAGGGAGACGTAGTAAAGTAGAGAGTGATTAGTAAATAGTAGACACTTCGTGCATTAGGAAGTGTTGAGTGGAGGTTATGAAGCGGAGGCCTAAGAACTACGAAGAACTTAGGAACACAAACGTGATACCTACTTGAGAGAAAAGTTTAGTACTTTGAATCAGATGTCGTATTTCCAGGTTTAAAGTAACTAGAATGACTGTAGAGGGAGTCAGTGGTGATTTAACTAGAGTCAGGATGTAGGAACGTCAGTGTTCGAGGAACTAGAAAGGGTGGCTTTAACGAAGAGATGTTTCAAATTATTGGAGAATTATATGGTAGAGTTTGAGGATTTGGGGAGAATTTAGGGAAGAAGTGAAGGAGACTGTTAGATTAAGATCAGAGGTCTAATCTAGGGTTTAATGTTGCGTGATTTGGGGGAAATTAACAAATTTTCGAATAAGGAAAATGAGAGACTTCACAGAGACTATTAAGTAGACTTAGAGACGAGGTTACGTTAGAACATTTCAATGATTCGACTCGTACTTGACAAGTCGATACCAATAAGTACACAAATGACCTACGGTTAGAAGGAATAGTTTAGAGCAAATCCATGACAAGACTTAGGGACTTGACTGTGCTCGAAGTTGATGGAAATTCTAGTTGAGAAGCTCACCTGGAAAACAGTTATTAAGACCTGCGAAGTGTCCACGAAAGAGTACAATTTGGATACTGATTGACAAAGAAGATATACGGAAGCATTACTAGAGAAATGTAGACTCTGATGGGTGTGGTAGTGACCAAGGTTAAGGACAACGAACTTTTACGCAATTAGTTTGCAACTCCGAGGTATATATATATATGTGTATAAATTGTTATGCCCGATGGATGGATAAGGGTGTAGGGTAGTTGAGATCTAGCGTGAGAGTAAGTAATTTAAGAAGGCTTCGATAGCGTGAGGTAGTTAGGTAAGTATTTGATAGACACGAGGTTAAGAAAGTAGAAACTAAAGAAAACTCAATTCGAGGAGTTGAAGTTAAAATAAGGGAGAATTCAGATTGCAGCTTGGGTGTTGTTAGGAGTCCTTGAACGGTAGTCAGCCTAAATGACGTCGGGAAGTCGAAGTTATTTCGAGGATTGAGGATAAGAGACAATCTTTAGTAGAGACCAATTGATAAGTTAGAGAGAGTTTAACGTTTTGGGTGACTGAATGTAAACCAATGTGTGCTTGAAACGTTAGGTGTCAAGTACACAGTTAGTGGTCGTCTAGTTAAGACCTAGAGATTTGGTAAGATTTGATGCGTGAACTGAAAATGAGGACTACGATTAGAAAGTTAATATAGAAATTCGGTTGGTGTGTATCCCGATTGTGAGTAAGATCGAGAGAATTGCGTTGAGGTATGAGTTGCAGCCCAGAAATTGGATGAAATTGTAGGCATTCAATCTGACTGGCGTTAGAAAGCTTGCGTATAGTATTGACCTGAAGGGACAGCGGAGGAAAGACGATGATGAAAGAAAACTTTGAAGCTAGTATTAATGAGAAGTTTAATGAGCGAGTTATTAATTAAAGGTTGAAAGTTGAGACATGCACAAATATTAAGGTAGCAGATAGGGCGCAAGGTTGACTGATTTGAGAATTTCCGTTTTAAATTGTGCTCAACACTTTAGAAAGAAAGTATATGATCGAGTCGAAAGTAGTGAATGCAGATTAGGGCCAATGTTGGAGGATATAGTAGGGTTTTGGTTTAGAATCACGAAGTATAGCCGTAAGTACAGATGATTGATCGAAGTATAAGGACGCAAGACGTGAGGCGTTAATATCATGGACTATGAGTGATGACAAATTTTGAGGACAAAATTCTGAATAAGGAGGGTGGAATGTAATATCCGGCTTGTACGGACTACGGATTTAATATGTTATATTCATATTTTACTATATAGTGGCATTTTTGGTAAACATGTCAAATCAGGTCCGTTTCACGAAAAGAAAGCGTCATTACGATCCTAACGATTAATAGGAATTTTAGGGAAATTATGGAAATTTTCGGAGATTAAACGCTATATTCCGAGCAATTAAGCTTTTCGTAAATATGAAGGACGTTCTCGTAAATATAGCAAACGAAGTCCGTTTTGCAAACGGATAGTTTTGTTAGGTCCCAAATAATAAGTTGGACTTATTGGTGAAATATGGACATTTGGAGAAGTCGAATGGTTGGACGATTAACGAAACGAAGGACGAAACGAATATATAATTAAAGCTAAGGGCAAAATAGTAATTTTGTAAATCATTTTTTTTATTAAAAAGGCAAAGCCTTCTTCTCTTCTCGGCAGAATGCCCTCCCCTCCCTGTTTCTCTCTTCCTCTCGCTCGCGAGCTCTCTGGCCGCCAAGGTTTCAAGCGATCCGACCTCCGTTTCTCCTCCCGTTCGTCTTCCGTCCTTCACGTTTTCTCCTTCAATCGTCATTCTAGGTATGTCTCTGTAGTTTTAGAACGTTTATTTCGAGTTTTACGGAGTTATACGTTTAGGGTTTTTGTTAGGTTTTCGATTAAAAACTCGAATTAGGGCTCGTAATTAATAGGTTAGCCTTGATTAAGTATGTATTGCACGTATTTGACGTTATTGGACGAAGTTTAATTGATTTGCGAAAAAGTTTAAAATCCGAGAATTTTAGGGTTTTCGGAAAATTCGTGAATTGGATTTCGGAGTATCGAGCGTAGATTAATGGATTAATTGCCTCGATAAGTTAAGCTGAAATGTTAGGAAATTTCCTTCGGTTAAAGTTTTGATAATTTGGACGGTTAGTGATTTAGAATCGAATTTAACGTCAATATTGCATGTTGATTAGGTAATCAGAGCTCGTGGACGAAGCTTGGATTGCAGCGTGCACGAGGTAAGTTCTCGTGATTCTTCTCTGGCCGATTGGCCTACACCATACGTCGTGGTCTCGAGGAGTTTGGTGATGCACTATGTTTATTTGTTTTGGTTGGGTAGACAGGTTTAATTGTTTTATAGGTTATAGGTTGTGTGTTTTATAGTCTTGATGATATATATGTTATTGTTTACCTTATGGTAGAGATGTTAAACGAGCGAGCTGCTCGCCAGCTCGCTCGCTCGACTCGTTACTGTAGCGGGCCGAGCTTGGCTCGACTCGCTACAGTAACGAGTCGAGTTTGGCTCGAGTCCACAGGCGAGTCGAGTCGAGCCTGGACATCCCGGCTCGCGAGCCCGTGAATGACCGGGCTCGACGAGCCTGCTCGCGAGCTTGCTCGCGAGCTCGCGAGCCAGCTCGCGAGCTGGCTCGTCAACGGAAGCCCAGCTCGCCGCTCGGGTCCTGCGGCCCGGCGAGCGCTGAGCCCTCTCCGGCCCGGCGATGCCTGTCTTTCGCCAAAACTCGTTTGCAACACGCTTCTCGTCTCTTTTCCAGTCGATTCCTAGCAAAAACACAAAGAAATCGACCCTAAATCGCAGATCGATAAAACCTCAAAAACCAGAAACTTCTCGGGCGAAAATGGGGAGATAGAGGGCTTACCTTCAAAAACGCCCTTCGCCAACGTTGATCTACGCTCCGAGACGAATGTTTTGACACCAAGATCGCACCGAACGAAGGTCGTTCCGGCGTAGGCGATTCTCTCCCTCGCAGTCGGCTTCTTCTCTCTCTCTCTCTCTCTCCTTCCTGGTTCTTCTGCCGACATAATCACTTCCAATTTCCATAGTTCCATTTAAGTTTTTCTTTAATTATTTTATTTTGTTTTAATTTAATTAATTATTTTTATTTAATTCATAATAAAACTTTGCCGACATAATCACTTCCATTTAAGTTTTTCTTTAATTATTTTATTTTGTTTTAATTTAATTAATTATTTTTATTTAATTCATAATAAAACTATATGAAGGAACTACATTTAGAGCAGGAATTCATTACTTCCTACTCATTCATGTGTTTCTTCACATGTTAGCTCAAGTAGTGGTTGTGGAAATATTGTATATTCACAATTTGGTATTCATGAAATATCGGATTTTGAATGAGAATAACTGACTCTTTTCCTCTCAAACTTTGAATGCTTGATCGGTTTTTTACAATCCTTCTTTAATCAAAGGTTAGTCCTCAAATTGATTTTCAATTTGGGTGGAGATTGAGACTCCAATTGTTGCCAAGTCCGTGGTTGCTCGGTGACTCTTATTCCTCACATTTTCTAAGACCTTAGAGAGGTAAGAAAAGTAGAGTCAACCAAGTCTTATGCCGTTGTAAGTTTCTTAGAAAAATTATATTCACCATAAATTACAAATTTCACTTTACTCTATTTTGTATATATTTGTTTTCTTCTATTTTTTATAATTAAATGTCATTTTTGTATTAATTAAAGATTTTTATTATTTACATTTTATACGACTAAGAGCAACTCCAACGGAGTTGCTATATTGGTTGCTTGTCAGAGTTGCTCTGACAAGCAACAGCAACGATCGTTGCTCAAGGGTTGTTTTTTTAAGCAACTCTTGAGCCACGCTGACTAAGAGAGTGAAAGTATTTTTTAAAAATATTTATTTTAATTAGATTAAATATTATTTTAATTAATATTAATTTTTTTAGTTTATGATAGATTTTTAATTTATAATAGTGGTCGACCACTCTTGGAAAGTGTCGACCAATTGATGGGGCGATTATTCGCTCCATCAGGAGCGATTATTCGCCCCTAGAGAAGTTGATGGGGCGATCAAATCGCCCAATGGGGCGAATAATCGCCCCTCAAGCTTCAGGGGCGATTGAATCGCTCTTGATTTCTACAGGGGCAATGATTGCCCCTGTAGAAATATTCAGGGGCAATCATTGCCCCTGATTTCTACAGGGGCAATGATTGCCCCTGTAGAAATATTCAGGGGCAATCGCCCCTGAATTTCTTCAGGGGCAATTGCCCTTGGATTTTTTTTTAGGGGCAATATTGCTATTTGTCTCTGTAGAAATTTTCAGGGGCGATCATTCGCGTTTTAGGGACGATAAATCGCTCTGATTTTGGTCTATACTTTTAATAGGGGTTGACACTTTCAATAGGTATCGTCATTATGAATTAAAAATATTTAAGAAACTAAAAATATTAATATTAAAATTATTTTATAATCAACGAAATAAGGTTGTTATTGTTGGAGTGCAAAATTGTTTAAGGTTGCTTAAAAACTGAGGTGAAAGAAAGAGAATGTAATTTATTTAAATAATAATATAAATATTATTAATTTATTTGATAGCAACTCTAACGGGTTGCTAGCGTTGGAGTTGCTCTAAGTATTTATTATATTTCATCATTAATATAATAAATATTTATTATAATTTTAATAAATAAAATATTAATGAAATATATAATATATTTATATAAAATAATTTTATTTTTGTAAGTTTGGCTCGTTAAGCTCGACTCGTTACGCTCGTTGAGCCGGCTCGGCTCGGCTCGTTAGGCTCGTGGCTCGCGAGCTGACTCGGGTTGGAAATTTTTTTGATCAGCTCGTTAGGCTCGGCTCGTTAGGCTCGGCAGGCTCGTTAGGCTCGACTCGTTTGGCTCGATAGGCTCGGTGAGCCGGGATTTTTCCAGCTCGGCTCGCTCGACTCGCTCGTTTAACACCTCTACCTTATGGCATATTGAACTGTTCACGCATCACGTGTTTTAAAGAAAAGCATAGAAAATGAATTTCCGCACATTGTATAAAGATAATGCAAAGAATAAAAACGGTCTAAAGGCTTATAGTATTTCGGCCGAAAGGCTTACAGTATAGCGGCCTAAAGACTTATAGTATGTCGGCCGAAAGGCTTACAGATTATTGGTCATGCGAGGTGGGGCTCAGGCACGGCTGTACGTTTTGTAAGCGTGCACCCCCCGCCTCTAGCTGGAAAGAGTAGTCCGCCCGCTGGATGAGCTCTCTCCGGTTAGAGGGATAGGATCTCGGTGACACCTACAGTGCATAGCATGACATAGCACAGCATAGCATGGCATAGCACCGCATAGCATAGCATGGCATAGTACTTGCATTTACGAGTCTTACTGAGATTTTATCTCATAGTGTGTTGTATGGTGTAGGTGACATAGATTTCGAGAAACCAGGTGAGGATGGGATTCCTTCTCCTGAGGCATGAGTCCGGTTGATCGAGGATGGCTGCGGTGGTGTGCTGGCGCAGTCGAGGCTTTACCGACCCGTGGGGACAGTATGTATAGATTTTGGGAGTGTTTTGGGATAATTGATAGAATATGTATAGGATGTTATCGTTTTTAAGATTCTGGAACTGTTTGGTTTTAAATTGTATTTAACGTTATATAGAAATGTTTTGACACGTTGTAGGTTTGTTACGGGTAGTCTCGATATTTAGATATATCCACGCAGTTGGGTTTCGCAAAGTCCGCTGTAAGTTAGTTGAGTTTAAGTTATAGTTTCTTGGTGATTATGGGTAAGAAAATTGGTAAAAGATATCAAGTTCACTCTTTGGAATTGGATTCCAGAGAGTTGCATTGATGTATTTTGCTCTCTGGAATCGGATTCCAGAGAGCATAAAAATGTAAAGTGTTGATGCATAAAAGGTAAAGTGAAATGTGAAGTGTGAAGCGTAGGTGATCAGGCGACTGGGCGCTGGGGTGATCAGCGATCGTGCGCTGCACGCGGCGATCGACGCAGCGATCGCGCGCTGCATGCCGCGACCAACGCAGCGCTCGGGCGCTTGCATGCTGCAGCGATCGTGCGCCGCGATTGCTGCAGCGTGCAGCGACCGTGCGCCGTGATCACTGCGGCACACAGCGATCGGGCGCTGCCCTTTGGCTTCGGCTGAAGGACAGTTTTGCCCTTTCTTTTATTTTAGTTTTAAATTGTTTTAAATTGAGTTTTTATTAATAGTTTTAAATGTTTTTAAAGTTAGATTTTGATTTCCGATTTCGATTCTGGTTTCGATTTCGGTTTAGTTTCCGCCTAGAGTTTAATTAAAGATATTAGGATAAAATGAAAAATTTGTACGGTAATTAAGGGTATATATGGGTACAGTATTAGGGTCGTGACAGTTCAAGACACCCATTGGTACATCTCCATTTCATTTAGTGTTTGGAAAAGCCTGCCACCTACCAGTGGAGTTACTACACAAAACATATTGGTCAGTAGCTAAATTGAATATGGACATGGATGCAGCAGGAGAGAAAAGATTGCTGCAGGTTAATGAACTAGAAGAATTCAGACTCAATGCTTACGAGAATGCTGTAATTTATAAGGAAAAGGTGAAAAGATGGCATGATAAAAAAATCCAGGATAGGATCTTTGAAGTGGGGCAACAAGTATTGCTTTATAATTCTAGACTAAAGCTATTTCCTGGAAAGTTGAAGTCACGGTGGACTGGTCCATTTAAAATTACAGCCATTTATGATTTTGGAGTTTTGGAACTAATCAGTGAAACAACAGGGAAATCTTTCAAGGTTAATAGGCAGAGAGTTAAGCACTATTTTGAAGAAAATATGATGGATAACAGAAATATATCCATCCCTCTAATGGATGCTCCATGAAAGTAGAATCACATAGGGCTGTTAGGATAAAAAGAAGTATTACATGAAGGCAGCCCAAATTTTAGTATCCTTTTCTAGTTTCGTTTTGGTAAAATAAATGGATGCTGTAGCAGCCAGTAGCATCAGAAAAAAAATAATAATAATAATAAGCAGCTTTAGTTCTGTCAAATTCTTTTATCGCATTTTCATTTGGTTACCGCTTTCTTTTTATTTAGTTATCGTTTTTAAATTTTTGTTTTATCACTCTTATTATTGTCAAGTAGGTTCAGCAACAATTCATGAGAAATACTCTAGACAAGATGAAAGCAAACATGCAGACCTACTTGACATATACATTCTAGAGCCAGTCCACGAAGCCCTGTTTTCCCTCCAACCTTGCAGTCTGTCAATTCACCTAGTCAGCCACCCACAGAAGATAACAATGAAGAAAAAGAGGAGGAAGAATAAACATTCCAGGGAAGTTCTAACCCCTCTCCATTAGATTTAATTTTATTATCTAATTTTGTTATAGGACTATGGGGACATAGTCAAGTTTAAGTTTGGGGGAGGGGGTGAGATGAAGCCTATTGTGTATTCTGTTCGGGTTAGAATGAAAATATCTCATAAAAAAAAAATGATGTTGAACATGATGCCTAAAATACGATACCCCATAAAATTGAGCGATTATTGAGAATTCAACTAAAATAAGAGAAGAATTATCTTAAGGTAACATATCCCCTTTCACACGTTTTGTTAGAAATTAAGAATTTCCCGAAAATCCTTAGGCTTATGAAATTAATGTCTCAAATTTAGGATTTTATACTAGATCTATATCTTCTCAATACAAAACAATTTGAAATTAGATCGAAAGGATTCATAAATAAAAAGATAAGTTTGGGGGAATTAAAAAAAAAAAAAATCATTTGTGATTCCCTAATCCATTTTCAATTTCGAGTGAGCCTTTTGGATACTCGATGGGTGGAAAATCATAAAGAGGGACGTTGGGAGGAACTCCATCGCAAATTGTTGGCTATATTTCTTATATTTTCATCTCTCTTAGAAACATTATTGAGTAATCGGAGGCCTTCATCACAAATGTTGTCAATCGCGTAAAAAGGTAATGTGATTTAGAGAGAAGTCAAAAAAAAAAAAAAAAAAAAAAATATTCCCCCATTAACTTAGAAAAGAATTAAATAATGAATCCTAAGTTCTAATTACTTTTTGTTAGTAGAGAGAATTTATGGCACTATGTATGAAATATTGAATTGAGCATGATTGTATAAAAATTAGGTGATTTGAGAAAGTTTTAATTCTAACATATGCACACACACAATTTGAGGGGGTATATTGCTAAGAGGCTTTTCTAACTTTATTTGAATTTGGATAATCAATAAATTGTTATATCTGTGGAGTTGAGAATTTTGGGCAATCCTAAGAATTTTGAATGGTAATTTATGTGTTGGTTTGTAAACATTACTCGAGGACGAGCAATGAATTAAGTTTGGGGCTGTGTTAAGTCTTGAAAAAGACTTATTCTACAAGTGCTTTTAATTATAAATTGCTGAAATTTAAGTGATTAATCAAAGTAATGTATACATATTAACAGGGAATGCTACAGCAAAGCCACAGCATCAGTATCTTTGTCAATTATTAAAAATATGTGTTATTTTTCAGATAATTATCACTAATTATTTTTATTTGCAGATTACTGATGATGTGGAAGATTTAAATATGGAAACACATGTGAAAATTAGAGTTATTTTAATAGCGGGAAAATTCAAATTCAAAGGCTCAAGGAGAAGAGAGAGAAATAGAAGGCAAAAATCAAGGAAATTAAAAACAAAATCAAAGAGAATCAAGGAGGAGAGAGAAGGTGGGCTGGTACGTAAAAACAAAGAATTGAAGAAAAAAAGAAGGCATTGAGGAACCAGGAGAAGGAAAGGCCGCAAGGAAGGGAGAAACGGTCTTCAAGGGAGAATTCCACCAATTCTTCTTATTCTTCTCATTTTCTTATATTTTTCTCTATGAATTTTATGGATTGTTTAATTAATTTCTTTTTCATGAACTAATTTCCTGTTGGCTCGATGAGAGAGTACTAAACTATTGATTTCTTGTGGAATGCTTTTGATTTATGTTAAACAATTCAATATGTTTTTAGTGATTAATTTATTTTATGCACGCCACATGAATAAATACTAGGATGCTATTTTAGACGCCATGAAATAGTTATTGAGACGTGTATTGAATTGCATGGATGATTGATGCATGTGACAAGTATCAATTATAAGTATTATCATAATGGTTGCTTAAATTCATGTGATATATAGAATAACACTTAAGTGGAATTCTAGCTTGTATTGATTTTTCATAAGTCTGAAAAATAATATAAAAAGGAATTAATCAAGAGCATAGACCAAGCCTTGATTCATGAAAAAATTCTAGTCATTTAACATAAAACTATAGCATTCCCTACAATATTTGTAGTAAGAAATCAATTAGTAAAGGAAATCGAATCGAAGCCGTTTCTAATTATCTAGTTACATAATTTGGTTTAGTTTCCATTATTTTTCATATTTAAATATTAATTTCTCTGAATATTAATTACTTTTCCATAAATAATTTAAGATTAATTAAATTTTGTCCTCGTAGGATCGATACTTTTGTACTACTTGAATTGCGATACGTGCACTTGCGTAGTGTCATTTTTGCACAACAAGTCACCTGTCAAAATGATATCATCCACATACACGAGAATAATGATAACAGAAGATGATGTCCAACGTATAAAGAGGGATAAATTAGACTGTGATGCGAAAAAACCCCAATTGATTAAAGTAGTGTGAAGTTTGGTGTACCAGGCTCTCAAAGATTGCTTGAGGCCATAGAGGGCTTTATGTAATAAGCAGACATCTGACGAAGATGAGGAATCAACGAACCCGTGGGGTTGTTGCATGTAGACCCTCTCAGTGAGATCACCGTAGAGAAAAGCATTGTTGATGTCAAGTTGTTTAATAGGCCACTGAGAAGACACAACTAAAGAGAGCACGAGGCGGACAGAAGTGGGTTTGACCACTGGGCTGAAGGTCGCATCATAATCAACGCCTTCGGTTTGATCATACCCTTTGGCTACAAGACGAGCCTTATACCGAGAGATCGTGCCGTCGGGATTTAACTTCGTTTTGAAGACCCACTTGCAGCCTATGATTTTCGCATCGCATGGAGAGGAAACCAAAGTCCAAGTATTTGTTTGCTAGAGGGCAGATAACTCCTCTCTCATGGCGGCAAGCCAATGAGGACATTTGGCAGCTTGGGTAAAGGTTCGGGGTTCGGTTGCAGGCTCTAGAAGGAGAGCTCTTGGCTTAAAGACATCGGCTTTGGCTCTGGTATTCATTGGGTGGGTAGAAGAGGGGTGGTAAGGGGGCTGAGCTGAGTTAGATTCGAGTAGAAAATCGATAAATGGGCTTGGGTCGGATAGTAGGCGTGTTGGGCTGCAAAAGGAAGCTGATAGCAGCGCAGGGCCGAGTGGCCCAGTTTGTTGCAAATTTGGCAGCGAAGACGTTTGGACTGAGTGGGCCGATTAGGTAGCCACTTCCTGGCCTACTGATTGAAGTCTGATCCACGCTGAAACGAGGCAGGCGAGAAGGGAGGACGGGCAGAGGAATTCGAGCGAGAGTTCCACAACGGCTGATAGGGGCGCTGAGAAACGAAGTGCGCCTGCATCTGGGCTGGCGTCGGAATGTGAATGACGGAATTTTGTTTTTCCAGGAAGAAATCAAAACTTTGGAGCTGGCTCTAGACTTCTTCCAGCAGAGGTTCATCGGCGCAATTGGTAACCGAGGTCACGAACGCGTTGTACCCGCTGCCCAGATCGTTGAGGAAGTAGATGATTTTGTCTTTGTAGTTGACCGGCTCGCCGACTGCCGCAAGTGTATTGCAGAAGGCAGTAAATTTCTGGGAATAACTAGAAGCCAAGAGGCTGTCTTTGGAGAGGGAGTGTAAACGGAGAGGGAGTGTAAACGGCTTCGTAGATCCGTGATGTAGACCAAGGAGAAGAAAGCAAAAAAGTCGTTCCAGGGCAGACCAGACGTCCCTGGCAGTGGAGAAGGCAACAATCTGAGGAAGGAGGTCCTCGGATAGGGAGGCAAAAATCCAACTCATAACAATTTTGTTGTATCGTTGCCAGAGGGTGTGTTTTGGGTTGATTTGGGTGGAGGTGGCATCCAGAAATTTGGGAGGTGAGGGAGAGGAGGGGTCCAGAAGATGTTCAATGTTGTTTGCAATGACAACATTGAGGAGCTGCGCCTTCCAGACGAGGTAGTTCGAGTTATTGAGCTTAACTGTGAGTGTTTGGTTTACTGTGGGTAATGGAGGCAGAGGGGAGGAATTAGAAACCATAGGAGAGAGAATGGGAGAGGAGGGAACAATCGAACTAGAGGAAGCCATTTCTAGCTCTGATACCACGTTGAGTTTTGCACCGGCTGATCTACAACCACACAGAACCAGGAAGAAGATGAAGAACAGAGAAAGAAGGCGGCAGATGAAAAAGGGTTTTTTGCTATCTCCTTTGAAAACCTGTGATACATTGTACAAGTATAGAGAAAAGTAGAAAAGTGTAATGATGAGAAAAATGAAAAAACATTAGTTACAATTTGACTTAATAAGTTTAATCCTAACTATATATGCTAATATGTGTCAGTGCGTACAAATTACCCAACATCTTGATGGGCATAGTGACTCCAATTCAAATTTTAAAATTTTGGTTACAATCTCATGATTCGATTTTTAATTGGGATATGTAATTATTAAGTCGCAAGTCGGAGTTTGTGATCTAATAGCTTTTGGAAGGAACTCAAGGAAGTAGTGTGTCTCTCTATATCCAAAGAGAAATATTCTGGATTTTATATGTTGAGAGTACATTTTTTCACAATTATTAGAGCATGTGTTTTACTATCCTCCATGCTCATGGGTGTGACATTCTAGGAGATGAGATAGACGACAAAGAATGAGGGTTTTGAAGGAATGACTGAGTATTTCAAGTTGTTAGATCAATGGGATTAGTTCTTGTAAGAAGCATGCTCCATGCTAATTTTTATCTTTCAGATGATCTCTTCTAATAAAATTTAAAAATAAAGCAAATTAGATGTTATGTTCATGAATATCGTGGTGTTTTATGAAGCAGAAAGCACTAGTTTTGCATTTTATGTTGTGACATATTTTTATTTGAGGCAAATATTTAATTTTATGTACAACATTGCATTTTTTCATAATTTTTATTCTGAAACGCAATCTCATATAAAATGACATGCTTTGTTTTTAACACATGTCTATTTTCACACTTTATTTACATTTTTTACTAGACATATTTTTATTTGAGTATGCATATTTATTTTAGGGTAAATGCCAAAAAACACTCTGAAGTATGGGTATTTTCTGAAAAAACCATACAACTAAAAGTCGTCGCAGTCAAAACCACAAAGTTTTAAAAACTGTCAAAAAGAACCCTGGCAGGGCCCCGCATGCCCCCCAAATTCACATTCGGGGGGCCGACTTCATTTCGCAGCCCCCCGCATGGCAAATTTGCCTCTCACGTGCGTTGCACGCATTAGTATTCGGCGGGTCGAATACTACTCCCGGCCCCCCGCACGCCACGGGGGGAAGATGCGGGGGCCTCTGGCCCTCACTCACGTGCGCTGCATGCAAACCCAATTCGGGGGCACATGCAATGCACGTGAAAACATTTCAGGGGGCCGCGAATCCAACTCGGGCCCCCCGAATATCCCTCACAGATCAATAATTGATCTGTAAATTGACATTCGGGGGGCCGTATCGGATTCGCGCCCCCCCAGCGTTGTGTCAAATAATTGATGCAGGGGGCCGAGCATCCTACGCGGCCCCCCGCATGTCCATCCAAAGATCAATTATTGATCTTTGGATTGACATTCGGGGGGCTGCGAATCCGATAAGGCCCCCCGAATGTCCATCCATGCAGGGGGCCACGTAGGATACTCGGCCCCCCGCAGTAATTATTTGACACGACGCGGTGTAACGACCCTTGTTCCCAGCAAGATATTGTCCGCTCTGGGGATTGGTGATGGGTAACGACCTGAAAATGAGCGAGTTATCACTCAAATAGTAAGGGTTGCTCATCGGTCCACTAACCCGAGAGCAATAAAATATATGAGCAGAAACGGAAGCATTAAAATGTTCGAACGGAAACAATTTCTTCAGAGAAAATGAAACTAAGATGTAGAAGAGGAAGTTCGTATGAAGTGTTAAAAATATTCAGTAAAAGAAATGGAAGAAAAAATGTTGAAGCCCTGAACCGGCCGATAGAGGTATGGAAGACCTCTCGGCTAATATTTCTTCCAAGGGAAGAAAACCGGTCTTTGGGTATGGTTTTACCTTCCTCTTATGGATCCAACCTCAAGGAGGTGGGGAAGAGGGAAGGGTAAGAATTTACAAGCCACCACAAGCTTGTAAATAATGGAGGTTCTCTCCAATCGGTTTAAGCAAACCGATACTTACCTTGGGCACCAACCCTTGGTGGGATTTCCAATGGCACCAACCCTTGGAAGAAGACTTTCTCTAGACACTAGTCTAAATGAAATACCTCAATTGTATTAAGTTTGGCAAAAGACCCATACAATGGCCAAGTGTGATGCTTAAATAGAGATCCTAGGGTAGCTAGAGTTTTGTAAGTTTGAATGTGAACCGTTGGATGAGTGTGATGATGGGTGGCCAAGATTATTTGTGCTTGTACTTCATCCAATGGTGAGGCTTCCTCCCTTACAAATATCATCAAGCATCCTCCTTGTGCCACATCATCAATCCTTGTGAGCACTACCTCTTGTCCTTGCTTCTTCATCCAATGGTGAGGCTTCCTCCCTTACAAATGTCATCAAGTGCCCTCCTTGTGCCACGTCATCAATCCTTGTGTCCACTACCAATTGTTCTTTGTGTGTTTCTTCTCAATTTTGTCTTCTGATGGGTTGGGCCTCCCACATCAAGATGATTCACTTTAACCCAAATTAGCTACCCACCATACAACTCTAAGGGCTAATGGTTTTTGCCACAACATAAAATAAAACTAATGTTTGTTTAAAGAAAACCAACATAAAATAAATTACAAGATTTGTCTCCGGGAAGACAAATTCCCGCTTCTGCTAATCCAGCTGATTCTTTTCATCTGGTGCATCTCAAGAGGTTAAGTGATGAGGTTGATCATTGCCATGTGAATTGGGCTTCCGCTCCAAGCCTTCATTGAGTCCATTACCTGCAAAAGAAATAAAGTCATTAGTAAGCAAGTAATAAGTAGTACGAGCTTTGGATATGGATTGGGCCTTAGTCTTGGATTGGGCTTTTGGGCCTATTGGCACATCAATTGGGCCGCAGCCCAATATCCTCCCTTCACGGCTTTGTTTGGCGAGAAATTTCCGGAAGGTCACCCAACCTAGAATTGCTCTCGCCGAAGTACTTTTAACTTCGGAGTTCTTATGGGATCCGTCGCCAATTGTGCTCCAAAACGCGTCTTGCTATCTAGGGAGGGTCTCTTTACATATATTTCATTTCCACATACATCTCCAAGCGATGTGGGATTGTGACGACCCCACTTTCAACGACCGAACTCTCTGGCCCAACCCTCTGGGATCCGCGGAGAATTCGTTGAACCCTCCGGCCCAACCCTCTGGGATCCGCGGAGTTTTAACCCATCTCAAACCCCAAACAATCGGGAACGACTCTAAGGCGGAGAACGGGTGGTTCTACCACATACGTGTCAAGTCGGGTCCTCACAATCACCCCCCCTCGGGGGCCCAACGTCCTCGTTGGTCGCATTTCCGGTTGGGTACACGCTCTGATACCATTTGTAACGACCCCTGCTCCCAGCAAGATATTGTCCACTCTGGGGATTGGGCCGCAGCCCAATATCCTCCCCTCACGGCTTTGTTTGGCGAGAACTTCCCGGAAGGTCACCCAACCTGGAATTGCTCTCGCCAAAGCACTTTTAACTTCGGAGTTCTTATGGGATCCGTCGCCAATTGTGCTCCAAAACACGTCTTGCTATTTAGGGAGGGTCCCTTTACATATGTTTCATTTCCACATACTTCCCCAAGCGATGTGAGATTGTGACGACCCCACTTTCAACGACCGAACTCTCCGGTCCAACCCTCTTGGATCCGCGGAGAATTCGTTGAACCCTCCGGCCCAACCCTCTGGGATCTGCGGAGTTTTAACCCATCTCCGACCCCAAACAATCGGGAACGCCTCTGAGGCGGAGAATGCGTGGTTCCATCACACATACGTGTCAAGTCGGGTCCTCACAATCACCCCCCCTCGGGGGCCCAACGTCCTCGTTGGCCGCATTTCCGGTTGGGTACAGGCTCTGATACCATTTGTAACAACCCCTGTTCCCAGCAAGATATTGTCCGCTCTGGGGATTGGGCCGCAGCCTAATATCCTCCCCTCACGGCTTTGTTTGGCGAGAACTTCCCGGAAGATCACCCAACCTGGAATTGCTCTCGCCGAAGCACTTTTAACTTCGGAGTTCTTATGGGATCCGTCGCCAATTGTGCTCTAAAACGCGTCTTGCTATCTAGGGAGGGTCTCTTTACATATGTTTCATTTCCACATACATCCCCAAGCGATGTGGGATTGTGACGAGCCCACTTTTAACGACCGAACTCTCCGGCCCAACCCTCTGGGATCCGCGGAGAATTCGTTGAACCCTCCGGCCCAACCCTCTGGGATCAGCGGAGTTTTAACCCATCTCCGACCCCAAACAATCGGGAACGCCTATGAGGCGGAGAATGGGTGGTTCTACCACATACGTGTCAAGTCGGGTCCTCACACGCGGGGGCCCCGTCGACATATCGGGGGCCGAACTTCTTTATTATTTAAGGAGCTCCGCCCTCCATTCGAAGAAATCACCGAAATTTCTCTAGAAATTTTCATTGTGCAGTCTAATTTTCTCTGTTTTAGCAAGAACGATGGATTTTGATCTCGATAGATGGTTCGAATTAGACGAGGAAGTAGATGGTGATGCCAGAATGAATTTCTATCCGGACGATAGTCCTCCACATGGTGATGATGGCTCGGATGAAAATGGACAAATACCGGTGTGTTCGACATCTAGAACTCTCGACGATCAGCTGCGAACACCGGTTATGTCGGATGATGATGAGGTAGAAAGCGTTCAGGTAAGAGAAGAAATTCATATGAAATTTTTTGTTACTAGCGAATATGCAACTTTAAAAGAGCTAAAAGACGAAATAAAAAATTATTATGTAAAACACGGATTAGGGATAAGATTCATTAAAAGTGATAATAGCCGATTGAGGGCTAAGTGTTTAGAAGGGTGTGAGTGGCTTTTGCATGCCTTGCAAAAGCAAGCTGAGCAAACCTTTCAAATAAAGACTTTGGTCGATACTCACAGTTGTGCCAGAATAGTTGAGAATAGAAATGTTAGTGCAAAATGGGTGGCAAACCATTACCTGGCGAGGTTTAAAAGTCACCCTAGGTGGGACATATCTTCCATTGTAGAGACAGTGAGGATGGACCACAGATGTCATATCACACCTAGTCTTGCTAGAAGAGCGAGAAACATTGCTCTCACACTTAACGAAGGCAAGGCTGATGAACAGTATAAGTTAATATGGTCGTACAAAGCCAAAATACATAGAACAAATCTGGGGAGCACTTTTGCAGTGCATACTTACGATGCGGGAGACACATTAGTCTGCCAAAGAGTGTATATGTGTTTGGCCGCTTGCAAGGCGGGTTTGCTGCAGTTTGGTCGCCGAGTTATCTGTTTGGATGGCTGTCACTTAATGGGCTCCTGTCCCGGACAATTACTGACAACCATTAGTATTGACACGAACGATGGAATATATCCCGTCGCTGTTGCCAACGTCGAAAAAGAGACCGAGGAAACATGGACATGGTTTTTGAGACTTTTGAAGGCAGACTTGTACACTGGAGATGGAGCCGGATGGACGATTATTTCGGATCGACAAAAGGTATGTTGTTTAATTAAATTAGTTGTGGTGATATTAAGGTGTGTAACTAACTAACTTTGTTTTAATATCAGGGCTTGAGGAATGCCGTGGATGAGGAATTTAGTGAAGCTGAACACTGCTTCTGCCTGCGGCACATGTACGTAAACTTTAAAGGCTGTTTCGGGGGAAAACATATAGAGAAGCGATGTGGAAGGCAGCTAGGGCACTCACAAGAGCTCATTTCAATTTAGAAATGAGGAAATTATAAAGGCTCAGCACCGCTGCCCACGAATGGCTTCAAGGAGAAGAGCCTAGATATTGGGCTAGTCATGTCTTCTCTTCGATTCCCAAGTGTGATATTGTCTTAAACAATTTGTGTGAGTCATTCAATGCACTTATATTGACTGCCAGAGACAAACCGATCATCACCATGTTCGAGACGATCCGAACGTACATGATGACTCGGATCGTTAAAAAATTTGAGAAGATGGCGGGATTGACGACTCTCCTGTGTCCCCAAATATATAAAAAGATTGGGAAGCTCACAGATGCAGCTGCAAATTGGTGCCCTACGCTCGGGCAGGTTCAGGATTTCAAGTGAGCAAGGGCAACGAACAATTCGTTGTCGACTTGAATACGTGGGAGTGCTCCTGCACCCGGTGGACGCTTACTGGGATCCCGTGTGTCCATGCCATTTCATGCATATTTTTCATGAGAATGGAGCCAGAAAGTTACGAGCATCCATGCTATCACTGGATGACATTGCTGCAGATGTACGCTAATTTTATTCAACCCATGAACGACCAATTAATGTGGCCGGATGTGCCAGGTATGGTGGAACTAGTCCCGCCAAGAAGATATCGCCAACTTGGTAGACCCAAGAAGACCAGAGTGCGAGATGCCGATGAGCCGTCAAGTTCGAGAGCTAGTAGGCGGAACTCAAGGATGGCGTGTGGTATCTGTCGGTAGTACGGGCACAATAGTCGCACTTGTCCTAACCGAGGATCCACTTCAGGCACTGCTGCTTCCCAAGACACATTTATGGGTTACAACACAAATGATGAGACACAGGTACGTTCTAAACAATTCGCTCATAAATACGTTGTCATTTTTTTTTAATATAATATAGTTTTCATGCTATTGCAGGAATCTACGACGCGCGGCCGAGGCAGGAGCAGAAGAAATTAACTGTTGTAATTTGTGTTGGATTTCATCTACGTTAATGTAATATAATTTTTTTTTCTACATTATAATTGCTTAAATTAGTTTAAATTCATAACTTTATTTCAATACATTAAATAATTTATTAGTTAATTGGAATTACTAAAGTAATTAATAAATTATTTACTTAACTAATCATTTAAATACAATAAGTAAGTTGAATAAAGTAATTAATTAATTTTTTTATGCTTTGTACAATAATTAATTAAAATTCATAACTTTATTTTAACACATTAATTACTTAATTAATTGGAATTACTAAAATAATTAATAAATTATTTACTTAACTAATCATTTAAATACAATAAGTAATTTGAACAAAACAATTGATTAATGAATTAATTTTTTTATGCTTCTTACATTAATTAATTGAAATTCCTAACTTTATTTTAATACATTAATTACTTAATTCATTGAAATTCATAACTTTATTTCAATACATTAATTACTTAATTCATTGAAATTCATAACTTTATTTCAATACATTAATTACTTAATTCATTGAAATTCATAACTTTATTTCAATACATTAATTACTTAATTCATTGAAATTCATAACTTTATTTCAATACATTAATTACTTAATTCATTGAAATTCATAACTTTATTTCAATACATTAATTACTTAATTCATTGAAATTCATAACTTTATTTCAATACATTAATTACTTAATTCATTGAAATTCATAACTTTATTTCAATACATTACATTACTTATAATCATTGAAATTCATAACTTTATTTCAATACATTAATTACTTAATTAATTGAAATTAATAACGGGAATAAAGTAATTAAATTAATTAAAAAATTCATTTATTACAAATTAATTTAGATACATTACTTTATTAATTTATTTACTAAAATATATTTTCAATGTATTAATAATTTAAAATTAACGATTTTATTGAAATTAATTAATTAATTTAAAAAAGTGAAAAATTGGACAGAGTTTCGTTAGTTTTATGACTCCTCATCGCTATCTTCAAATAGTTCTTGCAAATTTAAATAACGCATATATACCAAAACAGTTCCAGTAAATGTACATCAACGCAAATATAAACAGTCATGTACATCAAAATCAAATAAAAGTACATCAAATGAAATATAAACAATAATGTACATCAAACTACTCCGGTGGTATATCGTCGTCGTCGTCATCTCTGCTGGCCATCCAATTCCCCAGCTTCTCAGTGACCTCCCTAATGGACTCACTGAGATAGTCCTGTGACTCAACCACCTTCTTCTGGACCCGGGTCAGCTCATCGACACTGTCGATGAAGAACTCAATCCTCTGCTGCATATGCTAACGCTCTTGACGGTCCTCCAGAAGCATTTGCTGCATTTTTTCCCACATCCTGCCAACCTCAGGGGCAACTGGCGGCGCCGTCGCGGTGGTGGGAGTGTCCTCCTCCATCAGAGCATCCTCGGCTGGAGCATCCTCAACTGGAGCGTCCTGAGCTGGAGCGTCCCCCAGCTCCCCCTTAAGCATCCAAAGCCCGCAGATCTCGACTAGAACCATCCTAGATAGATGAAGCCTGTCAAATACATCCAAGACTCGGGGAGCTCTCAACTGCTCTCTCGCAGGGAGCTCGACCTGTGATCTCTGCACGAGTCGCCAAATCAAAGTACCATGCGGCAGATTTTTGTTGCGTGTACGGGCGATCTCGTGCATGTTCCCTAATATCATGAACCCGGGGTCCAACAAAGTGCTGCTGTACATCTTCTCCATGACATAGAGATCCATCCAGTTGACTAGATCTCTATGGCCATCCCTCGGCAGTAGCGAGTGACTGATGAGGTTGTGAACAACATGAGGTTTGGCATTCAACTCCTTCGTTCTCGGTTTGGTGAATTTTTCAATATTTGCATTGCGGTTAATCTGTCGAAGAAATTGAAATCCCTCGGGTGTTCTGGCAAAATCACACTCTCGAGAAGCAAAATAATATTGTACAGCTCTCTCGATGTAAATCCGAGCAGCTCGTTCACATGCCTGGCATAAAACAAGATCTCCTTACCACAGACATATGACTTCATGCACCCCTGTCGCCCGGTACTGCTCAAGTTCGCATAAAATAAGCGAACAATGCGATCACAATTCTCTCCACTCATCTGGTACAGCCCTTGCAACTCAATGCTGTCAAACTTTTCTTTGATCTGCAAAGACTCCCAACCAGCGAAGTTGACAGTCTTCCCATAAATAATCGGCCGCAATGATATATCTTGATCGAATCTCTTTTTACATTCCTCGGTTCAAAAATCGATCGAGAATGAACCTGGCGGTGGCTGGGGCGCTTCGGCCGGAGGCCCTTGTGACGAAGATGGGCTAGCTGCTGATGAGGAGATGTGAAGGCGAGGGCGTTTGAACGATATTTTTGGACCCATTCAAGCCTCAAATTTTTGGAGAAAATTGCTCAGATTTGTGAGGCAAGGCTCGATTTTGACGATTTTCGACAATAACAGGCTAGGGTTTGACGATTTTCGACTTTTCGATAGGTCGGTTGTGGGATTTTCAGGGATTGAAAGGGTCGGATTTGGGAGGCAAGGCTCGGGTTTGGCGGGGTTTCGCCGGCGATAGGGTTTTGGTTTTTTTGGGGTTCTCGACGATTAGGCGCCCGATTATTGTGATTTCCGGCAACGACAACGCACTTTCAAAGATTTTTCAGAAAAAAATCGAAAATTTTGCCTTTTTTCCTCTCGGTTTCAGAGTGCGGGGGGTGCGCAGGGGGGCGAGTTTATAAATACCAACGGTCATTCGGCCCCCGAATAAAATTTTGGGGCCTCGTGTTTGGAATTAGGGCACATTCGGGGGGCCGAATTCAACACATGGCCCCCCGCATTTAGAACAAGAACTAACAAACAGGGGCCCGAGTTGTATTCGCGGCCCCCCGAAATGTTTTCACGTGCATTGCATGAGCCCTTGAATTGGGTTTGCGTGCAGCGCACGTGAGTGAGGGCCAGAGGCCCCTGCATCTTCACGGGGGGGCGGGGGGGGGGGGGGGCGGGGGGGGGGGGGTGGGGGGGGGGGGGGTGGGGGGGGGGGGGTGGGGGGGGGGGGGCGGGGGGGGGGGGGTGGGGGGGGGGGGGGGGGCGGGGGGGGGGGGGTGGGGGGGGGGGGGCGGGGGGGGGGGGGGGGTGGGGGGGGGGGGGTGGGGGGGGGGGGGTGGGGGGGGGGGGGGGCGGGGGGGGGGGGGTGGGGGGGGGGGGGGTGGGGGGGGGGGGGGGGTGGGGGGGGGGGGGTGGGGGGGGGGGGGTGGGGGGGGGGGGGGGGGTGGGGGGGGGGGGGGGCGGGGGGGGGGGGGTGGGGGGGGGGGGGTGGGGGGGGGGGGGGGGGTGGGGGGGGGGGGGTGGGGGGGGGGGGGGGTGGGGGGGGGGGGGTGGGGGGGGGGGGGCGGGGGGGGGGGGGTGGGGGGGGGGGGGGGGGTGGGGGGGGGGGGGGTGGGGGGGGGGGGGGTGGGGGGGGGGGGGGGTGGGGGGGGGGGGGTGGGGGGGGGGGGGGGGTGGGGGGGGGGGGGGGGGGGGTGGGGGGGGGGGGGGGTGGGGGGGGGGGGGGGTGGGGGGGGGGGGGCGGGGGGGGGGGGGTGGGGGGGGGGGGGGTGGGGGGGGGGGGGCGGGGGGGGGGGGGTGGGGGGGGGGGGGCGGGGGGGGGGGGGGTGGGGGGGGGGGGGTGGGGGGGGGGGGGGTGGGGGGGGGGGGGTGGGGGGGGGGGGGGTGGGGGGGGGGGGGGGGGGGGTGGGGGGGGGGGGGTGGGGGGGGGGGGGGGGTGGGGGGGGGGGGGTGGGGGGGGGGGGGTGGGGGGGGGGGGGTGGGGGGGGGGGGGGGGGGTGGGGGGGGGGGGGTGGGGGGGGGGGGGGGGGTGGGGGGGGGGGGGCGGGGGGGGGGGGGTGGGGGGGGGGGGGGGTGGGGGGGGGGGGGGGTGGGGGGGGGGGGGGGGGTGGGGGGGGGGGGGTGGGGGGGGGGGGGGTGGGGGGGGGGGGGCAGTAGTATTCGACTCGCCGAATACTAATGCGTGCAACGCACGTGAGAGGCAAATTTGTCATGCGGGGGCCGCGAAATGAAGTCGGCCCCCCGAATGTGAATTCGGGGGGGCATGCGGGGGTTCTTTTTGACAGTTTTTAAAACTTTGAGGTTTTGACTGCGATGACTTTTAGTTGGAGGGTTTTTTCGGGAAATACCAATACTTCAGGGTGTTTTTTGGAATTTACCCTTTATTTTATTGATCAAATTAGTGTGTGAACTAAGTTTAATTGACTCATGTGAAGTTCCTATTTTGTTATACACATTCGACCGGTAAAAGATATGTTTGTTTGGTAATTTTATTAATGAGACAGTTGTATAAGTTGCGTCCCTAAACACAAAATGCTAAAGTTGATGAGGGTCATTCGAGACTTTGCAATTGCTGAGTATCATTTTTATTATTGTATATGCTTATAACATGGTGTACCTGAAATCCTTAAATGACTAAATTTTCAGTGAAATTTGATATATCACACTATAATAGAATGTTTTAACATTTTTTTTACTATTTATGTTACACTTAGTTTTTATAAAATGTTTTACACTGACATGTTTATTCATTTTTGAACTCTAATTTTGTATACGAAATTTTATTAATACTGAGTTTAGTCGATGTATGTCAATGACTTTTCAATTTTATGTTTTAGTCAATGAGATGCCCAGCAGCCTGCAACAATAGGCTCGACGTATTTTTACCCTAACTTTAATTCCTTTTGAGAGTTTTATTATAGTGGAGTTGAATATTTTCTTTTGTTTTATTTTATTTTATTTCTAACATAGATATAACAAGGAGTCTTAGTACTACTTTATCTTTGATGTCATTATTAGAATTTTAGCTTATCGGAGTCTTATTAGCTCTTGAGTTTTACTTTTATTTAATTTTTCCGCTGCTACTTGGAATAATTAAGTTAATGGTTAGACGATTCGACGTGTTCTCTCAGTTGCTTCTCGTTGCAAGGTGTGAACAGTAACCGGAAGATGCAAAGTGTGAACAGTAACCGGAAGATGCAAGGTGTGAACAGTAACCGGAAGATGCAAAGTGTGAACAGTAACCGGAAGATGCAAAGTGTGAACAGTAACCGGAAGATGCAAGGTGTGAACAGTAACCGGAAGATGCAAAGTGTGAACAGTAACCGGAAGATGCAAGGTGTGAACAGTAACCGGAAGATGCAAAGTGTGAACAGTAACCGGAAGATGCAAGGTGTGAACAGTAACCGGAAGATGCAAAGTGTGAACAGTAACCGGAAGATGCAAAGTGTGAACAGTAACCGGAAGATGCAAGGTGTGAACAGTAACCGGAAGATGCAAGGTGTGAACAGTAACCGGAAGATGCAAGGTGTGAACAGTAACCGGAAGATGCAAAGTGTGAACAGTAACCGGAAGATGCAAGGTGTGAACAGTAACCGGAAGATGCAAAGTGTGAACAGTAACCGGAAGATGCAAGGTGTGAACAGTAACCGGAAGATGCAAGGTGTGAACAGTAACCGGAAGATGCAAAGTGTGAACAGTAACCGGAAGATGCAAGGTGTGAACAGTAACCGGAAGATGCAAAGTGTGAACAGTAACCGGAAGATGCAAAGTGTGAACAGTAACCGGAAGATGCAAAGTGTGAACAGTAACCGGAAGATGCAAGGTGTGAACAGTAACCGGAAGATGCAAGGTGTGAACAGTAACCGGAAGATGCAAGGTGTGAACAGTAACCGGAAGATGCAAAGTGTGAACAGTAACCGGAAGATGCAAGGTGTGAACAGTAACCGGAAGATGCAAAGTGTGAACAGTAACCGGAAGATGCAAAGTGTGAACAGTAACCGGAAGATGCAAAGTGTGAACAGTAACCGGAAGATGCAAAGTGTGAACAGTAACCGGAAGATGCAAAGTGTGAACAGTAACCGGAAGATGCAAAGTGTGAACAGTAACCGGAAGATGCAAGGTGTGAACAGTAACCGGAAGATGCAAAGTGTGAACAGTAACCGGAAGATGCAAAGTGTGAACAGTAACCGGAAGATGCAAAGTGTGAACAGTAACCGGAAGATGCAAAGTGTGAACAGTAACCGGAAGATGCAAAGTGTGAACAGTAACCGGAAGATGCAAAGTGTGAACAGTAACCGGAAGATGCAAAGTGTGAACAGTAACCGGAAGATGCAAGGTGTGAACAGTAACCGGAAGATGCAAGGTGTGAACAGTAACCGGAAGATGCAAGGTGTGAACAGTAACCGGAAGATGCAAAGTGTGAACAGTAACCGGAAGATGCAAAGTGTGAACAGTAACCGGAAGATGCAAGGTGTGAACAGTAACCGGAAGATGCAAGGTGTGAACAGTAACCGGAAGATGCAAAGTGTGAACAGTAACCGGAAGATGCAAAGTGTGAACAGTAACCGGAAGATGCAAGGTGTGAACAGTAACCGGAAGATGCAAAGTGTGAACAGTAACCGGAAGATGCAAAGTGTGAACAGTAACCGGAAGATGCAAGGTGTGAACAGTAACCGGAAGATGCAAAGTGTGAACAGTAACCGGAAGATGCAAAGTGTGAACAGTAACCGGAAGATGCAAAGTGTGAACAGTAACCGGAAGATGCAAGGTGTGAACAGTAACCGGAAGATGCAAAGTGTGAACAGTAACCGGAAGATGCAAAGTGTGAACAGTAACCGGAAGATGCAAAGTGTGAACAGTAACCGGAAGATGCAAAGTGTGAACAGTAACCGGAAGATGCAAGGTGTGAACAGTAACCGGAAGATGCAAAGTGTGAACAGTAACCGGAAGATGCAAGGTGTGAACAGTAACCGGAAGATGCAAAGTGTGAACAGTAACCGGAAGATGCAAAGTGTGAACAGTAACCGGAAGATGCAAAGTGTGAACAGTAACCGGAAGATGCAAAGTGTGAACAGTAACCGGAAGATGCAAAGTGTGAACAGTAACCGGAAGATGCAAGGTGTGAACAGTAACCGGAAGATGCAAAGTGTGAACAGTAACCGGAAGATGCAAGGTGTGAACAGTAACCGGAAGATGCAAGGTGTGAACAGTAACCGGAAGATGCAAGGTGTGAACAGTAACCGGAAGATGCAAAGTGTGAACAGTAACCGGAAGATGCAAGGTGTGAACAGTAACCGGAAGATGCAAAGTGTGAACAGTAACCGGAAGATGCAAGGTGTGAACAGTAACCGGAAGATGCAAAGTGTGAACAGTAACCGGAAGATGCAAGGTGTGAACAGTAACCGGAAGATGCAAGGTGTGAACAGTAACCGGAAGATGCAAGGTGTGAACAGTAACCGGAAGATGCAAAGTGTGAACAGTAACCGGAAGATGCAAAGTGTGAACAGTAACCGGAAGATGCAAAGTGTGAACAGTAACCGGAAGATGCAAAGTGTGAACAGTAACCGGAAGATGCAAGGTGTGAACAGTAACCGGAAGATGCAAAGTGTGAACAGTAACCGGAAGATGCAAGGTGTGAACAGTAACCGGAAGATGCAAAGTGTGAACAGTAACCGGAAGATGCAAGGTGTGAACAGTAACCGGAAGATGCAAAGTGTGAACAGTAACCGGAAGATGCAAGGTGTGAACAGTAACCGGAAGATGCAAAGTGTGAACAGTAACCGGAAGATGCAAGGTGTGAACAGTAACCGGAAGATGCAAAGTGTGAACAGTAACCGGAAGATGCAAAGTGTGAACAGTAACCGGAAGATGCAAAGTGTGAACAGTAACCGGAAGATGCAAAGTGTGAACAGTAACCGGAAGATGCAAGGTGTGAACAGTAACCGGAAGATGCAAGGTGTGAACAGTAACCGGAAGATGCAAAGTGTGAACAGTAACCGGAAGATGCAAGGTGTGAACAGTAACCGGAAGATGCAAAGTGTGAACAGTAACCGGAAGATGCAAAGTGTGAACAGTAACCGGAAGATGCAAGGTGTGAACAGTAACCGGAAGATGCAAGGTGTGAACAGTAACCGGAAGATGCAAAGTGTGAACAGTAACCGGAAGATGCAAGGTGTGAACAGTAACCGGAAGATGCAAGGTGTGAACAGTAACCGGAAGATGCAAAGTGTGAACAGTAACCGGAAGATGCAAAGTGTGAACAGTAACCGGAAGATGCAAGGTGTGAACAGTAACCGGAAGATGCAAAGTGTGAACAGTAACCGGAAGATGCAAAGTGTGAACAGTAACCGGAAGATGCAAGGTGTGAACAGTAACCGGAAGATGCAAGGTGTGAACAGTAACCGGAAGATGCAAGGTGTGAACAGTAACCGGAAGATGCAAAGTGTGAACAGTAACCGGAAGATGCAAGGTGTGAACAGTAACCGGAAGATGCAAAGTGTGAACAGTAACCGGAAGATGCAAAGTGTGAACAGTAACCGGAAGATGCAAAGTGTGAACAGTAACCGGAAGATGCAAAGTGTGAACAGTAACCGGAAGATGCAAAGTGTGAACAGTAACCGGAAGATGCAAAGTGTGAACAGTAACCGGAAGATGCAAAGTGTGAACAGTAACCGGAAGATGCAAAGTGTGAACAGTAACCGGAAGATGCAAAGTGTGAACAGTAACCGGAAGATGCAAGGTGTGAACAGTAACCGGAAGATGCAAAGTGTGAACAGTAACCGGAAGATGCAAGGTGTGAACAGTAACCGGAAGATGCAAAGTGTGAACAGTAACCGGAAGATGCAAGGTGTGAACAGTAACCGGAAGATGCAAAGTGTGAACAGTAACCGGAAGATGCAAGGTGTGAACAGTAACCGGAAGATGCAATCGGAAGACATAGTTTTAAAGACAGAATTTGTCAACATTTAACAGAAGGACAAACAAACAGAGAGCATAAAACATAAACATTTCAAACCTTCAAAACCGATTCGAAATATGATTTTGAATTTTTCGAACATAACAGTAAACCACGGCAGAAACTTAAGAAAATCAAATTACATGGATAGCTCTAAAACCAGAAACCATCCATGCACATGCCAACAGAAAATATTCCAAACAAATTCCAGAATACTTCAGAACGTAATTCAACTGTCAAATACAGAGGTTTTGAATATCAATACAGATTTCCAAAAGTTTTACAGAAACTTGACATACATTTCAAGTTCACCAAAACAGAAGTTTTAAAACAAAACACAAAAGTCTATACAGGACTCGGCTTAACTTTAAAAAATACACGCTCACAGGAATACATCTTGTCTGACTGCAGCAACCATCCCGTGAGCTCCTCCCTCCAACTACATCAACTCGTCAGTTTGAGGATCAAGCTCCTCATCTGGAAAATCCATACCTACAACAGGAGTTCAACTATGAGCCTAGAGCTCAATAAGAACATGAAATGAAATGCAGTGATGCATGGACTTTTGAAATACGTGAACATTACATTACTTAACATTGCGTTTCACTGGACAGGAAAGGTATAAGTGGGAGAAGGAGCTGGCGCAACAGGATGTACATGCCACTTTCAGGACATAACAGGAGTACTTGACAGGATGCCAGTCCTCGTCCACACTTAACCATACATTTTCTTTACAGGATTTTATCTTACTTACTACAAAACCGGTGCTGAAAACATTTGCATGATTTTACAGGAAACGTGTATGCATGAATAAGTGAAATGCTTAAACTTAACATTCACAGATGACAGAATGAATACAACAGGAAACGGAATATAACGGAAACACGTTTAACTTAAAACATAACCTAAAACCTATCTACCCGAACTATCGTTTTTATTTTTTATTTTTTATTTTTTATTTTTTATTTTTTATTTTTTATTTTTTATTTTTTATTTTTTATTTTTTATTTTTTATTTTTTATTTTTTATTTTTTATTTTTTATTTTTTATTTTTTATTTTTTATTTTTTATTTTTTATTTTTTATTTTTTATTTTTTATTTTTTATTTTTTATTTTTTATTTTTTATTTTTTATTTTTTATTTTTTATTTTTTATTTTTTATTTTTTATTTTTTATTTTTTATTTTTTATTTTTTATTTTTTATTTTTTATTTTTTATTTTTTATTTTTTATTTTTTATTTTTTATTTTTTATTTTTTATTTTTTATTTTTTATTTTTTATTTTTTATTTTTTATTTTTTATTTTTTATTTTTTATTTTTTATTTTTTATTTTTTATTTTTTATTTTTTATTTTTTATTTTTTATTTTTTATTTTTTATTTTTTATTTTTTATTTTTTATTTTTTATTTTTTATTTTTTATTTTTTATTTTTTATTTTTTATTTTTTATTTTTTATTTTTTATTTTTTATTTTTTATTTTTTATTTTTTATTTTTTATTTTTTATTTTTTATTTTTTATTTTTTATTTTTTATTTTTTATTTTTTATTTTTTATTTTTTATTTTTTATTTTTTATTTTTTATTTTTTATTTTTTATTTTTTATTTTTTATTTTTTATTTTTTATTTTTTATTTTTTATTTTTTATTTTTTATTTTTTATTTTTTATTTTTTATTTTTTATTTTTTATTTTTTATTTTTTATTTTTTATTTTTTATTTTTTATTTTTTATTTTTTATTTTTTATTTTTTATTTTTTATTTTTTATTTTTTATTTTTTATTTTTTATTTTTTATTTTTTATTTTTTATTTTTTATTTTTTATTTTTTATTTTTTATTTTTTATTTTTTATTTTTTATTTTTTATTTTTTATTTTTTATTTTTTATTTTTTATTTTTTATTTTTTATTTTTTATTTTTTATTTTTTATTTTTTATTTTTTATTTTTTATTTTTTATTTTTTATTTTTTATTTTTTATTTTTTATTTTTTATTTTTTATTTTTTATTTTTTATTTTTTATTTTTTATTTTTTATTTTTTATTTTTTATTTTTTATTTTTTATTTTTTATTTTTTATTTTTTATTTTTTATTTTTTATTTTTTATTTTTTATTTTTTATTTTTTATTTTTTATTTTTTATTTTTTATTTTTTATTTTTTATTTTTTATTTTTTATTTTTTATTTTTTATTTTTTATTTTTTATTTTTTATTTTTTATTTTTTATTTTTTATTTTTTATTTTTTATTTTTTATTTTTTATTTTTTATTTTTTATTTTTTATTTTTTATTTTTTATTTTTTATTTTTTATTTTTTATTTTTTATTTTTTATTTTTTATTTTTTATTTTTTATTTTTTATTTTTTATTTTTTATTTTTTATTTTTTATTTTTTATTTTTTATTTTTTATTTTTTATTTTTTATTTTTTATTTTTTATTTTTTATTTTTTATTTTTTATTTTTTATTTTTTATTTTTTATTTTTTATTTTTTATTTTTTATTTTTTATTTTTTATTTTTTATTTTTTATTTTTTATTTTTTATTTTTTATTTTTTATTTTTTATTTTTTATTTTTTATTTTTTATTTTTTATTTTTTATTTTTTATTTTTTATTTTTTATTTTTTATTTTTTATTTTTTATTTTTTATTTTTTATTTTTTATTTTTTATTTTTTATTTTTTATTTTTTATTTTTTATTTTTTATTTTTTATTTTTTATTTTTTATTTTTTATTTTTTATTTTTTATTTTTTATTTTTTATTTTTTATTTTTTATTTTTTATTTTTTATTTTTTATTTTTTATTTTTTATTTTTTATTTTTTATTTTTTATTTTTTATTTTTTATTTTTTATTTTTTATTTTTTATTTTTTATTTTTTATTTTTTATTTTTTATTTTTTATTTTTTATTTTTTATTTTTTATTTTTTATTTTTTATTTTTTATTTTTTATTTTTTATTTTTTATTTTTTATTTTTTATTTTTTATTTTTTATTTTTTATTTTTTATTTTTTATTTTTTATTTTTTATTTTTTATTTTTTATTTTTTATTTTTTATTTTTTATTTTTTATTTTTTATTTTTTATTTTTTATTTTTTATTTTTTATTTTTTATTTTTTATTTTTTATTTTTTATTTTTTATTTTTTATTTTTTATTTTTTATTTTTTATTTTTTATTTTTTATTTTTTATTTTTTATTTTTTATTTTTTATTTTTTATTTTTTATTTTTTATTTTTTATTTTTTATTTTTTATTTTTTATTTTTTATTTTTTATTTTTTATTTTTTATTTTTTATTTTTTATTTTTTATTTTTTATTTTTTATTTTTTATTTTTTATTTTTTATTTTTTATTTTTTATTTTTTATTTTTTATTTTTTATTTTTTATTTTTTATTTTTTATTTTTTATTTTTTATTTTTTATTTTTTATTTTTTATTTTTTATTTTTTATTTTTTATTTTTTATTTTTTATTTTTTATTTTTTATTTTTTATTTTTTATTTTTTATTTTTTATTTTTTATTTTTTATTTTTTATTTTTTATTTTTTATTTTTTATTTTTTATTTTTTATTTTTTATTTTTTATTTTTTATTTTTTATTTTTTATTTTTTATTTTTTATTTTTTATTTTTTATTTTTTATTTTTTATTTTTTATTTTTTATTTTTTATTTTTTATTTTTTATTTTTTATTTTTTATTTTTTATTTTTTATTTTTTATTTTTTATTTTTTATTTTTTATTTTTTATTTTTTATTTTTTATTTTTTATTTTTTATTTTTTATTTTTTATTTTTTATTTTTTATTTTTTATTTTTTATTTTTTATTTTTTATTTTTTATTTTTTATTTTTTTATCATTACGTCGCAGACAGAATGTCACCGAGGTCTCAGCCTATTAGATGGAGAGGACACATCCCGCGGTTGGACTGTCCTCTTCACCTAACGGGGGGGTACACGCTCACATCCGTAAACAGCCGTGCCTGAGCCCCACCTCGCGTAACCAGATAACAGATTACGTAGATTCATTTCGTTCGTTCATTTCATTTTCTTTAACTCGTGCGGAAATCCGTTTTCATGCTATTTTAAAAACCGAACATTTCCCTAATACCAAACATTTACAAAACAAGTTTCCAAAACTTCAAAACATAAACCTATCAACTAGTCCAGATCCAAACATCCTATAATGTTCTATCTGTACAAATATTTTACCTAAACATTTTCTATCCAAATAACCCAAAATACCTACATATGTCTCCACAGGTCATGAAACGCCTCGACTGCGCCAGCACACCTCCGCGAGCCATCCTCCGTCAACTGCATCACTCCTCGGGTGGAGGGATCTCATCCTCACCTATATCCTGATCACCTACACCATACAGACAATCTATAAGCTAAAGGCTCAGTAAGTTTCGTAAATGTAAAATACATGTTATGCATATGAGTTTCAGAAATCATGCGACATTTTTTTTATCATTACGTCGCAGACAGAATGTCACCGAGGTCTCAGCCTATTAGATGGAGAGGACACATCCCGCGGTTGGACTGTCCTCTTCACCTAACGGGGGGGTACACGCTCACATCCGTAAACAGCCGTGCCTGAGCCCCACCTCGCGTAACCAGATAACAGATTACGTAGATTCATTTCGTTCGTTCATTTCATTTTCTTTAAACTCGTGCGGAAATCCGTTTTCATGCTATTTTAAAAACACGTGATGCGTGAACATTTATAGACATAAAGTAAACAAACATCATACATATCATCGAGACCATAAAAAACATAACCTATAAAAGAACTAACCCTATCTACCCGACCAAAGCATATAAACAAACATTCTCCAAGGATTCTCGACGCGACTTCGACGTACGGCACTCGGCCAAGTAAGTCATGAGAACTTACCTTGTGCGCGCTGAACTCCAAGCTCCTTCCACGAGCGTCGTTCGTCTGAGGCAAAATACAACAATTATCGTTAAAACAAGATTAAACCGTTTAACGTCCAAATTTAACGAACTCTTAACTAAGGAAATTTTTCCTAAAATTCTAACTTAGCTCAACGAGGCATATTTATCCAAGAATTAACCCTCAATACCTCGAAATCACCATTAACGAGTTTTCCCCAAAACACAAAAATTTGTCAAATCTCTAACATTCGTCCTAAATTGATTAACTTTATCTGATAACGCTCAATACGTTCATCATATTCACAACTACGACAAACCTATAAATTTCAAACCCTAAATCTCGTTTTTTACAAAACCCTAAACAAAACCCTAACCGTTAAACTTTGTGAAAACAGAAATATAATGCTCTAAAACTATAGATTCATACCTAGAGTTGCGAGAGGAGGAGAAAACACGAAGAAAACGAGACGATCGGAGGACGAATGGTCGACGGAGAGGGAAGATTGCCGATGGAAAGATGAAATCGCCTAAGGGGGTGTTCTGGCATTTTTCGTGAGAAGCAGAGAGAAAGTGAGGAAGAAAGAGAGATGTGTGAATTTAATAAAATTAACTTGACAAATTACCATTTTGCCCTTCCTTTGATTTTCTATTTGTTTCGTCATTTGTTTCGTTATTTAACTAACGATTCGGTTTCTCCAAACTTCTTTACTTCGCCAATAAGTCCAACTTATTACTAGGGTTCCATTAAAACTGTCTGTATGCAAAACGGACCCCGTTTACCAATTTTACCAAAGTATCCTTTATATTACGATAAACGTAATTCTCGTAAAATTAGCGTTAAACTCCTAAAATTCCCAAAATCTTCTTAAAATCTATATTAATTATTAAGATCGTAATAAAGCTTTCCTTTCACGAAACCAACTTAATTTGACATAATTTATAAAAATGCCTACATATATATAATTACAAAATCTCGTAAAACCGGGTGTTACATTCCATCCACCTTATTTAAAATTTTGTCCTCAAAATTTGATTACACAAACAACTCATGATACTTAGCCATCATATCTTGCTGTCGCTCCCAAGTCACTTCTTCAACCTCGTGGTTCCGCCATAGGACTTTAATTAGCGGAATCTCTTTGTTGCGTAATACTTTGATGGAAGACTCTAAAATACGTACCGGCTTCTCCTCGTAAGTCAAGGTAGGTTGTACCTCGATCTCTCTTGCCTCCACGACATGCGATGGATCGCGCAAACACTTCCAAAGCATAGAGAAGTGAAATATATTATGGATACCTTCCATTGAAGCCGGAAGCTGTAGTCGATACGCCATCTTCCCAATCTTCTTCAAAATAGGAAAGGGCCCCACATACTGAGGGTTTAGCTTGCCCTTCCTTCCGAATCACATTACACCTTTAAATGGAGAAACCTTCAGATAAACCTCATCGCCCTCATCGAATTCTAGTTCCCTCCGTCTCGTGTCAGCATAGCTCTTCTGTCGACTATGAGCTATCTCGATGCGCTGTCTGATAACGGCAATCTTCTCTGCCGTTTGCTGTAGAATCTCGGGACCAACAATACTGGCTTCACCAACCTCGTCCCAATACAGTGGAGATCTACACTTTCGCCCATACAAAGCCTCGTACGGAGCCATACCGATGGTAGCCTAGAAGCTGTTGTTGTAAGAGAACTCGATCAGTGGCAAATACCTGCTCCACAATCCCTGAAATTCTAACACACAAGCTTTGAGCATATCCTCCAGAATCTGGTTCGTTCTCTCTGTTTGACCATCAGTGATGGGTAACGACCTGAAAATGAGCGAGTTATCACCCAAAGAGTAAGGGTTGCTCACTGGTCAACTAACCCGAGAGCAATAAAATGTATGAGCGAAATGAAAAGGTTAAAATGCTCGAAATGAAAACGGTTTCTTCCGACGAAATGAAGCTAAGCGATGGAAGATGGAAGTACGTGTAAAGTGGTGATAGTGTTCTGTGAAGAAAATAAAGAAATGATAAAAACCCTGAACCGAACCGATAGCGGTATTGAGTTACCTCTCGGCTAATGCTTCTTCCAAGGAAGAAGACCGGTATTTGGGAATGGTGTGACCTTCCCTTATGATTCCAGCACCAAGGTGACTTGGAATAGAGTAAGGAGTAAGAGCTTTCAAGCCACCACACGCTTGGAAGCAATGGAGGTTCTCTCCAATCGGTTTAAGCAAACCGATACTTACCTTGGGCACCAACCCTTGGAAGAAGACTTTCTCTAGACACTAGTCTAAATGAAATACCTCAATTGTATTAAGTTTGGCAAAAGACTCATACAATAGCCTAGAGTATTGCTTAAATAGAGTTTGGGGGGTAGCTAGGTTTACAAGATTAAATATGAGCCATTAGATGAAAAAAAAAATGATGGGTGGCCAAGATCAATTGTGCTTCTTCTCCCTTGTGCCATGTCATCGATCCATGTCTCCACTAGCAAGTGTCCTTTGATGCTAAGTCATGCCACTCCAAGCCCAAAGCAATTGGGCCTCTCCAAGCTCCATCTTCAAGTTCCATCTTCAAAAAAAAAAAAAAAAAAAAAAAAAAAAAAAAAAAAAAAAAAAAAAAAAAAAAAAAAAAAAAAAAAAAAAAAAAAAAAAAAAAAAAAAAAAAAAAAAAAAAAAAAAAAAAAAAAAAAAAAAAAAAAAAAAAAAAAAAAAAAAAAAAAAAAAAAAAAAAAAAAAAAAAAAAAAAAAAAAAAAAAAAAAAAAAAAAAAAAAAAAAAAAAAAAAAAAAAAAAAAAAAAAAAAAAAAAAAAAAAAAAAAAAAAAAAAAAAAAAAAAAAAAAAAAAAAAAAAAAAAAAAAAAAAAAAAAAAAAAAAAAAAAAAAAAAAAAAAAAAAAAAAAAAAAAAAAAAAAAAAAAAAAAAAAAAAAAAAAAAAAAAAAAAAAAAAAAAAAAAAAAAAAAAAAAAAAAAAAAAAAAAAAAAAAAAAAAAAAAAAAAAAAAAAAAAAAAAAAAAAAAAAAAAAAAAAAAAAAAAAAAAAAAAAAAAAAAAAAAAAAAAAAAAAAAAAAAAAAAAAAAAAAAAAAAAAAAAAAAAAAAAAAAAAAAAAAAAAAAAAAAAAAAAAAAAAAAAAAAAAAAAAAAAAAAAAAAAAAAAAAAAAAAAAAAAAAAAAAAAAAAAAAAAAAAAAAAAAAAAAAAAAAAAAAAAAAAAAAAAAAAAAAAAAAAAAAAAAAAAAAAAAAAAAAAAAAAAAAAAAAAAAAAAAAAAAAAAAAAAAAAAAAAAAAAAAAAAAAAAAAAAAAAAAAAAAAAAAAAAAAAAAAAAAAAAAAAAAAAAAAAAAAAAAAAAAAAAAAAAAAAAAAAAAAAAAAAAAAAAAAAAAAAAAAAAAAAAAAAAAAAAAAAAAAAAAAAAAAAAAAAAAAAAAAAAAAAAAAAAAAAAAAAAAAAAAAAAAAAAAAAAAAAAAAAAAAAAAAAAAAAAAAAAAAAAAAAAAAAAAAAAAAAAAAAAAAAAAAAAAAAAAAAAAAAAAAAAAAAAAAAAAAAAAAAAAAAAAAAAAAAAAAAAAAAAAAAAAAAAAAAAAAAAAAAAAAAAAAAAAAAAAAAAAAAAAAAAAAAAAAAAAAAAAAAAAAAAAAAAAAAAAAAAAAAAAAAAAAAAAAAAAAAAAAAAAAAAAAAAAAAAAAAAAAAAAAAAAAAAAAAAAAAAAAAAAAAAAAAAAAAAAAAAAAAAAAAAAAAAAAAAAAAAAAAAAAAAAAAAAAAAAAAAAAAAAAAAAAAAAAAAAAAAAAAAAAAAAAAAAAAAAAAAAAAAAAAAAAAAAAAAAAAAAAAAAAAAAAAAAAAAAAAAAAAAAAAAAAAAAAAAAAAAAAAAAAAAAAAAAAAAAAAAAAAAAAAAAAAAAAAAAAAAAAAAAAAAAAAAAAAAAAAAAAAAAAAAAAAAAAAAAAAAAAAAAAAAAAAAAAAAAAAAAAAAAAAAAAAAAAAAAAAAAAAAAAAAAAAAAAAAAAAAAAAAAAAAAAAAAAAAAAAAAAAAAAAAAAAAAAAAAAAAAAAAAAAAAAAAAAAAAAAAAAAAAAAAAAAAAAAAAAAAAAAAAAAAAAAAAAAAAAAAAAAAAAAAAAAAAAAAAAAAAAAAAAAAAAAAAAAAAAAAAAAAAAAAAAAAAAAAAAAAAAAAAAAAAAAAAAAAAAAAAAAAAAAAAAAAAAAAAAAAAAAAAAAAAAAAAAAAAAAAAAAAAAAAAAAAAAAAAAAAAAAAAAAAAAAAAAAAAAAAAAAAAAAAAAAAAAAAAAAAAAAAAAAAAAAAAAAAAAAAAAAAAAAAAAAAAAAAAAAAAAAAAAAAAAAAAAAAAAAAAAAAAAAAAAAAAAAAAAAAAAAAAAAAAAAAAAAAAAAAAAAAAAAAAAAAAAAAAAAAAAAAAAAAAAAAAAAAAAAAAAAAAAAAAAAAAAAAAAAAAAAAAAAAAAAAAAAAAAAAAAAAAAAAAAAAAAAAAAAAAAAAAAAAAAAAAAAAAAAAAAAAAAAAAAAAAAAAGGTATAATTTTGCAAGTACAAAGTTAGTGGCAAGATGGCTTACTTGAAACCAAGTTCTACCCATATAAGTTTAAGGCCAAAATGGTCTTTCTCAATAAACATAAAAGAAATAAATAAATAAATAAAAATTACAGAATTTGTCTCCGGGAAGACAAATTCCCGCTTCTGATGCTCCACTGGTGCTCAAGTGTAACCTTCATCCCGAGCATCCCAGAAAATAGTGTGAAGAGGTTTGTCCATGTCTCCTTGGCTAGGTGTCCACTTCAAGTCACCAAAGGGTCCATCACCTAGTAATGGGCCTATGGGGCACATCATCCTCCCCAACTAATTTAGGATTTGTCCTCAAATCCTTTTCTTGAGCCTCTTCATCCCCCATTCCATCTCCAATTTTGTAGGGTGATAGGTCTTGGACGTTGAAAGTCGCCGAGATTCCAAAGTCCCCGGGCAATTCGAGTTTGTAGGCATTATTATTGATGCGTTCCAACACCTTGAAAGGTCCTTCGGCTCTAGGTAGCAACTTTGATTTCCTTTTGTCCGGAAATCTTTCCTTGCGAAGGTGTATCCATACTAAATCCTGACGTGCCTCGGGTTGCAATTAAAAGAAAAATTAGTAAAGTCCCAAGCTTTATATAATCTTCCTACTTATTACGTGTTTTTCTTTTGTAGGTATAATTTATGGGAGGAATGCATAAGGAGCACTTGGAGGAGTCACCATTTGGCCCATGGGAATTTGTCTTTCCGGCCCATTAATTTGTAATTTTTATTTCAAACTTATTTGGCATACATTAGCCTTTTTGTAAGGATAATTTATAATTGCATATCATGCATTAGATTGTGTGGTTAGGGTTAGATGTATGTTGGTGGATTATGGGTTGAAGATATTCAACAAAATATTCAAAGGAAAAGGCCCTACAACAAATGGAGCCCAATGGAAGCCTTGGCCCAAAGAAGAGCCCACAAAAAAAAAGGTATAATTTTGCAAGTACAAAAGTTAGTGGCAACATGGATTGATGATGTGGCAAGATTCCCTCCATTGATCCATTTAGGCATAGCATTCATCTCTTCCCTAGGATGTGTGCTTGTTTGCCTTGATCTTGGCCCTCCATCCTTTTTGATCCAAGGGCCCTAATCCACCTAGGACTTCTATAAATGCATGGTATTAGTGATTGTAGACAACTTTTGCCCAAATCAATACACTACTATTTCCCTATTCTCTCAAGGTTTTCCTTAGAGTTTTCCTTGGTTCTTTGAACCAAGAGGAGTTAGCCTCCATTGCTAACCTAGCTTGGGTTGCTAGGTTAGCTCTTATTCATTCCCTCACCATCTCCCTTGGGAGTTGGAACGAGGAAGAAAATCCCCGGCCTACGGTGGTCGTTTCCTCCCGGAAAACGTTTATCCGAGAGCTTAACCGTAAGATCGCTCTACGGATCCGCCAAGGGTATTTCCTTTATTTTTTTTGTCTTCATTTCACACACAATCATCTCTACATTTTGGCATTCACTATCTCACACACTACACCTTTATTTCTTGCATTTTATTCTCTATATTCATCTTCTAACCCTTCATCCCCTTTCTTTTATTTTTATTCTTATTCTTCTCCATCATTTAGCATATTTAAATTTCGGCCATCATATTAGCTAATTCCATTTTAGTTTCTTGCACTTTATTTTAACTTTTGCTTTATTATTTCATCCATTTTCACAACCACACACCCGAACACACTCTTGAATATTTTGTGGGTTTATACACGGGCCCCTTCCCTAAGGGACCCCGTGTCAAGTGGTATCAGAGCCACAAGACTTCCCAATGTGTTTTAGTTGCATTTGGCTTCGGCCAAAATATAGCACGAAACCGGGATAGCGGCTCCTTTATTTTTCCGCATTATTTTCTTTATATTATTGTGCTAACTTTGTGTTAATCTAACTTTTATATTTGCTGCCATTATTATGTCATTTTTGATACTTAATATATTATGAAAAACTATGGTATGCAATGTGCAAAAATCGGCCAAAGGTAGGCATCCATTTCCCCTCATTTTCTTCTTGTTTTTCCATTATTTTGCATTGTTCTCTACTTGATATCTCCAGTTTTATTTTGCTATGTTTGAACCATGTTTAATCTATGCTAAATGTTATCAAATAGCTAGAGATTGAATCTGAAATTTACATGAAAATCGGCTTGAATTTAAATGCTTAAAATTGGTTTGTTGAAATTGTTATTCCTCGTTTTATTCTTCATCTTAGCCTCGATTTTCCATATATTTTGCTTTGATTTTGAATCAACATTTGCAACCTAGGATCTAAGCTAAAGTTGTCTGGAAATATTGGAGAAAAATGAAGCATGAAATCGACTTAATATAAAATCTAAAATCGGTTACATTTTGTGAATTTCTCCACGATTTTAGTATAGCTTTGCTTGGCTTCATTTGCTTTTTATATTATCATTTACCTCATGTTTTAGCATCTAAATCTTGTCCAATAGATATATTAATTTTCTGGAAATTTTTGGTGCTTAACACTCGATATATATTTATCATTATCGGAAATGAATTATTGTTGATTTAACTCATCGATTTTTGCATCCTTTTATTGAGCTCGGAATTTGCTTATTATTTCTCTGAATGTTGCTCTTGTTTAAACTTATAAACTTACCTATATATGCTGTTAATTAATTGCACGAAATTGGTTTATAAGAATTGAGCAAAAGCATGATTTAAATTAGCAAATTTGAGCTAGACATTACTTGAAAATTCTGCTATATTTGATTGGAAAATTCAGCATGTTATCTTGAATTATTTGGTGTTCTAAATTTATTTACTTGCTGTTTTTGGGTTTAATTAGTTGTTATTATTATTGCTCTAAGTGATCTTAATTAAAAGTTGGTAACTTGGGTGAATTTTATTGAAATTGTGGTGATTATTAATACATGAAAATATTCATTCCTTTAGTTAAAATGCTAAGTGTTTATTAAAAATTGCTAAGTTGTTGAACTATTTTAGCATGATCCCCATTTTCCTTTTGTCTTAGCTAAGATTATCCCTTAGTGCCAAAAAATTGCCTAAGACATTAAGAAGATAAAAATCACACTAATTTAGGAAAATTAACTTAGACAAGAATTGGAATTTAAATTAAAACACTTAACTATGACTAATCGAAGTGGATTCAATCGAGACCCACCACATCAAGAACTAACTCGGGTTAAGGATACTCCCCCACCCGAGCACACACGACGTGAAGGTGAAACTAGCACCCAAGGGAACGTACAAGGACAAATTGAGGCCTTAACGAGCATGATTCACAACCTTGCCCAACAAGTCCAATCACTTTTAAACAATCCTCCCCGAAATGAATTCCATGAACAAGTCCCTTCTCAAGAGACCTCCTCTAGGATCATTCCCGAGCGTCCTAAACGTCGTAATCATACCCCTCAACCTCCCATAGAGGACGAATGGGCTGAACCCCATAGAAGGAGACAACGATATTCCTCGGAGGATGAGGATTGGGTTGATGATGAAGAGTATCGCCCATATCGTTGTAGGGACAACGACGACCTCCGCAATATTAAGATTACAATTCCCCCTTTCGATGGAACGTGTGACGGACACACTTATTTGGATTGGATTGATAGAGTTGAGCGAGTATTCGATTGTCACGATTACTCCGATAGAGTTAAAATTCAACTCGCCTCCCTTGAACTCACGAGCCACGCCGCTTTGTGGTGGTCAAATCTCAAAACCCAACGAGTGAGAACCTTAGGAACCCCCGTTACTACATGGACTTCCATGAAAGATTTAATGCACCATAGGTTCGTCCCTCGTCACTACAAACACGAACTCTTTCATCAACTTCACACTCTAAAGCAAAATGGCCTCTCGGTAGACGAGTATCTTACCAAATTCGAAACCCTTAATATGCGATGTGCAATTGATGAACCCCAAGAACAACTCATTGCTAGATTCATAAGAGGCTTGAACCGCGACATCGGAGATGCCGTAGAATTGCAACAATTGGAGACCATGGAGTTGGTCATTCAATTAGCCCTCACGGTGGAGAGGCAACTGAAGAGGAAGCGTAGGACCGACCTTCCTGAATTCCCACCTAGAAATCTTAATTCCGACCAGCTTACTCCAAGACGAGAAGATAAAAGGCCTTACAATCGAAATTGGACCCCGCAAACATCCAACACCCCTCACAATTTCCCACCTAATAAAACCCAAGAGCCATCATTAAAAGGACCTAGAGCACGTGATGTGCAATGTTTCAAGTGCTTAGGAAAGGGTCACTATGCTAATGAGTGCACTAACCACCGTGTGATGGTCATCAAAGAATCAACCGGAGAATGGGAAAGTGAAGAGGATGAAGACCAATACAACAAAATTGACAAGGACGAAGTAGAAATTAATGAAAGCAATGATGAAGCTGATGAATGCAAGCCACAAGACGGACCCTTATTAATGGTCATAAGGCGTGCATTAACGACAAAGAATGTGGACAAAGACTGCCAACGGGAAAATCTTTTTCATAGTAGATGTGCGGTCAAGGACAAAGTTTGTTCAATAATTATTGACGGAGGAAGTTGCATAAATGCGGCTCTCACGACATAGTCGATAAATTAGGGCTATTAGCCACTATCATCCTCACCCTATAAGCTTCAATGGTTGGACGACAAAAAGGCACAAAGAGGAAATAACCAGGGATTAACCGTAGATTGTACTATGGAGTACCAAGACGCTGTTATTTGTGACGTTGTTCCAATGAGTGCCAGCCACATTTTACTAGGACGACCATGGCACTACGCCGGGGTCCATTATGATGGATTTCTCAATCGATACGTCTTTAATTTTAGAGGACGGAAAATTAAATTGCTTCCAATGACTCCAGAGAAAGTGGCACGTGATGAAGCTATTCGTAAGGAAGGACAAATTAAAGAAAATCTTTTAATATCTAAGTTTGGGTTGGTATCGTCAAGGGAACAAGAACCCCCTCATATCAGTTGGCATGATAATCCCTTGTACGGTGAAGAGATGTCGTATCCCAACAAGTGGTGTTCCAATCCTTTTTTTTTTTTTTTTTTTTTTTTTTTTTTTTTTTTTTTTTTTTTTTTTTTTTTTTTTTTTTTTTTTTTTTTTTTTTTTTTTTTTTTTTTTTTTTTTTTTTTTTTTTTTTTTTTTTTTTTTTTTTTTTTTTTTTTTTTTTTTTTTTTTTTTTTTTTTTTTTTTTTTTTTTTTTTTTTTTTTTTTTTTTTTTTTTTTTTTTTTTTTTTTTTTTTTTTTTTTTTTTTTTTTTTTTTTTTTTTTTTTTTTTTTTTTTTTTTTTTTTTTTTTTTTTTTTTTTTTTTTTTTTTTTTTTTTTTTTTTTTTTTTTTTTTTTTTTTTTTTTTTTTTTTTTTTTTTTTTTTTTTTTTTTTTTTTTTTTTTTTTTTTTTTTTTTTTTTTTTTTTTTTTTTTTTTTTTTTTTTTTTTTTTTTTTTTTTTTTTTTTTTTTTTTTTTTTTTTTTTTTTTTTTTTTTTTTTTTTTTTTTTTTTTTTTTTTTTTTTTTTTTTTTTTTTTTTTTTTTTTTTTTTTTTTTTTTTTTTTTTTTTTTTTTTTTTTTTTTTTTTTTTTTTTTTTTTTTTTTTTTTTTTTTTTTTTTTTTTTTTTTTTTTTTTTTTTTTTTTTTTTTTTTTTTTTTTTTTTTTTTTTTTTTTTTTTTTTTTTTTTTTTTTTTTTTTTTTTTTTTTTTTTTTTTTTTTTTTTTTTTTTTTTTTTTTTTTTTTTTTTTTTTTTTTTTTTTTTTTTTTTTTTTTTTTTTTTTTTTTTTTTTTTTTTTTTTTTTTTTTTTTTTTTTTTTTTTTTTTTTTTTTTTTTTTTTTTTTTTTTTTTTTTTTTTTTTTTTTTTTTTTTTTTTTTTTTTTTTTTTTTTTTTTTTTTTTTTTTTTTTTTTTTTTTTTTTTTTTTTTTTTTTTTTTTTTTTTTTTTTTTTTTTTTTTTTTTTTTTTTTTTTTTTTTTTTTTTTTTTTTTTTTTTTTTTTTTTTTTTTTTTTTTTTTTTTTTTTTTTTTTTTTTTTTTTTTTTTTTTTTTTTTTTTTTTTTTTTTTTTTTTTTTTTTTTTTTTTTTTTTTTTTTTTTTTTTTTTTTTTTTTTTTTTTTTTTTTTTTTTTTTTTTTTTTTTTTTTTTTTTTTTTTTTTTTTTTTTTTTTTTTTTTTTTTTTTTTTTTTTTTTTTTTTTTTTTTTTTTTTTTTTTTTTTTTTTTTTTTTTTTTTTTTTTTTTTTTTTTTTTTTTTTTTTTTTTTTTTTTTTTTTTTTTTTTTTTTTTTTTTTTTTTTTTTTTTTTTTTTTTTTTTTTTTTTTTTTTTTTTTTTTTTTTTTTTTTTTTTTTTTTTTTTTTTTTTTTTTTTTTTTTTTTTTTTTTTTTTTTTTTTTTTTTTTTTTTTTTTTTTTTTTTTTTTTTTTTTTTTTTTTTTTTTTTTTTTTTTTTTTTTTTTTTTTTTTTTTTTTTTTTTTTTTTTTTTTTTTTTTTTTTTTTTTTTTTTTTTTTTTTTTTTTTTTTTTTTTTTTTTTTCACCCCCACCAAAGAAAACATTCGTAAGACCATCCTTAACCTTTTCCATTTTACACATCTCTTGGTGAAGCTCACTGAAACGAAAGACCATCCCCTTATGACACTCAAATTTGAACCTTCAAAGAGTAAACAAGAAATCATAGTAGACCTTTTTTAGGAAGAAGTCAACCAACGGATTTGAGGTCAAATCCTCAAATCACCCGGAGAGGATGACGTGCCTCGGGTTGCAATTAAAAGAAAAATTAGTAAAGTCCAAGCTTTATATAATCTTCCTACTTATTACGTGTTTTTCTTTTGTAGGTATAATTTATGGGAGGAATGCATAAGGAGCACTTGGAGGAGTCACCATTTGGCCCATGGGAATTTGTCTTTCCGGCCCATTAATTTGTAATTTTTATTTCAAACTTATTTGGCATACATTAGCCTTTTTGTAAGGATAATTTATAATTGCATATCATGCATTAGATTGTGTGGTTAGGGTTAGATGTATGTGGTGGATTATGGGAAAAAAAAAAAAAAAAAAAAAAAAAAAAAAAAAAAAAAAAAAAAAAAAAAAAAAAAAAAAAAAAAAAAAAAAAAAAAAAAAAAAAAAAAAAAAAAAAAAAAAAAAAAAAAAAAAAAAAAAAAAAAAAAAAAAAAAAAAAAAAAAAAAAAAAAAAAAAAAAAAAAAAAAAAAAAAAAAAAAAAAAAAAAAAAAAAAAAAAAAAAAAAAAAAAAAAAAAAAAAAAAAAAAAAAAAAAAAAAAAAAAAAAAAAAAAAAAAAAAAAAAAAAAAAAAAAAAAAAAAAAAAAAAAAAAAAAAAAAAAAAAAAAAAAAAAAAAAAAAAAAAAAAAAAAAAAAAAAAAAAAAAAAAAAAAAAAAAAAAAAAAAAAAAAAAAAAAAAAAAAAAAAAAAAAAAAAAAAAAAAAAAAAAAAAAAAAAAAAAAAAAAAAAAAAAAAAAAAAAAAAAAAAAAAAAAAAAAAAAAAAAAAAAAAAAAAAAAAAAAAAAAAAAAAAAAAAAAAAAAAAAAAAAAAAAAAAAAAAAAAAAAAAAAAAAAAAAAAAAAAAAAAAAAAAAAAAAAAAAAAAAAAAAAAAAAAAAAAAAAAAAAAAAAAAAAAAAAAAAAAAAAAAAAAAAAAAAAAAAAAAAAAAAAAAAAAAAAAAAAAAAAAAAAAAAAAAAAAAAAAAAAAAAAAAAAAAAAAAAAAAAAAAAAAAAAAAAAAAAAAAAAAAAAAAAAAAAAAAAAAAAAAAAAAAAAAAAAAAAAAAAAAAAAAAAAAAAAAAAAAAAAAAAAAAAAAAAAAAAAAAAAAAAAAAAAAAAAAAAAAAAAAAAAAAAAAAAAAAAAAAAAAAAAAAAAAAAAAAAAAAAAAAAAAAAAAAAAAAAAAAAAAAAAAAAAAAAAAAAAAAAAAAAAAAAAAAAAAAAAAAAAAAAAAAAAAAAAAAAAAAAAAAAAAAAAAAAAAAAAAAAAAAAAAAAAAAAAAAAAAAAAAAAAAAAAAAAAAAAAAAAAAAAAAAAAAAAAAAAAAAAAAAAAAAAAAAAAAAAAAAAAAAAAAAAAAAAAAAAAAAAAAAAAAAAAAAAAAAAAAAAAAAAAAAAAAAAAAAAAAGGTATAATTTTGCAAGTACAAAAGTTAGTGGCAACATGGATTGATGATGTGGCAAGATTCCCTCCATTGATCCATTTAGGCATAGCATTCATCTCCTCCCTAGGATGTGTGCTTGTTTGCCTTGATCTTGGCCCTCCATCCTTTTTGATCCAAGGGCCCTAATCCACCTAGGACTTCTATAAATGCATGGTATTAGTGATTGTAGACAACTTTTGCCCAAATCAATACACTACTATTTCCCTATTCTCTCAAGGTTTTCTTTAGAGTTTTTCCTTGGTTCTTTGAACCAAGAGGAGTTAACCTCCATTGCTAACCTAGCTTGGGTTGCTAGGTTAGCTCTTATTCATTCCCTCACCATCTCCCTTGGGAGTTGGAACGAGGAAGAAAATCCCCGGCCAACGGTGGTCGTTTTCCTCCCGGAAAACATTTATCCGAGAGCTTAACCCGTAAGATCGCTCTACGGATCCGCCAAGGGTATTTCCTTTATTTTTTTTGTCTTCATTTCACACACAATCATCTCTACATTTTGGCATTCACTATCTCACACACTACACCTTTATTTCTTGCATTTTATTCTCTATATTCATCTTCTAACCCTTCATCCCCTTTCTTTTATTTTTATTCTTATTCTTCTCCATCATTTAGCATATTTAAATTTCGGCCATCATATTAGCTAATTCCATTTTAGTTTCTTGCACTTTATTTTAACTTTTGCTTTATTATTTCATCCATTTTCACAACCACACACCCGAACACACTCTTGAATATTTTGTGGGTTTATACACGGGCCCCTTCCCTAAGGGACCCCGTGTCAAATCCCCTACATTAAAAATATTTTCTTTTCGTTCTTTGTTGGCTTGCCGGGCATAAGACTCATTTTTCTTTTCTATTGTCTTACGCACCTGCTCATGTGATGACGTCATCGGAAGATGTGATGACGTCATCGGAAGATGTGATGACGTCATCGGAAGATGTGATGACGTCATCGGCAGATATGGGCAGTGAGCTTAATCGGAATATGTGATGACGTCATCGGAAGATGTGATGACGTCATCGGAAGATGTGATGACGTCATCGGAAGATGTGATGACGTCATCGGAAGATGTGATGACGTCATCGGAAGATGTGATGACGTCATCGGAAGATGTGATGACGTCATCGGAAGATGTGATGACGTCATCGGCAGATATGGGCAGTGAGCTTAATCGGAATATGTGATGACGTCATCGGAAGATGTGATGACGTCATCGGAAGATGTGATGACGTCATCGGCAGATATGGGCAGTGAGCTTAATCGGAATATGTGATGACGTCATCGGAAGATGTGATGACGTCATCGGAAGATGTGATGACGTCATCGGAAGATGTGATGACGTCATCGGAAGATGTGATGACGTCATCGGAAGATGTGATGACGTCATCGGCAGATATGGGCAGTGAGCTTAATCGGAATATGTGATGACGTCATCGGAAGATGTGATGACGTCATCGGCAGATATGGGCAGTGAGCTTAATCGGAATATGTGATGACGTCATCGGCAGATATGGGCAGTGAGCTTAATCGGAATATGTGATGACGTCATCGGAAGATGTGATGACGTCATCGGCAGATATGGGCAGTGAGCTTAATCGGAATATGTGATGACGTCATCGGAAGATGTGATGACGTCATCGGCAGATATGGGCAGTGAGCTTAATCGGAATATGTGATGACGTCATCGGAAGATGTGATGACGTCATCGGCAGATATGGGCAGTGAGCTTAATCGGAATATGTGATGACGTCATCGGAAGATGTGATGACGTCATCGGAAGATGTGATGACGTCATCGGCAGATATGGGCAGTGAGCTTAATCGGAATATGTGATGACGTCATCGGAAGATGTGATGACGTCATCGGAAGATGTGATGACGTCATCGGCAGATATGGGCAGTGAGCTTAATCGGAATATGTGATGACGTCATCGGAAGATGTGATGACGTCATCGGAAGATGTGATGACGTCATCGGCAGATATGGGCAGTGAGCTTAATCGGAATATGTGATGACGTCATCGGAAGATGTGATGACGTCATCGGAAGATGTGATGACGTCATCGGAAGATGTGATGACGTCATCGGAAGATGTGATGACGTCATCGGCAGATATGGGCAGTGAGCTTAATCGGAATATGTGATGACGTCATCGGAAGATGTGATGACGTCATCGGAAGATGTGATGACGTCATCGGAAGATGTGATGACGTCATCGGCAGATATGGGCAGTGAGCTTAATCGGAATATGTGATGACGTCATCGGAAGATGTGATGACGTCATCGGCAGATATGGGCAGTGAGCTTAATCGGAATATGTGATGACGTCATCGGAAGATGTGATGACGTCATCGGAAGATGTGATGACGTCATCGGCAGATATGGGCAGTGAGCTTAATCGGAATATGTGATGACGTCATCGGCAGATATGGGCAGTGAGCTTAATCGGAATATGTGATGACGTCATCGGAAGATGTGATGACGTCATCGGAAGATGTGATGACGTCATCGGAAGATGTGATGACGTCATCGGCAGATATGGGCAGTGAGCTTAATCGGAATATGTGATGACGTCATCGGAAGATGTGATGACGTCATCGGAAGATGTGATGACGTCATCGGCAGATATGGGCAGTGAGCTTAATCGGAATATGTGATGACGTCATCGGAAGATGTGATGACGTCATCGGAAGATGTGATGACGTCATCGGCAGATATGGGCAGTGAGCTTAATCGGAATATGTGATGACGTCATCGGAAGATGTGATGACGTCATCGGAAGATGTGATGACGTCATCGGAAGATGTGATGACGTCATCGGAAGATGTGATGACGTCATCGGAAGATGTGATGACGTCATCGGAAGATGTGATGACGTCATCGGCAGATATGGGCAGTGAGCTTAATCGGAATATGTGATGACGTCATCGGAAGATGTGATGACGTCATCGGAAGATGTGATGACGTCATCGGAAGATGTGATGACGTCATCGGAAGATGTGATGACGTCATCGGAAGATGTGATGACGTCATCGGCAGATATGGGCAGTGAGCTTAATCGGAATATGTGATGACGTCATCGGAAGATGTGATGACGTCATCGGAAGATGTGATGACGTCATCGGCAGATATGGGCAGTGAGCTTAATCGGAATATGTGATGACGTCATCGGAAGATGTGATGACGTCATCGGAAGATGTGATGACGCCATCGGCAGATAAAGGTAGTAAACGAAGTCGGCAGAAGATGGTGACGTCAGCCGGAAGATGGATGACGTCAGCCGGTAGATGCAGACGATAAACGAAATCGGCAGAAGGAAACCTATAACAGAACTACTATTTGGCGGTGGATGTGAATGAAACAAAACGTGTTTTTTTTTTTTTTTTTTTTTTTTTTTTTTTTTTTTTTTTTTTTTTTTTTTTTTTTTTTTTTTTTTTTTTTTTTTTTTTTTTTTTTTTTTTTTTTTTTTTTTTTTTTTTTTTTTTTTTTTTTTTTTTTTTTTTTTTTTTTTTTTTTTTTTTTTTTTTTTTTTTTTTTTTTTTTTTTTTTTTTTTTTTTTTTTTTTTTTTTTTTTTTTTTTTTTTTTTTTTTTTTTTTTTTTTTTTTTTTTTTTTTTTTTTTTTTTTTTTTTTTTTTTTTTTTTTTTTTTTTTTTTTTTTTTTTTTTTTTTTTTTTTTTTTTTTTTTTTTTTTTTTTTTTTTTTTTTTTTTTTTTTTTTTTTTTTTTTTTTTTTTTTTTTTTTTTTTTTTTTTTTTTTTTTTTTTTTTTTTTTTTTTTTTTTTTTTTTTTTTTTTTTTTTTTTTTTTTTTTTTTTTTTTTTTTTTTTTTTTTTTTTTTTTTTTTTTTTTTTTTTTTTTTTTTTTTTTTTTTTTTTTTTTTTTTTTTTTTTTTTTTTTTTTTTTTTTTTTTTTTTTTTTTTTTTTTTTTTTTTTTTTTTTTTTTTTTTTTTTTTTTTTTTTTTTTTTTTTTTTTTTTTTTTTTTTTTTTTTTTTTTTTTTTTTTTTTTTTTTTTTTTTTTTTTTTTTTTTTTTTTTTTTTTTTTTTTTTTTTTTTTTTTTTTTTTTTTTTTTTTTTTTTTTTTTTTTTTTTTTTTTTTTTTTTTTTTTTTTTTTTTTTTTTTTTTTTTTTTTTTTTTTTTTTTTTTTTTTTTTTTTTTTTTTTTTTTTTTTTTTTTTTTTTTTTTTTTTTTTTTTTTTTTTTTTTTTTTTTTTTTTTTTTTTTTTTTTTTTTTTTTTTTTTTTTTTTTTTTTTTTTTTTTTTTTTTTTTTTTTTTTTTTTTTTTTTTTTTTTTTTTTTTTTTTTTTTTTTTTTTTTTTTTTTTTTTTTTTTTTTTTTTTTTTTTTTTTTTTTTTTTTTTTTTTTTTTTTTTTTTTTTTTTTTTTTTTTTTTTTTTTTTTTTTTTTTTTTTTTTTTTTTTTTTTTTTTTTTTTTTTTTTTTTTTTTTTTTTTTTTTTTTTTTTTTTTTTTTTTTTTTTTTTTTTTTTTTGAAAACGGAGATGCAGGAAACGGTAGACAACGACATTGGAATCGGATCCCAGAAATGCATGGCAGAATTAAAACGGGAAGACATATTAATATTGAAAACAGACTTCACACTTAAATGACAGAATCAAAACAGAAAACTTCAAAACAGAAGGCATAAAGGTTTCAAACCTTCAAAACCCGATTTCGAACAAAGTTTTGAATCATGCTCTACAAGTGACAGGGGTTCAAGTAAACAAACTGCATGGATGGCTCTAAAACTCGAGACCATCCATGCATGACCTGAAAAGGGAGAACTCAAGCAGTTCCAGAATGTTTTCTAAACATTTCAAGGCATTAATACAGAATATTTCTGGAGACAACTATCAACTGTCAACAGAGATTTAAAACTTGAACATCAGAACTGATACATTATATATATACCTAACAAAATCTCCTACAGAGTTTTTAAAGCAAAACACAGAACCTTAACAGAGTTTTAAAACAACCACAACAGAATTCCAGAAGAGTCTACAGATATGAACTTTACTTTGAAAACTAAGACTTAAACCTCGGGACAGAAAATATTGTCTGGCTGCAGCAACCACCCCGAGAGCTCGAGCCATCAACTACATCAAATCGTCAGATTGAGGCACACAGTCCTCAGATTCGGGTTCAGTACCTACACCAGAGAGTTCACCTATGAGTCTAAAACTCAGTAAGGACATAATACAGATGCAGTGATGCAAAATGCTATGCATGCAGTTTTCAGATTCCCAGGGAGGGATAAAACCAGAGGGGCCAGTCCCCGTCCCGCACTTAACCAGTACATTACAGACAGTCAGATTTTATCTTGTTTAGTCTCAAACAGTGTACAGAAATCAGTTTTGCATGGATTTTCAGTAAAACGTGTATGCATGACAGTCTCAGTGCCTGAACCTATAACAGCAGACATCAGAAATAACAGGGCATATTATGAGACAGAAAACGGACAACTCAGAACGTGAACCGAACAGACAACACAGAACACAAACTGAACAGAAGCTATAACATTTCTACCCAAAACTACCCGACAGAACAGGAACCCTAGTACCTCGGTGATGTAGGGCCTTAAGGGCCAACCTACGGTTATGAACTTACCTGTTCGCGGCAATGCAGTGTGCTCGAACGTCCCTGGAGAGTTCGGATCTGTAACATGAATGTACAGAATTTAAACGCTATAAATGCTAACTAATATCACGTAGGAGATGTAGCAAACACACTTAAAACACTTTAGAAAACACACCAACGTGTTTTCATCCAAAACAGTGAGTTTTCACCAAAAACTGAAACCCTAAACTTCGGTAAAAACTCACTTTAAACTTGTTCAAACTTGTTAGCGTTAAAAGACGCTCACCTTTGCTGGAGAGACAGGAAGAAATCAGGTTAAAATCGTTGCTGGTCGCCTGGAAAAGAGAAAACAGAAAGGGGAGGTAGAAGTGAGCTTCACGTAGGAGGAAGAGAAGACATATCTTCTTCAACAAGTTGCCACTTGGCACTCACCCATTGGTTTGCTTCCACCTACCCTAATTACTTCCACATTTACCCTTCCATTAGCTTTTAACCTAATTGACTTGTTTTGATTACACTTAGTTTGGTTTTCCCTTAAACATTCCATCATTTTAACCAAAATATTCATTGTATTAATATAATATTAATCCCGATTAAATGATCCGGGAAAAACTATTACATGGCAAAAATGCCGGGTGTTACATTCCACCCACCTTAACAGAAATTTTGTCCTCAAAATTTGCCTATGCAAAGAGGTCCGGATATTGGGCTCTCACATCGGCTTGTCTTTCCCATGTGGCTTCCTCCACATTGTGATTACGCCATAAAACTTTCACCAATGGGACCACTCTGTTGCGCAATACTTTGAGTGACATATCCAATATCTGTATAGGCCTTTCTTCATATGTCAGCGTCGGCATGATATCAAAATCCACCTGTTTCACGATCTGTGTTGGATCTCGTACACATTTTCTCAGCATCGAAACATGGAAGACATTGTGAACTCCATCCATTGACGCTGGTAGTTGTAGTCTGTAGGCCATGTTCTCAATCCTCTTCAAAATGGGAAAAGGCCCAATAAACCTTGGGCTTAACTTCCCTTTCTTGCCAAACCTCATCACGCCTTTGAAAGGTGACACCTTTAAAAACACTTCATCACCTTCGGCAAACTCCAAGTCTCTTCTCCGATGGTCTGCATAGCTCTTCTGTCGACTTTGTGCAGCTTGGATTCTTTGCTTGATTGCCGTTATTACTCCAGACATCTGTTGTAGTATCTCGGGGCCGATAAGCTTGGTTTCCCCAACTTCATCCCAACACAATGGAGATCTACACTTTCTGCCATAAAGTGCTTCATATGGAGCCATGCCGATGGTAGCCTGATAGCTATTGTTGTAGGCAAACTCCACAAGTGGCAAATATCTACTCCAAGGAGCATGAAGTTCCAGCACGCACGCCCTTAACATATCCTCCAATGTCTGAATCGTTCTCTCAGATTGTCCATCCGTCTGTGGGTGAAACGCCGTGCTGAAGTCCAGTCTAGTGCCCAAGGAGCTTTGCAAGCTTTTCCAAAACCTGGAAGTGAATCTAGGATCTCGGTCCGAAACGATTGACACCGGAATACCATGCAGCTTGACAATCTCACTAATATATAGTTCTGCGTACTGATCCATGGAGTACGTTGTCTTTACAGGTAGAAAGTGGGCTGACTTCGTCAATCTGTCCACTATGACCCAAATGCTATTATGGCCTTTTGCTGTTCTTGGAAGGCCAACAACAAAATCCATCGTTATATTCTCCCACTTCCATTCGGGAATCGGAAGAGGCCATAGGTAACTTGCTCACAATATCAGCCATCTCTTTTGAATTGGTCTTCTGGGCCTCTTTAATTCGGTCCAGAACGGTTGGCCGTAACGTTAGATTTGCCAGTATGGCCGATAGTTTAGAAACTACCTCCAGTTCAAACTTCTGGATCTCTGCCCTCAAAGGCAGTGAGATGGTAGCCAAGGCCGGTTGTATAGTAGACGGCGTCCTGCTCAACGCATCGGCTACCACATTGGCTTTCCCCGGGTGGTATTTAATCTCAACATCGTAATCTTTCACGAATTCTAACCACCGCCTTTGCCTCATATTCAACTCTTTCTGAGTAAAGATGTACTTCAAACTCTTGTGATCAGAAAACACCTCGCAAGATTGTCCATATAGGTGTGTCTCCATACCTTCAACGCAAACACAACTGCCGCTAATTCAAGGTCATGAGTAGGGTAGTTTTGCTCGTGGTTTTTCAATTGTCGGGATGCGTAAGCCACCACTTTCCTTCTTGCATTAATACACATCCCAATCCAATCTTGGACGCATCACAATATACGCTGAATTTGCCGTCTTCGGTTGGCAACACTAGTAGAGGAAGCCGTGGTTAATTTCGCTTGAAGTGTCTGAAAGCTCCTTCACATGCTTCAGACCACCTGAACTTGATGTCCTTCTTTGTTAAGCTGGTCATAGGCTTAGCTATCACAGAAAATCCCTTGATGAATTTCCTGTAATAACCAGCTAGTCCGATAAAGCTCCGTACCTCGCTTGCATTCCTCGGCCTTGGCCAGTCTCTTACAGCCTCAATCTTGGCCGGGTCCACAGATACTCCTTCCGCAGACACCACGTGGCCTAGGAAATTAATCTTGTCCAACCAGAATTCACACTTTGATAGTTTGGCAAACAATTGATGCTGTTTTAGAGTTGACAGCACAATAGCCAAGTGCTCCTCATGTTCCTCTTCAGTCCGAGAATAAACCAGGATGTCGTCGATGAAGACGATTACGAATTTGTCCAAGAACTCCTGGAATACCCTATTCATCAAGTCCATAAATGCCGCGGGGGCATTAGTCAACCCGAACGACATCACCAAGAACTCGTAATGCCCGTACCGGGTCCTGAAGGCAGTCTTTGGAATATCATTTGCTCTGACCTTCAACTGGTAATACCCGGAGCGCAAGTCAATCTTTGAGAATACCCGAGCCCCTTGTAGCTGGTCAAATAAATCGTCGATTCTTGGCAACGGGTACTTATTCTTAATCGTCAACTTGTTCAACTCACGGTAGTCAATACACATCCGTAGGGACCCATCCTTCTTCTTAACAAATAATACGGGAGCACCCCACGGAGAGAAGCTAGGGCGTACAAAACCCTTGTCCACTAACTCTTTCAGTTGAGTCTTCAATTCCTTCAGCTCGATTAGTGCCATACGGTACGGATTCTTCGACACTGGTTTCGCACCTGGGTATACGTCAATTTCAAACTCGATTTCGCGATCAGGTGGTAACCCCGGTAAGTCATCTAAGAAAACCTCAGGAAAGTCTCGGACTACCGGAATATTTTGAAGTTCCACCTCACCTTGCCTTCGTATGTCCATTACATGGGCTAGAAATCCAATGCACCCTGACTTCATTAGCCGTTGAGCTTTTAAGGAAGATATAACAGGCATACGGCGTTTCTCCGGTACTACTTGATAAGAGAATTCCACTTCATTCGGGCGTTTAAATGACACTAGCCCGGACCTACAGTCGATGGTGGCATGATGTCTAAACAGCCAGTCCATCCCCAGAATGACATCGTACCCTTTCATACCGATGACGATAAGGTCGGCGTACAACTTCTGGTTTCCTACTGACACTATATCACCCCTTACAACCTGCTCGGAGTGCATAAACCCTCCGGACGGTAGCATAATGCTATAGGGCTGATCTGACGACGTACTAAAAAGCTTTTCTCTAACCACAAAATCCACAGCCACGAAGGAATGGGTGGCCCCCGTGTCCCACAAAGTATAAGCAGGCGCGTTACTTATTAAAATCGTACCAGTAATTGCCGTGTGCAGATCAGCATCATCAACATCTTCCATCATTGCAAACACTCTCGGTACGGCTTGACCTGCTCTGGTGTCGGGTATTGGGCAATCCCGAACAAGATGGCCTCCTTTGCCACATCGGAAACATTGGCCGGTAGCAAGCCTGCATTCTCCTTTGTGAGGCTTCTGGCAATGTGGACATATAGTGGGCTGAGGAGCTCCCATCGGTCTCTTTCCCTTGTCCTGGTAAGTAAGGGCCTCGTTGGGCCTCTTAACGCCCCTGTTTTGTTGCTGTTGAGGTTGAAAATTCTGGCCTCTCTGCTGTTGAGGAACATTTCTAATAATTCCTCTTGGTGGATCTCTCTGTCTCTGGGACTTCATTTCTAAGGCCTCTAATTGGTAAGCCTTGGCCACCACCTTCACATACGGTGCCTCATCGAATCCCCCAGTTGTAATTCCACGTAACAAATCCATCTTCAGTCCTTGAATGAACTGATGTACCTTGTTCTCATCGGAAGATGTGATGACGTCATCGGAAGATGTGATGACGTCATCGGAAGATGTGATGACGTCATCGGAAGATGTGATGACGTCATCGGAAGATGTGATGACGTCATCGGAAGATGTGATGACGTCATCGGAAGATGTGATGACGTCATCGGAAGATGTGATGACGTCATCGGAAGATGTGATGACGTCATCGGAAGATGTGATGACGTCATCGGAAGATGTGATGACGTCATCGGAAGATGTGATGACGTCATCGGAAGATGTGATGACGTCATCGGAAGATGTGATGACGTCATCGGAAGATGTGATGACGTCATCGGAAGATGTGATGACGTCATCGGAAGATGTGATGACGTCATCGGAAGATGTGATGACGTCATCGGAAGATGTGATGACGTCATCGGAAGATGTGATGACGTCATCGGAAGATGTGATGACGTCATCGGAAGATGTGATGACGTCATCGGAAGATGTGATGACGTCATCGGAAGATGTGATGACGTCATCGGAAGATGTGATGACGTCATCGGAAGATGTGATGACGTCATCGGAAGATGTGATGACGTCATCGGAAGATGTGATGACGTCATCGGAAGATGTGATGACGTCATCGGAAGATGTGATGACGTCATCGGAAGATGTGATGACGTCATCGGAAGATGTGATGACGTCATCGGAAGATGTGATGACGTCATCGGAAGATGTGATGACGTCATCGGAAGATGTGATGACGTCATCGGAAGATGTGATGACGTCATCGGAAGATGTGATGACGTCATCGGAAGATGTGATGACGTCATCGGAAGATGTGATGACGTCATCGGAAGATGTGATGACGTCATCGGAAGATGTGATGACGTCATCGGAAGATGTGATGACGTCATCGGAAGATGTGATGACGTCATCGGAAGATGTGATGACGTCATCGGAAGATGTGATGACGTCATCGGAAGATGTGATGACGTCATCGGAAGATGTGATGACGTCATCGGAAGATGTGATGACGTCATCGGAAGATGTGATGACGTCATCGGAAGATGTGATGACGTCATCGGAAGATGTGATGACGTCATCGGAAGATGTGATGACGTCATCGGAAGATGTGATGACGTCATCGGAAGATGTGATGACGTCATCGGAAGATGTGATGACGTCATCGGAAGATGTGATGACGTCATCGGAAGATGTGATGACGTCATCGGAAGATGTGATGACGTCATCGGAAGATGTGATGACGTCATCGGAAGATGTGATGACGTCATCGGAAGATGTGATGACGTCATCGGAAGATGTGATGACGTCATCGGAAGATGTGATGACGTCATCGGAAGATGTGATGACGTCATCGGAAGATGTGATGACGTCATCGGAAGATGTGATGACGTCATCGGAAGATGTGATGACGTCATCGGAAGATGTGATGACGTCATCGGAAGATGTGATGACGTCATCGGAAGATGTGATGACGTCATCGGAAGATGTGATGACGTCATCGGAAGATGTGATGACGTCATCGGAAGATGTGATGACGTCATCGGAAGATGTGATGACGTCATCGGAAGATGTGATGACGTCATCGGAAGATGTGATGACGTCATCGGAAGATGTGATGACGTCATCGGAAGATGTGATGACGTCATCGGAAGATGTGATGACGTCATCGGAAGATGTGATGACGTCATCGGAAGATGTGATGACGTCATCGGAAGATGTGATGACGTCATCGGAAGATGTGATGACGTCATCGGAAGATGTGATGACGTCATCGGAAGATGTGATGACGTCATCGGAAGATGTGATGACGTCATCGGAAGATGTGATGACGTCATCGGAAGATGTGATGACGTCATCGGAAGATGTGATGACGTCATCGGAAGATGTGATGACGTCATCGGAAGATGTGATGACGTCATCGGAAGATGTGATGACGTCATCGGAAGATGTGATGACGTCATCGGAAGATGTGATGACGTCATCGGAAGATGTGATGACGTCATCGGAAGATGTGATGACGTCATCGGAAGATGTGATGACGTCATCGGAAGATGTGATGACGTCATCGGAAGATGTGATGACGTCATCGGAAGATGTGATGACGTCATCGGAAGATGTGATGACGTCATCGGAAGATGTGATGACGTCATCGGAAGATGTGATGACGTCATCGGAAGATGTGATGACGTCATCGGAAGATGTGATGACGTCATCGGAAGATGTGATGACGTCAGCCGAGAGAATTCAAGCAATTTCTCCTTCCTTACTCCATGGTCAAAGTACTTTTCGTAGAATATTTTCTTGAACCCTTCCCAGCTTAATGCCATTGTAGTCGCTTGCACTGTGTCCCACCAGAATCCAGCACTTTCGGTGAGATAGAACGTGGCACAAATAACCTTCTTGTTGTCCTCCACGTCTGCATAACTGAACATCTTCTCCATAGCTCGAATCCAAGTTTCAGCACGGGTCGGGTCTGTAGACATTCCATCAAACGAAGGCGGCTGGAGTCGCCGGAATCTATCTCCACTGTTGTCTCGCGGAGCGTTTGCATGGTTATCATTAATCCCATGGTTATTGTTCCTATCATCTTCCCGAGCCATCATGCGCTCAACCATGCGTGACTGTACCCCCACCAATTCGGTTAGCCTGTCAATGGCCCGAGAACTTTCACTTGATTCTTCCTTGTCCTGGTAAGTAAGGGCCTCGTTGGGCCTCTTAACGCCCCTGTTTGTTGCTGTTGAGGTTGAAAATTCTGGCCTCTCTGCTGTTGAGGAACATTTCTAATAATTCCTCTTGGTGGATCTCTCTGTCTCTGGGACTTCATTTCTAAGGCCTCTAATTGGTAAGCCTTGGCCACCACCTTCACATACGGTGCCTCATCGAATCCCCCAGTTGTAATTCCACGTAACAAATCCATCTTCAGTCCTTGAATGAACTGATGTACCTTGTTCTCATCGGTAGCCACCATGTGTTCTGCATATCGGGATAAGGACTCGAATTTCTGGACGTATTCAGCCACTGAGCCATATTGTCGTAGCCGAGAGAATTCAAGCAATTTCTCCTTCCTTACTCCATGGTCAAAGTACTTTTCGTAGAATATTTTCTTGAACCCTTCCCAGCTTAATGCCATTGTAGTCGCTTGCACTGTGTCCCACCAGAATCCAGCACTTTCGGTGAGATAGAACGTGGCACAAATAACCTTCTTGTTGTCCTCCACGTCTGCATAACTGAACATCTTCTCCATAGCTCGAATCCAAGTTTCAGCACGGGTCGGGTCTGTAGACATTCCATCAAACGAAGGCGGCTGGAGTCGCCGGAATCTATCTCCACTGTTGTCTCGCGGAGCGTTTGCATGGTTATCATTAATCCCATGGTTATTGTTCCTATCATCTTCCCGAGCCATCATGCGCTCAACCATGCGTGACTGTACCCCCACCAATTCGGTTAGCCTGTCAATGGCCCGAGAACTTTCACTTGATTCTTCCTGATGTCCTCTCACCATTTCTAAGAAATCCTATAAACAAAATAACCTAATTTAATAACAGAACTTTTACTGGAACTTTGACCACTTACAGTCGATGGAGCGATCTCACATGGCGGGCTGCGCAGTCAGACATTTCACAGAATCGATTTTAAAACCGTGTCTCTCTGATACCATAACTGTGACGACCCAAAACCGAACCCGATCGGGGTCCGGGATCGGAGCCGTCACTCCGGGACAGTTAACAGAAAAGGGTGACTATTTTTTTTGAAAACGGAGATGCAGGAAACGGTAGACAACGACATTGGAATCGGATCCCAGAAATGCATGGCAGAATTAAAACGGGAAGACATATTAATATTGAAAACAGACTTCACACTTAAATGACAGAATCAAAACAGAAAACTTCAAAACAGAAGGCATAAAGGTTTCAAACCTTCAAAACCCGATTTCGAACAAAGTTTTGAATCATGCTCTACAAGTGACAGGGGTTCAAGTAAACAAACTGCATGGATGGCTCTAAAACTCGAGACCATCCATGCATGACCTGAAAAGGGAGAACTCAAGCAGTTCCAGAATGTTTTCTAAACATTTCAAGGCATTAATACAGAATATTTCTGGAGACAACTATCAACTGTCAACAGAGATTTAAAACTTGAACATCAGAACTGATACATTATATATATACCTAACAAAATCTCCTACAGAGTTTTTAAGATAAGCAACTTTTAACGGAAAGACAAACGGGCAGGGAGCATCAAAACAGAAAACTTCAAAACAGAAGGCATAAAGGTTTCAAACCTTCAAAACCCGATTTCGAACAAAGTTTTGAATCATGCTCTACAAGTGACAGGGGTTCAAGTAAACAAACTGCATGGATGGCTCTAAAACTCGAGACCATCCATGCATGACCTGAAAAGGGAGAACTCAAGCAGTTCCAGAATGTTTTCTAAACATTTCAAGGCATTAATACAGAATATTTCTGGAGACAACTATCAACTGTCAACAGAGATTTAAAACTTGAACATCAGAACTGATACATTATATATATACCTAACAAAATCTCCTACAGAGTTTTTAAAGCAAAACACAGAACCTTAACAGAGTTTTAAAACAACCACAACAGAATTCCAGAAGAGTCTACAGATATGAACTTTACTTTGAAAACTAAGACTTAAACCTCGGGACAGAAAATATTGTCTGGCTGCAGCAACCACCCCGAGAGCTCGAGCCATCAACTACATCAAATCGTCAGATTGAGGCACACAGTCCTCAGATTCGGGTTCAGTACCTACACCAGAGAGTTCACCTATGAGTCTAAAACTCAGTAAGGACATAATACAGATGCAGTGATGCAAAATGCTATGCATGCAGATTTTCAGAAATGCGTGGTGACAGAACAGAACATTCAGTTTCAGTGGCAGAAGAATTAAGTGGGGCTTATAGGGGAACTGGTTCAGTAGGTGCACTATCAGGCACGGCAGTTTTCAGATTCCCAGGGAGGGATAAAACCAGAGGGTCCTTGCTAGGGACAAATTTTCAGATTCCCAGGGAGGGATAAAACAAGAGGGGCCAGTCCCCGTCCCGCACTTAACCAGTACATTACAGACAGTCAGATTTTATCTTATTTAGTTTCAAACAGTGTACAGAAATCAGTTTTTGCATGGATTTTCAGTAAAACGTGTATGCATGACATTCTCAGTGCCTGAACCTATAACAGCAGACATCAGAAATAATAGGGCATATTATGAGACAGAAAACGGACAACTCAGAACGTGAACCGAACAGACAACACAGAACACAAACTGAACAGAAGCTATAACATTTCTACCCAAAACTACCCGACAGAACTTGGATCCTAGTACCTCTGTGATGTAGGGCCTTAAGGGCCAACCTACGGTTATGAACTTACCTGTTCGCGGCAATACAGTGTGCTCGAACGTCCCTGGAGAGTTCGGATCTGTAACATGAATGTACAGAATTTAAACGCTACAAATGCTAACTAATATCACGTAGGAGATGCAGCAAACACACTTAAAACACTTTAGAAAACACACCAACGTGTTTTCATCCAAAACAGTGAGTAAAAAAAAAAAAAAAAAAAAAAAAAAAAAAAAAAAAAAAAAAAAAAAAAAAAAAAAAAAAAAAAAAAAAAAAAAAAAAAAAAAAAAAAAAAAAAAAAAAAAAAAAAAAAAAAAAAAAAAAAAAAAAAAAAAAAAAAAAAAAAAAAAAAAAAAAAAAAAAAAAAAAAAAAAAAAAAAAAAAAAAAAAAAAAAAAAAAAAAAAAAAAAAAAAAAAAAAAAAAAAAAAAAAAAAAAAAAAAAAAAAAAAAAAAAAAAAAAAAAAAAAAAAAAAAAAAAAAAAAAAAAAAAAAAAAAAAAAAAAAAAAAAAAAAAAAAAAAAAAAAAAAAAAAAAAAAAAAAAAAAAAAAAAAAAAAAAAAAAAAAAAAAAAAAAAAAAAAAAAAAAAAAAAAAAAAAAAAAAAAAAAAAAAAAAAAAAAAAAAAAAAAAAAAAAAAAAAAAAAAAAAAAAAAAAAAAAAAAAAAAAAAAAAAAAAAAAAAAAAAAAAAAAAAAAAAAAAAAAAAAAAAAAAAAAAAAAAAAAAAAAAAAAAAAAAAAAAAAAAAAAAAAAAAAAAAAAAAAAAAAAAAAAAAAAAAAAAAAAAAAAAAAAAAAAAAAAAAAAAAAAAAAAAAAAAAAAAAAAAAAAAAAAAAAAAAAAAAAAAAAAAAAAAAAAAAAAAAAAAAAAAAAAAAAAAAAAAAAAAAAAAAAAAAAAAAAAAAAAAAAAAAAAAAAAAAAAAAAAAAAAAAAAAAAAAAAAAAAAAAAAAAAAAAAAAAAAAAAAAAAAAAAAAAAAAAAAAAAAAAAAAAAAAAAAAAAAAAAAAAAAAAAAAAAAAAAAAAAAAAAAAAAAAAAAAAAAAAAAAAAAAAAAAAAAAAAAAAAAAAAAAAAAAAAAAAAAAAAAAAAAAAAAAAAAAAAAAAAAAAAAAAAAAAAAAAAAAAAAAAAAAAAAAAAAAAAAAAAAAAAAAAAAAAAAAAAAAAAAAAAAAAAAAAAAAAAAAAAAAAAAAAAAAAAAAAAAAAAAAAAAAAAAAAAAAAAAAAAAAAAAAAAAAAAAAAAAAAAAAAAAAAAAAAAAAAAAAAAAAAAAAAAAAAAAAAAAAAAAAAAAAAAAAAAAAAAAAAAAAAAAAAAAAAAAAAAAAAAAAAAAAAAAAAAAAAAAAAAAAAAAAAAAAAAAAAAAAAAAAAAAAAAAAAAAAAAAAAAAAAAAAAAAAAAAAAAAAAAAAAAAAAAAAAAAAAAAAAAAAAAAAAAAAAAAAAAAAAAAAAAAAAAAAAAAAAAAAAAAAAAAAAAAAAAAAAAAAAAAAAAAAAAAAAAAAAAAAAAAAAAAAAAAAAAAAAAAAAAAAAAAAAAAAAAAAAAAAAAAAAAAAAAAAAAAAAAAAAAAAAAAAAAAAAAAAAAAAAAAAAAAAAAAAAAAAAAAAAAAAAAAAAAAAAAAAAAAAAAAAAAAAAAAAAAAAAAAAAAAAAAAAAAAAAAAAAAAAAAAAAAAAAAAAAAAAAAAAAAAAAAAAAAAAAAAAAAAAAAAAAAAAAAAAAAAAAAAAAAAAAAAAAAAAAAAAAAAAAAAAAAAAAAAAAAAAAAAAAAAAAAAAAAAAAAAAAAAAAAAAAAAAAAAAAAAAAAAAAAAAAAAAAAAAAAAAAAAAAAAAAAAAAAAAAAAAAAAAAAAAAAAAAAAAAAAAAAAAAAAAAAAAAAAAAAAAAAAAAAAAAAAAAAAAAAAAAAAAAAAAAAAAAAAAAAAAAAAAAAAAAAAAAAAAAAAAAAAAAAAAAAAAAAAAAAAAAAAAAAAAAAAAAAAAAAAAAAAAAAAAAAAAAAAAAAAAAAAAAAAAAAAAAAAAAAAAAAAAAAAAAAAAAAAAAAAAAAAAAAAAAAAAAAAAAAAAAAAAAAAAAAAAAAAAAAAAAAAAAAAAAAAAAAAAAAAAAAAAAAAAAAAAAAAAAAAAAAAAAAAAAAAAAAAAAAAAAAAAAAAAAAAAAAAAAAAAAAAAAAAAAAAAAAAAAAAAAAAAAAAAAAAAAAAAAAAAAAAAAAAAAAAAAAAAAAAAAAAAAAAAAAAAAAAAAAAAAAAAAAAAAAAAAAAAAAAAAAAAAAAAAAAAAAAAAAAAAAAAAAAAAAAAAAAGAAATTAAGGATTTTGTATGCTATTTTAGTTAGGTCATTTTGTCAAACTCCTTAGTGTAACAAATAAAATGCAGTGACTTTATATGCGATTCTTACCCCAAAACAATCAGATTATCTTCCAAACATACTATTATCAATGTTGTGTGAATAAAGTTCGAACAATAATCAAAAAACAGCAACTAAATATCAAGAGCAAGTTCAATATTCAAAGCAGATTTTATTGAGCAGTTTTTTTGTATAGAAAGGAAATGTACAGCAAGTAAACGAAATGGAAACAATGTTATTGCACTTAAACGACTCTCATGAAATGTTAGACAATAATAATAGAACAATATTAAGCAAAGAAATGAAAAAAATAAAAAGAAATTCGCTACCTAAAGTGGCTAAACCCGAAAGGGTTTTATGCACAAATCTGGAAAACTGATTTTGTTAACAGCAGAATGTAACTTAACTTCAACGAACAATGCAGCTAAAAATTTGTAAATAAGGGCATAAATAAAAGGTACCAAAATGTTCCCACGGATGTTAGCTACGCTTTGATACCAAAATGATGGGTAACGACCTGAAAATGAGCGAGTTATCACCCAAAGAGTAAGGGTTGCTCACTGGTCAACTAACCCGAGAGCAATAAAATGTATGAGCAGAAATGAAAAGGTTAAAATGCTCGAAATGAAACAATTTCTTCAGACGAAATGAAGCTAAGAGATGAAAGATGAAGTACGTGTAAAGTGGTGATAGTGTTCTGTGAAGAAAAATAAAGAAAATGATAAAACCCCGAACCGATCGATAGAGGTATTGAGTTACCTCTCGGCTAATGCTTCTTCCACGGAAGAAGACCGGTTTTTTGGGAATGGTGTGACCTTCTCTTATGATTCCAGCACCAAGGTGACTTGGAATAGAGTAAGGAGTAAGAGCTTTCAAGCCACCACACGCTTGGAAGCAATGGAGGTTCTCTCCAATCGGTTTAAGCAAACCGATACTTACCTTGGGCACCAACCCTTGGTGGGATTTCCAATGGCACCAACCCTTGGAAGAAGACTTTCTCTAGACACTAGTCTAAATGAAATACCTCAATTGTATTAAGTTTGGCAAAAGACTCATACAATAGCCTAGAGTATTGCTTAAATAGAGTTTGGGGGGTAGCTAGGTTTACAAGATTAAATATGAGCCATTAGATGAAAAAAAAAAAGATGATGGGTGGCCAAGATCAATTGTGCTTCTTCTCCCTTGTGCCATGTCATCGATCCATGTCTCCACTAGCAAGTGTCCTTTGATGCCAAGTCATGCCTCTCCAAGCCCAAAGCAATTGGGCCTCTCCAAGCTCCATCTTCAAGTTCCATCTTCAAGCTTTGTCTTCCATTGGGTTGGGCCCCTCCCATCAAGATGGCTTACTTGAAACCAAGTTCTACCCATATAAGCTTAAGGCCAAAATGGTCTTTCTCAAGAAACATAAAAGCAATAAATAAATAAATAAAAATTACAAAATTTGTCTCCGGGAAGACAAATTCCCGCTTCTGATGCTCCACTGGTGCTCAAGTGTAACCTTCATCCCGAGCATCCCAGAAAATAGTGTGAAGAGGTTTTTCCATGTCTCCTTGGCTAGGTGTCCACTTCAAGTCACCAAAGGGTCCATCACCTAGTAATAGGCCTATGGGGCACATCAATGAGTCTGAGGATGAAATGACGTGCTGAAATTTAGCTGAGTCCCCATAGCTTTGTGCAGACTCTTCCAGAACTTAGAAGTGAACCTCGGATCTCGATCAGAGACAATCGAAACTGGCACACCGTGCAATCTAACAACCTCCTGCACATAAAGCTCGGCGAGCTGTTTCATTGAAGACGTCATCTTCACAGATAAAAAGTGAGCCGACTTTGTCAATCGGTCCACAATCACCCAGATGCCATCATGACCCTTCGTCGTCCTAGGGAGCCCCACTATAAAATCCATGGAGATCTGCTCCCATTTCCACTCTGGAATCGGCAGTGGCTGTAGTATTCCGGCCGGCCTCTGGTGTTCCGCCTTAACCTGTTGACAAATTAAACAGGTTTCAACATATTTCGCAACTTCCCTCTTCATGTTCGGTCACCAAAAATGTTGTTTTAAATCCTGGTACATCTTGGTATTTCCCGGGTGTACAGAATAAGCTGAAGAATGTGCTTCGGCCAAAATCTCTTTCTTCAATTCTTCGTCGTTAGGCACGTACCACCTATGCCTGAACTTCAGAATACCATCATCTGACAAATTAAATTCAGATACGTCTCTAGATGTCATGCTCAATCGAAGCTCTTCATACTCCATATCATTCTGCTGAGCTTCACGTATCTTATCCAGAATAGTTGGCCTGAGAGAAATGTTGGTGAGTATACTGGACAACTCTGCCACAATCTCCACATCGAACCTCTCAATCTCAGACCTCAACGTAACTGACATCGCTGCAAGTGAAGGCTGACTCATAGTAGGCATTCGGCTCAAAGCATCAGCGACCTTGTTCGCGTTTCCTAGATGGTACTTGATTTCAAACTCATAGTCTTTAACAAATTCTAGCCATCTGCGCTGCCGCATATTAAGCTCCTTTTGCGTAAACAAGTACTTCAAACTCTTGTGGTCTGAAAATATCTCGCACTGCTGCCCATATAAATAATGCCTCCATATTTTCAGTGCAAAGACCACGGCTGCTAATTCCAGGTCGTGCGTAGGATAGTTCTGCTCTTACGGCTTCAACTGTCTATAAGCATAAGCAATCACCCTACCTTCCTGCATCAATACACAACCGAGTCCAACTCTAGATGCATCACAATAAATACTAAATTTATCACCTTCAACAGGCAATGTGAACACTGGAGCTGTAGTCAATCTCTGCTTTAACTCCATAAAACTGTCATCACAAGCAGCCGACCATATAAATTTTTCGTTCTTCCAAGTCAAACGTGAGAGAGGAACTGCAATCTTCAAAAATTCCTCTATGAACTTCCAATAATAACCAGCCAATCCGAGGAATCCACGTACCTCTCGCACGTTCTTAGGCTGTGGCCAATCTCTGACCACCTGAATCTTGCTCGGATCTACAGAAACCCCTTCTTCTGATATGATGTGGCCAAGAAAATTGACCCTATCAAGCCAAAACTCACATTTAGAGAACTTCGGATAAAGCTGGTGTCGTTGCAAAATTCCTAGAACAATCCGCAATTGCTCTTCATGCTCTTCTTTCATCTTAGAATAAATCAGATTATCGTCGATGAAAACTACAACGAACTTGTCTAGATACTCCTTGAAGACTCGATTCATCGAATCCATAAACGCTGGGGGGCATTAGTAAGTCCAAAAGACATAACTAGGAACTCATAATGCCCGTACCTCGTTCGGAATGCCGTTTTCTGAATATCCTCCTTCCGGACCTTCAACTGATAATAACCCCAGCGTAGGTCAATCCTGGAAAATACTCGGGCACCCTGCAGTTGATCAAATAAACCATCTATCGGGGGCAATGGGTACTTATTCTTCACAGTAAGCTTATTCAGCTCTCTGTAATCCACGCACATTCTGAGAGTCCTGTCATTCTTCTTAACAAACAAAACGGGAGTGCCCCAAGGTGAAAAACTGGGTAGGATGAAACCCTTATCTAGCAACTCCTCTAGCTGAGTTTTCATCTCTCTTAATTCAGCAGGCGCCAATCTATATGTATTCTTAGACACAGGTGCCGAACTAGGATAAACATCAATCACAAATTCAATCTACCAGTCTGGTGGTAAACCGGGGAGATCATCAAGGAAGATCTCAGAAAATTCTCTGACTATAGGAAGATCACTCGACTTTAATTCACTGAGTAACTGAGTATCAAATACTGCGGCCAGATAAATAGAGCACTCACCTTTAAATTTCTCGTTGACCTTCATGGAATAGGAAACAGGTGATTCGCTCCATCTGTTCATCGCCTGATAAGAAAACTCGGCTTTACCCGGGGGTCGAAAGGTCACAATCCTGGATCGACAATCGATGGTGGCAAAGTACTGTGAAAGCCAGTCCATCGCTAAGATAAGATCGTACCGCTCTATGCTCAGAACTATCAGAGAAGCATAAAGGGTAGCATACCCCACTGAGACGACATTGCTTTGGAGAATACGATTCGACTGCATATGCTCTCCTGAAGGCAGCATCACTCTATACTTGACCTCTGCTAACTCAGACGCTAACCCCAATCTAGTCATGCAAGCAGTTGAAATAAAGGAATGCGTAGCTCCAGTGTCTATCAACGAAAATACAGCTACGCCCATAATCAATATAGTACCTACTATCACGGAAGGTTGAGTCTCATCATCGATATCACCAGGCTCGATAAATGTAAAGATCCTCGGCATAACCCTTCTCTGGTCTCTGCCTAACTGATCTCGGCCCGGCTTTGGGCAATCTCTGAAAAAATGGCCGACTTCACCACATCTATAACATTTGTTAGTGCCCACCCGGCACTCACCACTGTGCTCTCGCTAACATTTAGGGCACCAGGGTATCTGAGAAGTCCCTTGTACTTGCTTGCCTTTCCCCCGATCATTGCCTTCCTCTAAAGGCCTCTTTACACCCCTTTGCTGCTGTTGGGGCTGTGGTGCTCTGGGCTACCAACCTCGGTTCTATGACTGAGGACGTATCTCACGGAAGAAGCCCTTAGCTGGCTCCCTCGGCCTAACACAAGTCGCCCTGGCAGCCACAAAGTTCAGAGCTCTAGCTGCAATATCAGAATAGGGCACGTCTATAATACCTGACACAACAATGTTCATCCGGATCTCCGGGTTCAGCCCTTCCATAAACTGATGCACCTTATCTTCATTATCACTTCCTAGGCGCGGTGCAAATCTCGATAGGGCTTCAAACTTCCTTATATAATCCGCAACTGAACCTGTCTGCTTCAGCTGCGTAAACTCGTTTCTCTTTGCCACTCTCACAGTACGGCTGAAATACTTGTCGAAGAATACGGTCTTGAACCGTTCCCAAGTCATAATTGATACGTCTGTTGTTGACTTGATCGAATCCCACCAGAAACGGGCATCTAACGCCAAATGGAAGGTGACGTAGGCCACCTTGCTCCCGTTCCCTACCTCTGCATACCCTAGCATATCCTCTATCATCTTGATCCATTCCTCAGCAACCGTTAGATCCGATGATCGGCCGTCGAATACTGGAGGGTGTAGGCTTTGGAACTTCTGCATGCCCTGATTATTAGGAACCACCAAATCTTGGGCCTTCTGATTCTCTCGGTTCACCAAGCTCTCAATTTGTTGGGCCTGTCGGTTCATGTGCTGAGACTGACAGTCCAGCAATTTCGTAAAAAAAAAAAAAAAAAAAAAAAAAAAAAAAAAAAAAAAAAAAAAAAAAAAAAAAAAAAAAAAAAAAAAAAAAAAAAAAAAAAAAAAAAAAAAAAAAAAAAAAAAAAAAAAAAAAAAAAAAAAAAAAAAAAAAAAAAAAAAAAAAAAAAAAAAAAAAAAAAAAAAAAAAAAAAAAAAAAAAAAAAAAAAAAAAAAAAAAAAAAAAAAAAAAAAAAAAAAAAAAAAAAAAAAAAAAAAAAAAAAAAAAAAAAAAAAAAAAAAAAAAAAAAAAAAAAAAAAAAAAAAAAAAAAAAAAAAAAAAAAAAAAAAAAAAAAAAAAAAAAAAAAAAAAAAAAAAAAAAAAAAAAAAAAAAAAAAAAAAAAAAAAAAAAAAAAAAAAAAAAAAAAAAAAAAAAAAAAAAAAAAAAAAAAAAAAAAAAAAAAAAAAAAAAAAAAAAAAAAAAAAAAAAAAAAAAAAAAAAAAAAAAAAAAAAAAAAAAAAAAAAAAAAAAAAAAAAAAAATTTTTTATAAAATTCCTATAAAAAGCAAAACAAATAATCCTAAGAAACAAAAACAAAGAAATAAAATAGAACGTACTTACAGTTGATGAAGGATGTCCGCGTAGTGGCTGTGCAGTCGAGCAGTCTACAGAACCGTTTTTAAAACTCGGGGTCTCTGATACCATAACTGTAACGACCCTTACACTATTCCTAATTTTTACCGTATTTATTTATTTTTTATTTTATTTGTTTTAATAGACTTTAATTGCATTTAAGCGGAATTTAGATCGGAAACCAAATTGTTAAAACGTTCGAATCTATTTTGAAAATCACTTAATAAAACTTTAAAATAATTAAAAGAAAACATAATTAAAGGTTAAAAACATATGAAGCAGCGGAAACAAACAAAACAGGGGCAAAAAGGGACAATCGTCCCCTAAATGCAGGGGCGATCGATCGCCCAAAACAGGCGATCGATCGCCTGTTAACAAAACTGAGGGGCGATCGATCGCCCTTCGGCGATCGATCATTTTTCCAGCACACCACTGCGAGCGATCCTCCGTCAATTGCATCACTCCTCGGGTGGAGGGATCACATCCTCACCTATATCCTGATCACCTACACCATACAGACAATCTATGAGCTAAAGGCTCAGTAAGTTTCGTAAATGTAAAATGCATGCTATGCATATGAGTTTCAGAAATCATGCAACATTTTTCTTATCATTACGTCGCAGACAGAATGTCACCAAGGTCTCAGCCTATTAGATGGAGAGGACACATCCCGCGGTTGGACTACCCTCTTCACCTAACGGGGGGGTACACGCTCACATCTGTAAACAGCCGTGCATGAGTCCTACCTCCCGTAACCAGATAACAGATTACGTAGATTCATTTCGTTTGTTCATTTCATTTTCTTTAAACTCGTGCGAAAATCCGTTTTCATGCTATTTTAAAAACACGTGATGCGTGAACAGTTATAGACATAAAGTAAACAAACATCATACATACCATCGAGACCATAAAAAATAAAACCTATAAAAAAACTAACCCTATCTACCCAACCAAAGCATATAAACAAACATTCTCCAAAGATTCTCGACGCGACTTCGACGTACGGTGTAGGCCACTCGACCAAGTAAGTCACGAGAACTTACCTTGTGCGCGCTGAACTCCAAGCTCCTTCTACGAGCGTCGTTCGTCTGAGGCAAAACACAACAGTTATCGTTAAAACAAGATTAAACCGTTTAACATCCAAATTTAATGAACCCTTATTCTTATTGGATAATGGGGTTGAGCTCAAAGGTCTCGACCATCTCATTCTTCGCCAATACAAGCAGTTCCACCTCAAGTGCCATTTCCACAAAGACTGATTAATGTGAAGCTTGATAATCAGTTTTCTAAGTTCCTTAATGTCTTCAAAAAGCTCCACATCAATATTCCATTCACAGAAGCCCTTGAGCAAATGCCTAAATATGCAAAGTTTCTGAAAGATATTTTGTCTCATAAGTGTAAGATCGAAGAAGGCAGTATGATCGCTTTGATAGAGGAATGCAGTGCTATTATTCAACGGAAGGTTCCACAAAAGCTGAAGGACCCAGGAAGTTTCACTGTCCCATGTGAAATTGGGAAATGCATCTTCGAGTAAGCAGTGTGTGATTTAGGCACCAGTGTCAACTTAATGCCACCATCCATTTTTCAAAAACTTGGTCTTTGTGAAGCAAAGCCCACAAGAGTAGTTTTAAAATGGTTGATCGCTCTATCAAGCATTCATATGGGGTGATTGAAGATGTCTTTGTAAAAGTCGACAAGTTTATTTTCTCTGCTGATTTCTTGATTCTTGATATGGACGAAGATTGTGGTATCCCAATAATATTAGGTCGACTATTCTTTGCAACAGGAGGTGCTGTAATTGATCTTAGAAAGAGGGAGCTTAAATTGCAGGTACAAGATGAAGAGGTGACATTCAAGGTGTATAAATCAATGGAGTACCCAATAGCTAGCGATGACATATTTTGGGTGGAACTCCCTAATACTGTAACGAGGGAAGCTTCACGTCAACCAAGCGACTTTCTTGAACCTAATGGGAAGCATTATGTTGAAAATTTGGGGGATTCGCCATTACGGGTCCTACCACCTATTAAAAAACCACCCAACTTGAAGATACAAGCTCATGCATCAAATAGCGATAAGTCAATTGAGGATAATTTTCCAGACGAAAAGCTTCTGGCAAATGATAAGTTGGTAAATAGGCAACGATTGACACTATATTGGAACGGTACATTTGAAAGTGTAAAGCTCATCATATATCTCGACCCAACATGAAGAAGTATGATGTCGGACTGCCGACAATAAATACAAGCACTTGGTGGGAGGCAACCCACCCTAGTATCTTTTTTAGTTCGTTATTTAAATTTTTATTTGCATTAGTTTTATTTATTTTTATCTATTTTTTTTAGATTAAAAATAAAGAAAAGAAAAGAAAGATTCATGATCGATTGCTCCCTCGAACGAAGCTCCACAACGCTGACGACCAGCCCGAGATGCTACTAGGTACACTACTTTTACCTTACTTTTATTTTCTACATTGAGGACAATGTTTGTTTTAAGTTTGAGGGTGATTTTAGCGTACTTTAGTACTTTGCTATATTTTGATCTTGCCATCTGAAATTTTAGTTTACGTGTCAATGATTTAAATTTTGAGTAAATTCATGCTTTAGCTCCTTAAAAATGCTGAGTAAAAGATTGGTTTGTGATAGTTTTCATTGACTTGAGCTTACAAAGTTAGATTCAAAAACCATGAGCACATTTTCATTCTTGTTTGATTCTATCTGTTGATGTTATATTCATGTAGTCTACTTAGAGTGAAACCCAAACACTAAAAAGGAGCTGTAATGTTTAGGCATGATTTAAATGATCATATTCAAACAGATCTTTAGCAATAATAAAACGAAATAAATGCAGAAAAGAAAAAGAGACAACCGATTTACGTGGTTCAGTTGTCACTAATGACAACCTACATCCATGGCTGCTCGATGCGAGCTCGAAATGCACTATCAACCTCAAATGTACAGCAATAGTCCTCGGATCTCTCGGATCTCACAAATACATCATCAAGAACTCTCAAAGAATACACAATCGCATCACTCGCTCCTCAACTAGGAAAGGAAATAGACAGAAACTAAATTCTGATGATCAAGATGATCACCACGCACAACGATCGATCACACTCTAAGAGAACTCGACATCGGCAGAGAAGAGATCGCCAAGAAAAGGAGAAACCCTCATGAGGTAAAAAACTGAAGCTTCTGGAATAATAGCTCTCTGGAAACTACTGCCTTCTTATTAAAATAAAAGAATAGTAACTTACTTAAAGTGAAGTGGGTAGGAATAATCAGCTGGGTCATGGGCCGGGTTAGATCCACATTCAGCAACTTTATGGTTTGGGCTGAAGATCCAGCCAACAGCAACACACCCGACTGCTTCACCTTCCAACAAACTCCACCTTGAAGCAAGTCCTATAAACAACTATCATCGGTATCTAGTGCACTTCGCTGGCTATCAAGCATTTTCATCGCTGCAATTTTGATGCCTAAAGATTATCCAAGCCTCAACAAGTCCAAACAATGTCTGAACTTGGAAACAGGAACAATCTTGGTACCAAAATCGGAAGGATTATCCTCAGAGGAAACCTTCTAAATCTTCACAGTACCTGCATCAACAACATCTCTCATATAATGGTATTTAATGTCAATATGCTTAGTTCTATCACGGTATACAGAATTTTTACTCAAGTAAATAGCACTCTGTGAATCACACCAAATAACAGGAATATCACAAACAAGTTTAGCTTCAGAAAGTAAACCAGATAACCAAATAGCTTCCTTACAACAATCACACAATACTACATATTCAGCTTCAGTAGTTGAAAGAGTGACTAAAGGTTGTTTTTGTGATTTCCAAGATATGCAATTACCACCAAGAGTAAAAAAGAAAGCAGTAGTAGATTTTCTATTATCTCTATCACCACCAAAATCAGAATCAACATAACCATTTAAAGTAAACACATCTGATTTTTTATATATCAATCCTATAGAACTATAAGCATTTACATAATTCAAAACCCATTTTAAAGCATTCCAATGTTCAATCCTTGGATTAGACATGAATCTAAATAATAAAGATATAGCATATGACAAGTCAGGTCTAGTACTAATCATAGAATACATGAGAGAACCAATAACATTTGCATATGGTTTATCTAACATTTTCATAGATTTAGTAGAATTTTTAGATGATTGACCTGTATGCAAAATAAAATGATTTGCGAGAGGCATATGAACAGGTTTCGAATCTTCATTACCAAAATTAGAGATTACCTTTTTCAAGTATGACTGTTGATGCAATTTTAACATGTTACTTTTCCTATCTCTCACAATATGCATACCAAGAATCTTTTTAGCACTTCCTAAATCTTTCATATCAAATTAAAAATTTAAAGAGGCTTTCAGATCACATATAAGAGACATGGATTTGCAAATAAGTAACATATAACAACAAAAATATACACACATTATTCACAGTTTTAAAATAAAAGCAGCTATCATAACTACTTTTAGAGAAGCCAATACTCAAAACAAATGAATCAAAACGTTTGCACCACTGCCTAGGAGATTTGTTTCAAACCATAAAGCAATTTATGTAACAAACAGACCCTATCAGGATAATTTTTGTCACCAAAACCCTCAGGTTGTGCCATCACAATATACTGCTCTAACTCCCCATGAAGAAATGCAGTGGTGACATCTAATTGCTCTAACTCAAGGTCAAACTGAACTACATATGCTAACATAATGCGAATGGTTTTAAACTTAACTACAGGAGAGAAAATCTCATCAAAATCAATCCCTTCCTTTTGGGTGTACCCTTTAGCTACTAACCTAGCTTTGAACCGATGAGGTTCATTTTGAACTACCTTTTTATCCTTAGGTTTATCTATTAAAGTCCAAGTTTTATTCATATTGAGTGAATCTATCTCAGATTTCATAGCAATTAACCATTTATCTTTATCTTTAGATCTCACAGCTTCACTATAGGAACTAGGCTCGACCATTTGAATATTATGAGCCACAACCAAAGCTGTAAACACAAGATCAGCATATGAGTACCTCATATTAGGTCTCCTGACTCTAGGTTCTCTATCCCTAATCAATTGATAGTCAGCCAATTCACTTTGAATGGCTTCCTGGACCTCCTCATTATGATCTACATGATCCTCCACCTCAATAGATGAATGGGCAAGTTCAGACTCTCTTTTAATAATAGGGACTTGATGATCAACAACCACTTGCTGAGCATCTTCACTAACCTCACTAGTTTCACCATGAATCTCCACCTCAAAAGGTGTAGGCTCAACACGAATGGGATCTACAGGATCTGACCTAGGAATGTAATTGCCTTCCTTACAAGGAAAGCTATCCTCATTGAAAATTACATCACGACTCACAAGAATTTTTACCCCCTAGACTCTCTATCCCATAATCTATAACCCTTAGTACCATGTTGCTGCTGATATCCTAAGAAAATATACTTGGTAGACCTAGGATCTAATTTACCCTCTTTGGAATGAGCATACGATGCACACCCAAAGATCCTTAGGTTACTAATATCAGGTTTCCTATTGGACCACATCTCTATAGGGCTTTTGAAATCTATAGAACTGTTTGGGCTTCTATTAACTAGATAGGTGGTTGTACTTAAAGTTTCCCCCCAAAAACCTTTAGGTAGCCCTGAGGTGAACAAAAGACATCTCACTTTTTCTAGAAGGGTTCGGTTCATCCTCTCGGTCACTCCATTCTGTTGAGGTGTTTTTGTAACTGTTTTATGTCTAAGGACACCACTATCTTTACACAATTTATCAAACTCAAAATTGCAAAATTCAAGACCATTGTCAGTTCTTAAACCCTTAAGCTTACACCCGGTTTGGTTCTCTTCCATGGTTTTCCACTCTCTAAATCTATCTAAGGTTTCATTCTTAGTTCTAAGCAAGAAAGTCCACACATATCGAGTAAAATCATCAACAATGCATAAAAAATAACGAGTATTTCCATGAATTTCATGTTGTTCAGGACCCCAAAGGTCCGCATGGACATATTCTAACCTGCCCTTAGATAAATGAATACCCTTATCAAATTTTAGTCTATGTTGTTTGCCAAAAACACATGTTTCACAAAAGGACATATCTGCAATAGGTTTCTTACCGAGCATACCTTTGCCGTGAAGCACCTTTAGGCCCTTATGACTCATGTGGTCGAGTCTAATATGCCATTTTTCAGTATCTGCAGGGTCAGTACTTAAAGAAACATGGTTTACATTAATACAAATATGAGATCCATGAAGAATATATAAACCGGAAAGTTTAAAAGCAGACAATACAAGTTTGCTACCCTTATACGCATTCATATTAGTTTTTTCAGCCCTATAACTACAACCAATATCAGCTAAGGTACCAAGAGAAATCAGATTTCTTTTTAATTCAGAGATATACCTCACATTTGTTAATTTTACTTTCTTGTTGTCATGTAAACATAGAATCACATCACCCATTCCTTTTACTTCACAAGGTTAATTATTTTCCATGTAAACAGTTTCATAACAAGTTTCACTAAAATTAACAAGACATGATTTTTTAGAAGTCATATGAAAAGAGCAACCTGAATCTAGAATCCAACGGTCATCACAAGGAATATCAGAAACATTAAGTACTTCAAACAAATCAGAATCAGAACCTAGCATGCAAGCTACATTATTTTCATTCTTATCCTTATTCTTTTGTTCCTCTAAGTACTTATAACATTGTTTTATTAAGTGTCTTTTTTTCCCACAGTGATGACAGCTCCTTGTTTCTTTCTTCTTGTTTTTATTGTTGTCCTTTTTATTCCTATTTTCTTTCTTTTTGTTATTATTGTTAAAATTATTATTCCCTTTAACAAACAAGTTATTTTCAGTACGCTTCATTTGGTTTAGCTCAAGCTCTCTAGCCTTAAGGCCCGAGATCACTAAATCCAATTGAGGTACTATTCCAGTGTATTGAAGTGAGTCTTTAACAACCTTATAACGTTCAGGTAATGAAGTTAAAAGGATCATTGCAAGACTAGCATCATCTAAGTTTTGTTTTGTTCCTTTTAAAGACAATGTTAATTTTAAAAACTCATCTAGATTCTCATCTAGTGTTTTGTTATTATCCATTTTATAAGAAAACAAAGCACCTTTCAAAAACATTATATTATGCATAGAAATAATAGAATAAAGGGATTCGAGTTTACCCCAGATGGCAAGAGGGGTTTCATTGCCATCTACCTTCCTTAGAACGTCATCTGATAAGCTGAGTACTATTAAGTTGTATGTCATTTCATTAATTTCGGTCTTTTTGGCCTTTTGTTCCTCGGTCCACTTTTCCTCATTTTATTCCAATGCAATGGCCACCTTGTTGAAAGAAAGAAAAGTCTGCATCTTCTTTTTCTATGACCCGAAGTCATGTTTTCCATCAAACGGCAATATCTCCATACGTGTAGCCATAGTGCAACTCAGATTTGCTGTAAATGGACAGAACTCAGATTTACTGTATTTTAACGGCAATTCAGAATTCTAACACAAAAGAAAGATCACGTGACAGAGGCAAACAATATGAAATTATAATTGTAACACCCACGAATTTAGATTTAATTAAATTATGGATCTTAGAATTATCTAAATTAGATTTATGTTCGGGTATTCTAATTGGAGAAATTGAGCCGGGTACGGGGTGAGGATCAATTTAAGAAAATGTATAATTTACGAGATTTAACGAAATTCGAATGGTCGAAAACGAGAGAGCAAAACGGTATAGTAATGTTTTAATAGAACAAAACAGAGCAAACAAAAAAAAATTGTCAGAACTCAGATTTGCTGTAAATGGACAGAACTCAGATTTACTGTATTTTAACGGCAATTCAGAATTCTAACACAAAAGAAAGATCACGTGACAGAGGCAAACAATATGAAATTATAATTGTAACACCCACGAATTTAGATTTAATTAAATTATGGATCTTAGAATTATCTAAATTAGATTTATGTTCGGGTATTCTAATTGGAGAAATTGAGCCGGGTACGGGGTGAGGATCAATTTAAGAAAATGTATAATTTACGAGATTTAACGAAATTCGAATGGTCGAAAACGAGAGAGCAAAACGGTATAGTAATGTTTTAATAGAAATTAATATTAGTATTATTATTATTATTATTATTATTATTAATTAAAACAACAGAATGGTTAAAACCATTCTGTTGTTTGTGTTCAAGCTCGAGCCTGACGGCCGAGAGGAGAACAGGGGAGAGGGGGAGGCGACGCAGCGCCGTTCACCGGCAATTTTCGACGGTCTCCAGCCAGACAACGGCGGCGAACCATGGACTAGCATTTCCGGCCGACTCCGCGCACTAACCGACCCGGTAAGTTGGTTTTTGCTCTGTTTTTGTGTTCGGTCTGTGCTGGGGATCGGCGAGCTGCTAGAGCTCCGATCGCTGGCCGTTTTTGGCTGCCCTTAGCGTCTGATTGCCGAGCTCAACGCCGGCAAAGATTGCCGAGCAACAGGGAGCTCGGATTGAACCAAAATCTGAGAACCCCTTTCTCTGAGCTTCAGGTTTCTTGTGTGAAACCTTGGTTTTCGTTAGATTATGTTAATTGGATGTTAGGGTAGTTGATTGGTGAGGAATTGGATGAGAATTGATGAAAAACTAGAAAAGGGGAAATTCCGGGTTAAGGGGCAGTTCGGGTTTTTGCCATTTTGACCTAGCTACGGTCGTTTGTTTTAAAATTTCTTTTGGCAGGTTAAAATAGGTTATTAGAGGAGTACGTGGTCGCTGGAATCGTTCGATTCCGATAACCAACGCGAAAGTTATGCACGTTTGAAGTTTCAGGTCGGTTTTTACCGAACTCAAATTAGTGGCCATTTGGTTATGTTTTAGTTTAATTGGGCTAGAAATAGAAGTTTGTGAGTAATTGGTGAATATAGACTTAATTTTAATGAAGTTTGAATATTTGTAGTTAGAGTTAGCTTAAATATTCTTTAGAAGTGAATTGTGATGCTTAAGTGAATTTTGTGAATGTGATAGGTTACCGAGTGGGGAAATTTACATGGCCAAAGCGAGTAGGTGCGGTGCAAGAGTTCAGGTAAGTAGCGGAGTGTATATGTTTTGCCTTTGGGCCTACACCACGGAACGGTAGGAGATTCTTTGCTTGTTTGGTTGCTTTGTTCTGATTTGGCTGCTTGATTTTGTTTGGTTAAGCATTGTTGGTTGGTTGTTGTTTGCTGTTTGGTTGCCTCATTTGTTAGTTAGACATTGTATTGAGACAAAACTGGTAAGTTGAACGGCAATGTGGCAATTATGGTTTTGTGGAGTCGCGTTAGGGAATCATTTGTTGTTTGGTTGCTTTGTTTCGTTTTAAGTTACGGTACGGTAGGATATCATTTGTTGTTTAGTTGCTTTGCTTCATTCTAGAGTTATGTGTTTGTTGTTTGATTGTTATGTTTCGGTTGAGTAATGGTTTAGCATTTGGGTGTGGCATTTCCGTGTTTTCGAACTACGAACCCCTGAGTTTCTAGCATAGTAGTGGGTGGTGAGCATGAAAGGAAATGTGAGTCGAGGGAGTTGAGTCGCCCAGTCGCGTTAGGGTGGCACCTGCGAGGGACTCCAGTGGAGTTGCCCAGTCGCGTTAAGGTGGTACCTGCGAGGGACTATTGTAGAGTCGCCCAGTCTCATTAGGGTGGCACCTGCGAGGGACTCCAGGGGAGTTGCCCAGTCGCGTTAAGGTGGTACCTGCGAGGGACTATTGTAGAGTCGCCCAGTCGCGTTAGGGTGGCACCTGCGAGGGACTCCAGGGGAGTTGCCCAGTCGCGTTAAGGTGGTACCTGCGAGGGACTATTGTAGAGTCGCCCAGTTGCGTTAGGGTGGCACCTGCGAGGGACTTCAGGGGAGTTGCCCAATCGCGTTAAGGTGGTACCTGCGAGGGACTATTGTAGAGTCGCCCAATCGCGTTAGGGTGGCACCTGCGAGGGACTCTAGGGGAGTTGCCTAGTCGCGTTAAGGTGGTACCTGCGAGGGACTATTGTAGAGTCGCCCAGTCGCATTAAGGTGCAAGGTTAGCATGCATGATGAGTTCTATGAAAGATAGAAGGAATGGAAACGAAACCAGAGTAACCGAGGGTTAGAAGCTGCATGTGTTAGGGTTACGTGTGAGAGTTGTGGTGCATTGTGCATGTTTATCTTTGTTATCCCATACTTGCTAAGCGTAAGCTTACGTGTGTGTGTGTTCTGTGGTGTAGGTAACGACGCGGTTACAGGTGAGCTAAGCGAATGAGCCAGGACTTGGGAGCAATCGGAGACGCACGGAGCATGCCGGTGCAGGCAGTTGTTGGGGCGCCTCGACCATGATCATCGGGAGATGTGGGGTTTTGTATTTGGGTAGTTATTGTAGATTATGTTTATGGTAATGATGAGAGTTTATAATTCTTTTTGGTTAATGTTTGGAAGGTTATAGTTAAGTTAAGGGTGATATGTCGCCCTATACTGTGGACTTTCTTCATTTAGGGATGTTAGTATTATAGTTTCTTTCTTTTCTGTTATTTGGAGATTTAGTATGCTGGATAGTTGTATAAGGGTATACTGGATCTGGTTGGGGATTTATTCTTTTGCAGGTACCTAGCATTTTGGAGGCGCCATTTTCAGGCGTTACTTTATCGAAATTTTCAGGAAGGACGTCGTGGTGCTTAAAGGTTAGGATTAAGAGGAATTAGTGAGTTTAGGCAGCTAGGTATGACTTCAGATAGCATCGGGAGACCTAGTTTTAAATTTAGCTGTGCCAGTTTCCTTTTATGTTTGGGGGTTTATGAGAATTATTTTAAATCATGTTTTAACGTAGAATTGGTTAGCAATGTAGCACACCGAGTCAGGGTGGATTCGGGGGCGTTACAATAATACTCAAACAGATTATAATTCAAGAATCAGAATGACAAATGCTAATTAATAACAGAAAATTAGCTATGCAGAAGGTTAACTCGATAGAAACACAATCAATAACAAAATCAGATTTGATCTCAGAGAATATAAAATCCTTAAATCAAGAACCTAAAACTTGCGAAAGTTATCTATTAAAAGAACAGACACAAACAGAATCCAGCAATCGATTCAACAAGCTCTGATACCACTATAATGTTTAGGCGTGATTTAAATGATCATATTCAAACAGATCTTTAACAATAATAAAACGAAATAAATGCAGAAAAGAAAAAGAGACAACCGATTTACGTGGTTCAGTTGTCACTAACGACAACCTACATCCACGGCAGCTCGATGCGAGCTCGAAATGCACTATCAACCTCAAATGTACAGCAATAGTCCTCGGATCTCACAAATACATCATCAAGAACTCTCAAAGAATACACAATTGTATCACTCGCTCCTCAACTAGGAAAGGAAATAGACAGAAACTAAATCCTGATGATCAAGATGATCACCACGCACAACGATCGATCACACTCTAAGAGAACTCGACATCGGCAGAGAAGAGATCGCTAAGAAAAGGAGAAAACCCTTAGGAGAGAAAAAACTGAAGCTTCTGGAATAATAGCTCTCTGGAAACTGCTGCCTTCTTATTAAAATAAAAGAATAGTCACTTACTTAAAGTGAAGTGGGTAGGAATAATCAGCTGGGTCATGGGCCGGGTTAGATCCACATCCAGCAACTTTTTGGTTTGGGCTGAAGATCCAGCCAACAGCAACACACCCGACTGCTTCACCTTCCAACAAGAGCAAACGAGAGTAAACGCAGTAAGGAAGTGTAGCTCCATTCAAATATAATGATAACGAGTGCTAGTGAGTAAAATCTTTTTTGGTTTTGCCTAACATCCACGAATGCGATTTGAAATTCTACCAATTAAGAGAATGACCTAGGCAATTATTGGACTGTTTGAGCCTTCTTAGCTTACCATATTTTGTCATTTAATGACATCCATAGTCACCCATTTGAGCATATTATGAACCGTTCAATTGTACCTATTTTACCCTAACCACATATATTTTTCTACCTTTTCTAAAGAGTACGGAGTTTATTGATATATTTGAAGGAGAGTAGGAGAATGTAGTGGTGAGGATGAATAAAGACTCCTTTATCATCTGTTAATTTATTTTTACGTTGCTTTGTTGTTATTAGTCTGAGTTAAAAAAAAAAAAAGGCCAGTTCGAAAGTTTAGTTTTATTTTCAGGCTTTTTGTAATTATGACAAAGAAGTTAATATAAGTGATATTGAATGAAATAAGTTTGGGGGTAAGAGATCAAAAGAAAGCTTGAGCGAGTTCAATAAGTAAGTGAGTGCTGAGAAGAAAAATTGAGTGGGTGAAATAAGGAAATATAGGTCGTGCTTTGATTACAAATTTGTATTCATAAAATTCTTGCCCTTTAACACAGGCCTACATTACAAGCTTTTAAAGACCTATCAACTTTTAGTTTGTTTAATTGATAATTGCTATTAGTTGGTTGGTGGGCAAAGCCGATAAACGATTAGAGTGAATGGAGTGATCCCAAGAGAGGTGAATACAGTTCTTTCCCGTAGCTACATGAGTTAACTCAATAGTTAGAAGAAAAATAAGAATGAACACGCACACACACTCGAGGATTTCTAAATAAGCGAATGTCAATAGGCTGATATAAGTTACTTCTTTTGCAAAGAGTTAATCTTGGTTGCTTTAGTAGGAATTGTTCAAGCTGAGATGAATTACTGAAAACTTTGACGAGGATAACCATTATATTTTATTGTGCATATTATATAGGATTGAGTTATATATCTGTTGAGATTTTTGTTTAGGTTTGTTCGCTTGAGGATAAATTTTCATTCAAGTTTGGGGGTGTGATAAGTGTGTATTTTACACACTTTATTGTACTTTTTTTATACTTGATTTGATAAGCTTTACTCAAGTATGTGAATTATTCTAATAATTTTGGTGCAAGTGTGGTGCAAGTGTGTAGAGATGTTGAAAAATTACAAGTGTACTAAGAATTACAGGTTTCGGAAAGGAAGAAGGACAAAAGAAAGAATAAGCAGAGAATAGGGCGATCGATCGGCCAAATCTTGGCGATCGATCGGCTGAAGCGAAAAGTTAAATTTTGTTCTTTTGGACAAAAAGACAGCCAATCGGTCGGCTCTTATGCTGCGATCGATCGGCTGTGCAAGTTAAATTACTAATCTGAATTTAAAAGTTTAATTGAATTAATCTGGGTCGTTGATCAAAGCAGACATCTGGATTAGGTTAAGAGAAGAGAGACATTAATTCAGAGGAGCCCTAGCGAGACGAAGACCAGAACGAAGCGAGAGCTTCGGGAACTAAATTTCAGCATAGTTTTTATTTCTCTTTCTCTTCTGAATTATGAACATCTTAATCATTTTCGTTGTTTCTCTTTATTTTAGCATGAACTAATTTTCTTTTCTAGGGTTACGATGTAGTCGAATTATGACTATGTAGTTTTTTCTTTAATTCAAGTGGTTAATTTTCTGTTTCGATATTGTGTTGAGTAAATTATCCTGTTCTTAAAGCTTGTGATTGTATGATCAACAATAGCATGTTCGTTGGATTGTTTTGAGACCGAGAGGTAATAAATAATCGCGCACTGAATAATTTACCATGAAAAATATGTTAGACTAAAGATAGCTAATGCGTTTATATGGTATTTTAATTTCTCGTTTTTAATGTATTCAATTAATTCTCAGGATTAGAGACCGAGAAGTAATAATTCGTTAGTTGAATAAGTTTGTCATTACTCGAGAGAGATTGATAAATACTTTTGTGAAATTGTCATCAACACATGGAAATAGAAATTAATGAATTGAATTAGAAATTCTAAATATGATTAATTTAGGTGAAATCGAAAACTTTAGAGTTCTTTTATTACATATTAAAATTTATTTAATTTTCTGTTATTTAATCAATTGTTCTTGCTTTATTTTGAATCTAAATTCATTAAAATATCGTTATTCAAATTAGACTGAAATTAATTTTGTTTGATTATTAATTAAAAAGTCCTCGTGGTTTCGACACTCTATTTACCACTATATTACTTGTTGCGACTCGTACACTTGTGAATTATTTTTCACAACAGTCGGGTCGGGTTGGACGAGACATCGGGCAATTTGCTAACGCCAACATCTAACTTCATGAAATTAGGAAATATTCGATGAATTTTCCATTTGATGAATGACACATGAATTTCCAATTTATGATTTAATCATTAATAATCAATTTATGAGTTATTAAACATCTTTATACGTATACTTATTTTATTTGCCACATATGAAAGAGTTGGAAGTATTTAATACCATCCGTATTATTTTGGTCCATTTCTGTAGGCGGATTTTCCACTTTTCTTTTATGTTAGTAATTAAAATCATTGCTTGATGAATGCATGTTTACAGATCACAGTTGACCAAAAGTCAACTTCCAAACATTTTGACTTTTAAAAACCTACAAATACCACTTTCTTCCGTCGAGGTTGCTCACCTCCTCCTCCAATGGCTTCCTCCTCCCTTCTTCTTATCTCCACCTCCATTCTCCTCCTCCTCACTCTCTCCCCCTCCATAGCCCAGACCTCTTTCCGACCCAAAGCTCTCGTTCTTCCGGTGAAGAAAGACGCATCAACTCTTCAGTATGTCACCACCTTCAGCCAAAGAACTCCTCTCGTCCCTCTCAAATTGACAGTAGATCTCGGGGGAGGATATCTATGGGTCGACTGCCTTAGTGGCTACGTTTCTTCAACCTACAGGAATGCTCGATGTGGCTCTGCTCCATGCTCCTTGGCTCAAGCCAGATTTTGCTTAGGATGCGATACAGGACCAAAACCAGGTTGTTATCCCGACACCTGCTATCTCATCCCTGACAATCCGTTCATCAGATTGGCGACGATCGGCCAAGTTGGTCAGGACGTTGTCTCTCTCCGCTCCACCGATGGGTTCAATCCAGGCAGAGTTGTTACTGTGCCCAACTTCATCTTCACTTGTGGACAGACGCTTCTCTTGGAACGTCTCGCTGATGGCGTCGTGGGGATGGCTGGTTTGGGAAGAGCTAAAATCTCGCTTCCCTCCTTTTTCTCTTCTACTTTTAGCTTCGATAGAAAGTTCGCCCTCTGTTTGAGCTCTTCCACCTCCTCTAATGGTGTAATTTTCTTCGGAGATGGTCCCTACGTTCTTCTTCCTAATATCGATGTCTCTAAATCGCTGAATTACACTAAGCTTGTGATCAATCCGATGAGTACCGACGGAGTTCCCATTGCAGGCCAACAATCGGCGGAATATTTCATCGAACTGAAATCCATTAAGATCAACGATGAGGTCGTCCCGTTGAACACTTCTCTCCTCTCTATAGACAAAAAAGGCGTCGGAGGAACGAAGATAAGCACAGTGGATCCTTACACAGTAATGGAAAGTTCGATCTACAACGCAGTTGTCGGAACTTTCATCAAACGCCTATCGAGCGTACCAAGAGTGGCATCGATTGCGCCGTTTACGGCCTGCTTTGATTCCACAAACCTGGGGAGCACCAGAGTCGGACCTCCAGTGCCGGAGATACAGCTGGTACTGAAGGACAATGTGGTTTGGAGCATATTCGGAGCGAACTCTATGGTACAGGTGAGAGAAAAGGTTTTGTGTCTGGGAATAGTTGACGGAGGAGTTGAACCGAGAACGGCGATAGTAATCGGAGGGCATCAAGTGGAAGACAATCTTCTGCAGTTCGATTTAGCGACTTCGAGGCTAGGATTTAGCTCGTCGCTGCTTTTCCGGCGAACAACTTGCGCCAACTTCAATTCCACGTTGAAAGCTTAATGACTATGGCAGTCAACCTGATTAATAAATGCTATTCGACTTTTCCTTAAATTTCCGCTTCGTTGAATGGTCAATTGGAACTTTAAATAAACAAAAAAACCTCCCTTCAAGTTCCAGATTTTCCTTTCTATGTTGTAACTCTCAGCAAATAATCAAGGATCGATGCACCTAGTTCATTATGGTCGTGTCAGTGCGTACAAATTACCCAACATCTTCATGGGCATCGTGACTCCAGTTCAAAATGTTAAATTTTGGTTACAATATCATGATTTGATTTTTGATTGGGATATGTACTTATTAAGTCGCAAGTCATGGTTTGTGATCTAATAGCTTTTGGAAGGAAGTAGTGTCTTTCTATATCCAAAGAGATATTCTGGATTTATATGTTGAGAATACATTTTTTCACAAATATAAGAGCATGTGTTTTACTATCCACCATGCTCATGTGTGACATTCTAGGAGATGAGACTAGACGACAAAGAATGAGGGTTTTGAAGGAATGACTGAGTATTTCAAGTTGTTGGATCAATGGGACTAGTTCTTGTAAGAAGCATGCTCCATGCTAATTTTTATCTTTCAGATTATCTCTTCTAATAAAAATTAAAAATAAAGCAAAGTAGGCATTATGTTCATGAATATCGCAGCATTTTGTGAAGCAGAAAGCGCTAGTTTTGCGTTTTTTGTTGTGACGTAATATGTGTGTGGTGATATATTGATAGGTTTTGAGGTTTCATTTATTGGACTCATTTGGATTATTCGAGTTTCAATAACATAGACTCAGTTTGTGATAGATACTTAATTTTACGTACAACATTGCATTTTTTAATTACTCTTATTCTGAAACGCAGTCTCATATAAAATGATATGCTTTGTTATTAACATATGTCTATTTATGTTTTTCACTAGACATATTTTTATTTGAGTATGTATATTTATTTTATTGATGATCAAATTAATTGTGTGAACTAAGTTTGAATGACTCATATGAGGTTCCTATTTTATTATACACATTCGACCGGTAAAATATGTGTTTGTTTGGTAATTATATTAATGAAACAATTGTATAAGTTGCGTCCCTATACACAAAACACTACAGTTGATGAGGATCATTTGTGACTTTGTAATTGTTCAGCATCATTTTTATTATTGTATATGCCTATAGCATGGTGTACCAGAAATCTTTAAATGATTACATCTCCCGTTACTACTTTGAATAATTAAGTTAAGGATAAGAGGATTCAATCTATTCTCAGTTGGTTTTTGTTCTATCTCAGATTCCTCAAGATCGCGGGGCATGAGAATATGCTAGATTTCGTTTGATTTCAAAAGTAAAAGAGTGTTGTACCCTTAATAATAAAATATTAAACAATAATAATTTCAGAGATGTCTCTATTGTTTTTATAACATTATGTCAAGCTTTCCTCTTATTGCCTTGTTGGATTTAGCAGAATGTGATACATGTATTTTGAAAGCCCCACTTTGTGTCTATGTCCACTTTCAATATTTGCCCATTCATTTTAAAGTTTCTATTCTCATTTTAGATTTACACTCCACCATGAGAAAAGACTTGAATTTTTTATGAATGCTCCAAACCACTTAGAACAAAGTTTTATAAAAATAACAATTTAATCGACACTTAAATAGCAAGACTTTTGTTGAATAATATGCTTATAACGCCTCCTCTTCCGTTATTCTTATAATTTGGCATTTGTACAAGCTACGTAGCAAAATTATTCTATTTCATTTAGTTGTCAAACTCTTTTTTTGCTAGGTGTTTATAGATGTCCATGGTGCAACAATTTCCTATGTGCTCACGAATTGGATTCGAACCAATATTAGACTACTTGCCCTTTAGTAGATCGTGGGTTTGTCGTCCTCCTCATTATAGTCTTCCTAAAATCAATAGCATTTTGTCGAAACAGGCATATTACTGGTCAAGAATTTCGGGTGCAAAATGTTTAAAGAAGCCCCGCTCCGGGCACAACTCAAACTGTACTTTAATATTGTCATTGCTTAGTATGTATTATGCTCAACTTCTATGAGCAGATGATATACCCAATACTTAATGGTGTGCGCATCAAGTCTACAAGAGTAATATTAAGTTTATCTTCTAATACTATACTTTAATTTTATTTCATAAAATGACGTTCATTAATTAATGTAATTAATTTATTATCTTAATTATTAATAATTTTTCTTAACTCAATGGTACCACGTCAAAATGACATAACTATCCTATAAATTACATTGTCCAATTTCTAAAACAAATTCTTTTCTTTTTGCACCTAGAGTTTCTTTTATTTCTCTATTGAAAATTGCCACCTGTCTATGGGTGGTAAGCGTTGAATATTTTGCACAAGTCTTTGGCACACATAATCATGCCTGGTTAAACTTGTTAAAAATAGTTAGCCTCAAGCACCATCACTCACCTTATATATATTTTGTGTAACAAAAATTTAAAAATTATTTATAGTTTATTTTTTAATTGTAAAAGTCCCACATCAACAGAGAAAAAGTGAAAAGTTCAATATATAATATGAAATGATTCTCTTAATCTTTGAACTAACTTTTGGAATGAATTCTACCTCTTTTATTCTGTTATACTACCAGAGATGAAAACTCTGTTTAATGTGAAGACCGAACACGACCTAACATACTAGACGTGAAAAAAAAAACCTAGCACGCTAGATGTGTAGGCGGATGTAAAAAGTTTCTCATCGACAGAGAAAAAGTGAAATATCGAATTTATAATAAGAGATAATTCTCCCGATCTTTAAATTAGTTTTTTTTTTAATGAATTCTACTTCTTTTATTATGTCATTAATTGAAATTGTTTACACATAGATTAAAAGATTAGATGGATGATCATTACACGAAAAAGTAAATAAAAGATAAATAATATTAATAGATAAGAAGGAATGTTTTGTCCTCGATGTGGCTACTAGTACTATCATAAATAAATTAAATATTATTTAATTCATCAGAGTGTTTGACCACTCAATCACTTCCTTTGACATCCATTTTTTTTTTTTTTTTATTTTAATTAATTTTTAATTAAAATATGAAAGGGTCTCACTTTCAATGACTTTTTGTAGATTCTTAGATGTTGGATGACAACTATAAAACGAAATTATAAGTTCAGATTTTAACAAGTCTTCAAACAGCTAATTGCCATCCCAATTCCCACCTACTTTATTTAATACAATTTATGAAATATATTTGCCTTTCATCACCAATTAAATAGTGTCGGCCTCTCCACGGCGGTCACTGCCCAGTCAGGACTAAAAAGTTTGATTTGCTTATTTTTTAAAATTTGAGGTTTTTGTGATGAATAGTAAAATTTAAGATTTTTTTTAAAAAAAAATCATAACTTTGAGGTTTAAATTAATTTTTTTTTTTTTAGTTTTTGGAATTTTATAATAATAAAATTGGAAAAGTATAATGAGTTAAGTATCTCTAATTTGTGCTTATCATAATTAGACCGCGACACTGTGTATAATATTTTAAGATAAAGTGGAATATATTAAAGTTATTAATTTCTTATTTTTATTTATAATGAATTTGTAAGAATAATATAAGAAAGTCAAATGTTCAAAACTTTGACTTGAATATGCTATAAATTAGAAGCCACCGCCTGCAAGGTTTCTCACCTCCTCTAATGGCTTCCACCGTTCTCTTCCTTCTACTTATTTTTACCTTCTTTCTATCCCACTCCACAGCTCAGACCTCTTTCCGACCCAAAGCTCTCGTTCTTCCGGTGAAGAAAGACGCGTCCACGCTTCAGTATCTGACTACTTTCAACCAGAGAACGCCCCTCGTCCCTCTGAAACTGACGGTGGATCTCGGAGGGCAGTTTCTATGGGTCGATTGCGTTACGGGCTATGTTTCTTCAACCTACAGACCAGCTCGTTGTCGGTCTGCCCAGTGCTCTTTAGCCAAAGCCACTGCCTGTGGAGAATGTACGGAAGGACCCGAACCAGGTTGTAATACCAATACCTGCAATCTCTTCCCTGGCAATCAAGTCATCAAACTTTCCACAATCGGCGAAGTTGCTCAGGACGTTGTCTACCTCCGGTCGACGGACGGATTCAATCCCGGTAGAGTCGTTTCGGTGCCCAATTTCATCTTCACCTGCGGAGCTCCTTTGCTCTTGGAAGGTCTCGCTAAAGGAGTCGTCGGGATGGCTGGCTTCGGAAGAAGTAAAATCTCACTTCCTTCTATGTTCTCAGCTTCTTTCAGCTTCGACAGAAAATTCGCCTTTTGCTTAAGCTCTACCGCCTCCTCCAATGGCGTAATTTTCTTCGGAGATGGTCCCTATGTTCTGCTTCCGAACATCGACGTCTCAAAATCCCTGAGTTACACACCGCTCGTCATCAATCCAGTGAGCACCGCCGGAGCCTACTCAGAAGGGGACAAATCGGTGGAGTATTTCATCGAAGTGAAAACCATTAAAATAAACAACAAGGTCGTCCCCCTCAATACAACTCTGCTATCTTTCGACACAGAGGGCGTCGGAGGAACGAAGATAAGCACGGTGGATCCATACACGGTGATGGAAACCTCGATCTACAGAGCCGTCGTCGACACTTTCGTCAGCCAGCTCTCGAGGGTACCGAGAGTTCCATCGATTCGTCCGTTCGGAGCGTGCTTCGACTCCAGAAACCTGGGCAGCACCAGGGTCGGACCGGCCAGTGCCGCAGATAGACCTGGTTCTGAAGAACAACAAAGTATGGTCCATCTTCGGAGCGAATTCGATGGTGCAGGTGAGAGAAAACGCGGTGTGCCTGGGAATCGTGGACGGCGGTGCGCAGCCGAGAACGGCAATCGTGATAGGGGGACACCAGTTGGAAGACAATCTTCTGCAGTTCGATTTGGCAACGTCGAGGCTTGGATTTAGCTCGTCGTTGCTGTTCTACCGGACGACGTGCAGTAACTTCAATTTCACGACGACAGCTTAAAAGCTCTGTAGAGAGAGAGAGAGAGAGAGAGAGAGAGAGAGAGAGAGAGAGAGAGAGAGAGAGAGAGAGAGAGAGAGAGAGAGAGAGAGAGAGAGAGAGAGAGAGAGAGAGAGAGAGAGAGAGAGAGAGAGAGAGAGAGAGAGAGAGAGAGAGAGAGAGAGAGAGAGAGAGAGAGAGAGAGAGAGAGAGAGAGAGAGAGAGAGAGAGAGAGAGAGAGAGAGAGAGAGAGAGAGAGAGAGAGAGAGAGAGAGAGAGAGAGAGAGAGAGAGAGAGAGAGAGAGAGAGAGAGAGAGAGAGAGAGAGAGAGAGAGAGAGAGAGAGAGAGAGAGAGAGAGAGAGAGAGAGAGAGAGAGAGAGAGAGAGAGAGAGAGAGAGAGAGAGAGAGAGAGAGAGAGAGAGAGAGAGAGAGAGAGAGAGAGAGAGAGAGAGAGAGAGAGAGAGAGAGAGAGAGAGAGAGAGAGAGAGAGAGAGAGAGAGAGAGAGAGAGAGAGAGAGAGAGAGAGAGAGAGAGAGAGAGAGAGAGAGAGAGAGAGAGAGAGAGAGAGAGAGAGAGAGAGAGAGAGAGAGAGAGAGAGAGAGAGAGAGAGAGAGAGAGAGAGAGAGAGAGAGAGAGAGAGAGAGAGAGAGAGAGAGAGAGAGAGAGAGAGAGAGAGAGAGAGAGAGAGAGAGAGAGAGAGAGAGAGAGAGAGAGAGAGAGAGAGAGAGAGAGAGAGAGAGAGAGAGAGAGAGAGAGAGAGAGAGAGAGAGAGAGAGAGAGAGAGAGAGAGAGAGAGAGAGAGAGAGAGAGAGAGAGAGAGAGAGAGAGAGAGAGAGAGAGAGAGAGAGAGAGAGAGAGAGAGAGAGAGAGAGAGAGAGAGAGAGAGAGAGAGAGAGAGAGAGAGAGAGAGAGAGAGAGAGAGAGAGAGAGAGAGAGAGAGAGAGAGAGAGAGAGAGAGAGAGAGAGAGAGAGAGAGAGAGAGAGAGAGAGAGAGAGAGAGAGAGAGAGAGAGAGAGAGAGAGAGAGAGAGAGAGAGAGAGAGAGAGAGAGAGAGAGAGAGAGAGAGAGAGAGAGAGAGAGAGAGAGAGAGAGAGAGAGAGAGAGAGAGAGAGAGAGAGAGAGAGAGAGAGAGAGAGAGAGAGAGAGAGAGAGAGAGAGAGAGAGAGAGAGAGAGAGAGAGAGAGAGAGAGAGAGAGAGAGAGAGAGAGAGAGAGAGAGAGAGAGAGAGAGAGAGAGAGAGAGAGAGAGAGAGAGAGAGAGAGAGAGAGAGAGAGAGAGAGAGAGAGAGAGAGAGAGAGAGAGAGAGAGAGAGAGAGAGAGAGAGAGAGAGAGAGAGAGAGAGAGAGAGAGAGAGAGAGAGAGAGAGAGAGAGAGAGAGAGAGAGAGAGAGAGAGAGAGAGAGAGAGAGAGAGAGAGAGAGAGAGAGAGAGAGAGAGAGAGAGAGAGAGAGAGAGAGAGAGAGAGAGAGAGAGAGAGAGAGAGAGAGAGAGAGAGAGAGAGAGAGAGAGAGAGAGAGAGAGAGAGAGAGAGAGCGCTTCTTGCTCCACTGTAATAAATGCATTGCTCTTGTGTGTTCTTAATAAATCTACGCTCCATTCATGCAAGTCACGAATCTAAACAGTCAAATCCAAAAGATTTCGAGCTTGTTCATACGTTCTTGGCAAATCTAGATTGTTGATCTTAAATCTAGTAAATCAAGAAAATGATGAAAGTATGAAGATTTGAGAATTGAAAACCAGTAGACTCGTTCGATCGAGGTCAATTAGCCGAAAACAGATGAATAAACACCGATCGAAGCGAGTGATCAATTTTGTGATTAGGATAATTAATATAAAAATATTATAATTGCAGATACTCAATGCAACAAGAGTTTCATTTCAATACACAGAAGTGAGTTGCAAGAGATTATTAATAACTCAAACCTTGTATTAATCCTACCCACTAAATACAAGCCTTGGCGATGCATTTTCAATGAACATTACGAGTAATCAATCCCTCAAATACAGAGTACAGGTCCTTGTTATCTGCCCCAAATATCTCATCAGCCTTCCGTAGTGTCTCCTGAAATATCCATCCATTCCCCCACATATATCAACACAATGATGATTATTCTAAACTGAACAAATAATAGCTAGAGAGAAGAGAGAGAGAGAGAGAGACCTCCTTTGTTTGCTTGTGGGCATTTAGCTCCTTCACATTTGCCAAAAATGCACTAAATTGCTCATAAGATAATCGACTCCTAATAAGAGACAAGGAAACCACATTAGTAAGCTTCCTTTTGTTGAAAAATAAGACAATCAAGCCGTAGGAAATCCAGACTCCGTGATCTAAATAAAACAAAACGAACATTTTTATTCTTCCACTCACAATGGCAGCATAAGATGCAGACAAGGAAGAGTAATAGCTGCTCGGGGAAATTAACAGACATGAAATAATGCGGATGTGGTAGCTAATCTTTTGTTGACTAGCAAAGAGTTGGGCTTATAACAAGACTTTAATAGTGATTTTCGAAGCACTATTTAAAGTCTTCATGCAAACTGGTTGATGTTTTATTGTGACATCACATGCAGATCACATGCAGACAATACAGTATATAATCAATTGAGCTGCATCATTTTCTTTACCTGACTTGTCGGAAAAATTCTTTACCATCAACCCGAGTACGTCCTGGATAGATCAACAAGAGAGCTAGCATCAACAGATATTACATCGCTGAACAAAAGCATTTCCAACATTCTTTTCTTGCACAAATGAAACGATGATCAAGCAATCTTAAAAGCATAATGGTTTCGTATAGTTTTCTATTTCTCAAAAAGAAAATTAAGATCAATCCAAGCACAACCTCCAAGATATGCTAGTAATTATATCTACGCAGACTTTCAACATTCATCAAGCAACACGGCACACTACAATCTAATTCTCCTTGGAAGTAGTTCATAAAATTCAATAGGATACAGATCTTTATGTCTAACTATACCTCATTGGGAAGAAAAAGACAAATGATTATGCTAATGAGAAAGGTGGTTGCATCAAAATGTTGGTACAAGTCTTCACGATACAATATGATTTATAATCACATAAAAATGGAACTGGAAGTTAACTTGATAAGTTAGCGGGATACTCGTTACACAATGCTTCACTTTTAATACGAGCAAGAAATCTGAAAAGTAGTTTCTACCAAAAAGTAAAATTCACATTTCTACAGCCATAATAAACAAAACACAAACTTCATGGAAAGACATTGATGACTGGACTACATTAAGATTTCTACGACGATAAGGTTTATCGGCTAACCAGTTTGAGCCCCTGCGTCAGAGCTTGAAAAGGAAGCATGTTGGCCTGAGTCAAAGATGCTTCTTGTTGTTGCAAATGACATAGAATGCCGTCTGGGAGATACAGGTTTAGATGTTTTTGTTGGAGATCCTGATGCAGAGATCAGCGGAGGAGAACCGGGAGGAGTTAGCCGAGGTGTGGTGGTCTGGGAGGCTAACAGGAGGCCATGAGATATGCGAGGTCGTGAACCTGGAAATAGAAATGAAGGAGGAAAGAAAATAAGCAAAAAAAGAACGAAAAAAGAAACTAAGAGTAGCTTTTAACTGGGAGGTCTTATCTTCCCAGCATATTAAACTAAAGTTGATACCCACCATCTATCTCCCGATCATCTCCGAGTGAATTTCCAACTTCAGAAATTTGGCCCTGGATTGATGAATATCTGGATGAAGGTAACGTGACCTCATCTTCTGAAAATTTAAGATGCATTTGTTAAGGTTCCATCTGTAAAGTTATTAGCACATATGCAATATGCAATTCTATTGAAAATGATTTGAATTTAATAGTACTATAATCTAAGAACAAGAAACTGGTTGTTCAGTAGCCTATGAAGATGGAGAATTTCAGAAATTCAATGACGGGTCTATGTTAGAAAAGAAACAAAAGGTTTAAACTAAATATTTTTCAGACGTAAAAACTGCTATTCAAGTTTCTAAGAGAGTTCGATAACATTATTCATGCCTAGTTCATGGAAGACTTTTAAATAGTAGATCTAAATTGATCATCAATGTACCATAAAACAATAGATAGTTGATGAAAAAGAAAAAGCTGAAAAAAACCTCCAGCGGACGAAGAAATGGAGGAAAAACGTGCTTGGCTTTGTATTTTAGCAACTACTTCCGAAGCTCCAGTCTGCAACATAATCAATTCCCAAGATGACAAAGCATAGAACACTTAATTTATGTTCTCAAAACAAAAGGTGTTGCTAATCTCATTCAATAGGATAGAAAGGTCATCTTCATTTACTTGGTAATTTATCACATAACAAAATGAATCACTTACCGAATGGTCTTCCTCCTCTCGAAGTGACTGCATGAGAGTCTTTCGAAACACCTCCAACTATAAACGGAATGCAAAAGAGTCACACTTCCATAATAATTTACGAAAAAACAAGAGCTCAAAACTGTTAATAGTGTTTCCATAATATTGTCTCAAGGAAAACAAAAGACAAGGCTCCTTTCCCCTTCTGTTTGCCACCATAGAAGCAAGTAAACTTAACATTGCCAACGACTAATTTTCCAGAAACTTGAAAATTTCAATGACGCAGAGAATTTGATGGAATTAACAAGAAATCAAGTATTCATAGAGATTCGGAGGAACCTTTGAGACATCTCTGTTGAGCTTCTTCACGGTGTCGGACAACGAGGCATTCTCCTTCAACAGCGCCTCCTATAAAAGTAGAACGGATGAAGTAAAATTTTAGAAATGAAAGCAATCAATTGAAATAAAAGATAAGCAGGTCAAGAGAGAAGTAGAATCAAAGCGTTTTTAACCTTTTCCTCCTCAGCTCGGACGAGTTTATCATTGGAATCGGCGAGAGAAGAATCGAGGGTGTCAATCTGAGATTGAAGCTCGGCGATGAGCTGATCCCTCTCGGCAATTTTAGAGTGCAAATCAGCCGACTCGGACTCAAGGGCGGAGACACGAGTGGACAGGGCAATGGAAGTGATTTTTCGTGCCACATCGAGTTGCTCGAATGGATCAGACGGCAGCACGTCCAGTACCCCTTCCGGAAGATCGAAATACGAACCGCCTCCCGATTCCTTCGCGTGCATTAGATCTCTATCTCTCCACTGTTTGTTTTTAGCGATTGGATTCTATTGACAGAAGAACGAGTGGAGAGAAGGAAGAAACAAGAGTTTGGCGACTGGAAGCGAAGAAGTGATGGCCTAAGAGAAACTGGCTATGGAGTTCATCTGGTTTCGGAGACGGAGAAGAAGTCAGGTGGAGGTGGCGGAATGTGATTGGAAGAGATGAGATCTCGTCGTCTCTCTTCTGTAGTTTCAGCATTGAAACATGTGGTCTACGGCTCCCGGAAGGTTTGTGAGGATTTTATCCATCCACGCGTTGGAAAACAACCCATGCTGGCTCAACTAGGCCGCACCGATAAAACCAAACCGAACCGATAATTTGGATTCGTGTTGTTTTCATGTAGGGCAGTTATTCTCTCTCGATGGTGTACTAAAACTTCAATTGAGGATCAAAATAATCGGTCGTTAGGTCTCCGAACTGAATGACCAATCCCTCGCAGCCTGATTCGCCGGCGGCGAAGCCAAAAGCAACGCCGCTCGACTCGTCTCTTCATCAAACTGATGCCGACGAAGACGATGATAACGTAAGGCAGCTCCAACAATGCTCCTCTTTCTACTTGTCGCTGCAGGTAAACCCAAACTCACAACCTCGTCCAATTCACTCATCTTATCTGCCGATTTCTCTAATGTGAACAATGCTTATGTCTTTATTTTCAGGATTGTCTGGTTAAAACGAACAGGCACTGGAAGTCTTGTCAAAATGGTAACCATTGTCCGCCTTTTCTTTTCCTTATTTGATTTTGATATATGGTTCTTTTTTTTTTTTTTGGTTCCAAATCCCTAAATTTATTGATTGGCATTTTCCTTTTATCTGTTTTCTTTTTGTTCATCATCACTCCTACATTTTTTCCCATTCAGAGTGAACATTTTCTTACTTGAGCAATCTTTGTGTGAATTTGAACTTAGCTACTTGTGATTGTTTGCCAGAAGTTCAAGCTTTAAAAGTGTGCAATGAGAGAAGGAAGAAGAACAGAGAGATTTAAGGTACTGCCGAGAGATTTGCTAAAGCCTTCTCTCTCCTTTTCTTTTGGCGTTTTAGATGATCTCGCATCCTTGCTGTATTTAATATATATAATCTTATGAAAAAGAAAAAATTTAAGTGATGTAAATGAAAATTTATGACTCATTTAGATGAAATAGTTAATTATCTTATAATACCAAAAGAAGGACAGGAGAAAGCACATTTCTCCTAGAAACGGAGGTGCTGAAAATAACATTTGAAATCGTTATAATAATGATCAAATATTGTGCTTATGTGTCAATTTTTTTAATTTATATGGTTATGATATTTTTTTCCATGTTATTCATTGATAATCCATGACCATACATAGTTCTTGTTTAGACACAAATTAATATTATAAATATTGTGTTCCATATAAGCATATATATTGCTACTGAGAAACTAGGATGAAAAGCTATTGGAGAGGAGCCAAACCTTGAAAATTTTTAGATTGTCAAACGCAATAATGGACATTGGAATTTTTTTTAATGTTTTCTTGGGATAGCAAAAGGATATTTCATTCAACCAAAACGAGAAACAAGGTGCCATTTTTTCCCTATAATAATAACACTGAAAATCAATTTTTAGAGCAAACATACCATGTGTCTGTACGTATGTATATATGTTTACCGAGATTATACCTATTATTTTGGAAGAGTCAGCTTGTGATTAATTAATAGATAGTGATACTAATTTTGAGCCATGGAAGTTGAACCACGAAAGAGCTTACAGTCCGAGATCCATTCACCACTGATCGTGTGTCTTATTGTTATTCATATTACATTATTCTCATTTACTTCCTCTTATCCTACTGCATTGATTTATGTTGCTGATGCAAGATATTATACTTCAAATTTTGTTTTTGTTCCCCAATGAATGTCCATGAAATGTGATACATTTTACTGAAATTTTTACCATGGTTCTGTCTCTTGCTCTTATCATTTTTTATATATTCAGGTGAGCATTTATCAAGCTGTTAAAGCACTGGTGGAGTTGTCATCTCAGGTTGGTATTGTTTAATCATCTAGCTATTGGTATCAGTTGAATGAAAATTTTCATGTGGTTTTTTATCGTAGTTTCCTCTTTAAAGTTTACACATTCACATCTCACTTTAACCACTACGATTACTGCAAACTTTGTGATGGCTTTAGCAGAAGAAAACATTTTGTTAACTCGTTTTGATTTTGTATCTGTTATTTATGTCCAGGCAACTTCTGGAAACTATGTTTTGTGGAATACATCTGATGAGTGCATGCCGAAAAAGTTTAAAGAGGTCGATGCTGAAATCTAGATGTTGAATCAGAAATATTAATAGCTGCACCCTCGAGCATCTAAGCCTTTTACCTTTCTGGTTAGTTTTGATGATTCAATAAGTAATCGTGTGTTGAAGATGACCTCTTTGTTTTGACAGATAGTTTCATTCATATTTTCACTAATTTTGGTTTTACAGAGTGTCATTTGTATGTACCCTAATTTTTCTCTTAGCCCAGCCAATGACCTATAACTTTAACCACTTGGTGAAGAATAAGAGTTACCAAACATTATAATTCTGTTTTTAATTATCAATTACTTTGCTCTTTGCTTGAGTAAATAACCTATCATGTTATAGCACTCAATGCCAATGTTAGAAACTCAAGTGCGAGCAAGCTAAAGGCACATGTTTACATATCCTTGAATCTTTTAAGATGTCGAAACTCTTGTAAATTTGGTTAATATGCGCAAAGATTGTCTGATTTCTTCAGTTAGCATCGGTCATGCCCATATCGTCGATAATTGTTAAGAAGTCCGGTGCAAGAAAGACAATGACGAAGGTATAATATTGATAGACCTCCGGGAAAGTATAATTAAGCGAAGTGGCTAAAAAATGGGAGTAGATACCAAAGAGAAATAGAAAAGAGTGATGGAAGTTGTAGAGTGAGAATCTAGCAAATGGAAAAGGATATTTTTGGGTGGATAGCTGATGTTGCTGAGAATTTAGTTGGGGAAAAGGGAACATAAATAATCTGGGGTAAAAGGGAAGAAGATGAGAAGAAATTGGTTGGGAAATGGTACGAGGGAATTGAGCCTCTTTAAATTGCTCACTAACCTGTAAATCTTGTTTTCATCAATCTAATTCCTATTCTCTACATTTGGTTGGTCTCTCAATTTTGTGCACTAGACTCCATCAAATATATCTCTTATGAAGACAATATAACCCGCAACCTCTATATATCAATGAGTTTCCTAGCTCATCATTTTTTTGTCACCTTTTTTAATCTCAACTGAGGCGTCCAACACAATTCTTGGTGGAAGTGGTGAGTGGTTAACAAATATGCAGGTAGACAGCGTTGATGAACATTCCAAGTTTTAAGTGCTCAAGAGTTTGAAAACAGTCACAGAAAGAACGCTAGATCAAGAGAAATTTGCGGGAAATATACTAACAACATCAACTTGAAGATAGGAGATTATATTGATTATTGTAGATTTTAGGTACTTTGATTTTTATTTCTGCTTGTGCAGTCCTGTTTTGTTTCATGACAATGTTTTCTCTTTTAATTACAAATTATATTGTTTTTTTTTTCCTATTGATTGACACATCTATTCAATAAATATTGTATAGTTTTAATGTGGTAGTGTTTGTATAATACTATATAACCCGGTTTGGCCTAATTCTGCCCAACATAGGTCCAAAAACCAATCAAATCAACTCAAATCGACCTAATTTACAACACTAAATATGTGGATAGACCTTTAAGTGTGGGTGGCTGATAGCAATACGAGGTGTATTTGTATGTGCTTGTAGTTGAAACATGTTTCTATGTAGAATCAGTCTTATTTCTAGTAGGTTCTAATAGTCAGCGTTAGATCCTATAGATTAGGAAATTAGTTGTATATTTCCTATTTTATCTCTTGTAAACGTAGAAGTATAAATATATTAGGTTGTAATTCATTAAAAAAATATACACTGCAGTATTTTCTTTGAGTTTTTTTTCTGTTTAAGTACTTTTATGGTATAAGAGCAATAAAAACATTCTTTAGTCAAGGAGACTCGTTTTTTTAGGAATAAGCGGGATAAATGATTCTGACGTGTCTTCGGACGCTGCTCAATCAAACTTCAAAAATATTCTCACTGCTTCTGATAATTATTTACCCTTCCAAATCACTAGCTCTTATGTGTCTTCGGTTGTTGCTCAATCAAACCTCAAAAATATTCTCACTATTTCTGATAATTCTTTACCCTTCGAGGGAAGGGCCATTTCAGCTATCTCGATGTTTCCATTCCCAAGCCATCTTCAACCGACCCTTCTTTTGTTACTTGGGACATCCAGAATTCCATGGTGATGACGTGACTTCTACACTCGATGGACGACACCATCGCTGAGATTTATCTCCTCTACCTGACAGCAAAATCACTATGAGACGTAGTCACCTTGGCCTATTCAGATTTAGAGGACTCTTCACAAATGTTCGATCTACGACACTGTTCTAGAAATCTACGTCAAGTTGAAGGTACAGTCACTCAATATTTCAGTTCTCTAACCAAACTCTGGCAGGAACTCGATCTCTTTACTCAACCAGCTTGGACTGACACCTCCAACAACGAGATCTATCGTAAATTACTTACAAAAGAACGAACCTACGATTTTCTGACCGGACTCAATCCTATTCTCGATGATGTTTGTGGTCGCATTCTAAGCATTAAACCACTCCTGTGTCTTGATGCTATTTTTTCAGAGGTTCGTCGTGAAGAACAAAGTCGTCGTATCATGCTTAGTGTCTCTTCCATGGCCGCTGCTTCATCCATTCACTTTGATGCCTTTGTCATGGCTGCTCGATACCCCGACTCTCGCAAACCTCTTTGGTGTGATCACTGTAACCGGCCCCACCACACCAAAGAAATTTGCTAGAAGCTTCATGGAAAACCCGCAGATTGGGTCCCACGCAACCAACGCAAGAGCGACGGATCCAAGCCTCTGGTTGCAGCCAAATCCGATGCAGCGTCCTTATCATCTTTGACCTTCACTCAGGCACAACTCGATCAGATTAGGTCAATTGTTCTCATCCTCTACATCTTTGATGGCTCACGGTATTTCCTCCTTTACCGTGAATGAGTCAGCCACATCGGGTGAGTTTTGGATTATTGATTCTGGTGCTTCTGAGCATATATCGAGTGCTCGTACTATTTTTTCTTCATACAGTCAATATTCTGGTACTCGTACTGTTATTTTGGCGGATGGATTTGTTTCACCAGTAGTGAGAATTAGAACTGTGACTCTTAGTCCCAATCTTTTGCTGCATAACGTTTTATTTGTTCCCAAGTTGTCATATAACTTGCTCTCAATAACAAACTGACTCAGGATTCTGACTGTGTAGCTAATTTTTCCCAAAACTTATGTGTTTTTAAGGATCGGGACTCAAGGAGGACAATTTGGCGTGCTGATAAGGTGGCTGAATTGTACTATTTTTTACGTGCTGACTCTCAGGTTCACTGTTGTCAAGTTGTTTGTGGTCCAATCTCTTCCCTCTGTCACCACCAAATAAAGCTACTCCATCACCGCCTTGGTCATCCTAGTTTCTCTTATATGCATCGTTTATTTCCTTCATTGTTTCTTTCTTCGGATCCCTTTGTGTGTGAAGTCTGCCAATTAGCTAAACACGGTAGGGTTCCTTTTTCAATTCATTCATACCATGCTTTGAAACATTTTTTCCTTGTTCATACTGACCTGTGGGGTCCTCTACGAATTTCTTCAATTTCAAATAAAAGGTGGTTTATTTCTTTTATTGATGATCATTCTCGTGTTTGTTGGATATTTCTTTTATGTGAAAAATTTGAAGTTGTATATATATTTGAGCAATTTTATAACATGATTCTCACGCAATTTAACTCTCGTATCTAAATTCTTTGAACTGATAATGGAACCGAATATTTTAATTCCTCACTAAATGATTTTTCTTAAAAAAAAAGTATTATTCATCAAAGCTCTTGTGTCGATACACCATAACAAAATGATGTATCCGAAAGAAAAAATTGTCATTTTCTAGAAGTTGCTCGAACACTGCTTTTTACTAACAATTTACCTAAACACTTCTGGGGGATGCTATTTTAATTGCTTGCTATTTAATAAATCGGTTACCATCTCAGGTGTTAAAATTCAAAACTCCGATATTCACTCTTCAAAAATGTTTTTCAAAATCTCATGTCTTTTCCGATCTTCCTTTACGCATTTTTGGATGCTCGGTTTTCGTTCATATTCATAATCATCTTAGATCTAAGTTAGATCTTAGGAGTCACAAATGCGTTTTTGTTGGGTACTCTTTCACAAAAAAAAGGTTACAGGTGTTATTCTCCTTCAAAAAGAAAATATTTTATCTCTAGAAATGTCACATTTTTTGAACACCAATCTTTTTATTCAAATTCTTCTACCCAGGGAGAGTCTCTGATTAAAACTTCGGTCCTACCTCCTATTTTAGATCCACTTATTTCTCGAATTAATTGAGAATATTTTTGGGAAACAAATCTACCTCCTAATCCAGCTCACGGGGAGATCTTAACTCCACAAAATCAGGGAATTCAAGAGCCAGATTCTCTTTCTTTGTTTCTTATTTTAAATCTACAAAGTCAAGAACCTATCTTAATTCCACAAGACTCAGAAATTCAAAATTCCAAAATTCAAGATTATCCTTCTGCAGATCCAGTAATTTCAAATAAAAAAAATCCACAATCACCACAAAAAACGCCACCTACGTTGCCACAAATATCTCCCTGTATCACTCCAGTACCCAAAATTTCCAGACCCGTTGCACCTTTTCCATTGAATTACAGTTGACGAAAGCACATAGAAACCAAGTCTGATCCGATTTCTCTAGCGCCTCACTTTTGCCTCAAGTTCTGGTTCTGACGATACTGAGCTGCCACAATTGGATATGCCAATCACACTTCGCAAAGGTACTCGTCTAGTGTACTCGACATCTTATCTCAAATTTTTTAGGATACTCTCATCTATCTAGACCTATGCGTACTTTGGTAAACAATCTCTCAGAAACAACAGTACCAACCAATAGTGACGAGACTCTTCAACACAAACAGTGGTGTACAGCGATCCATGAAGAATCAAAGCCTTGAAAAAAAATTGTACATGGGATATAGTCAATCGACCCGAAGGAAAGGACCCAGTTGGCTGCAAGTGGGTCTTCACGATTAAGTGCAAAAGCAATGGTTCGGTTGAAAGATACAAGACACGTCTTGTGGCCAAAGGACACACTCAAACTTACGGTATTGACTACCAAGAGACTTTCGCTCCTGTGGCAAAGATCGACACTATTAGAGTATTGCTATCTCTTGCATCAAACTTAGATTGGCCGCTTCACCAACTAGACGTCAAGAATGTCTTTCTCAACAGCAATCTAGTAGAAGAGGTGTCCATGGATCTGCCACCCGGGTTCAACAAGAACAAAAAAGGTTCAGTTTGTCGTCTAAAGAAGACTCTCTACGGTCTAAAGCAATCTCCTAAGCATTGGTTTGACAGGTTTGCCAAGACGGTTCAGTAGCTCGGCTACAAGCAAGCTCACACCAACCATACTCTATTTTACCATAGAGTAAAGATAAGATTGCCATATTGATAGTTTATGTAGACGACATTATAATCACCGGTAAATCTTGAAGAGATGGAAAGGATCAATAAACATCTTGCAGCAACATTTGAAATAAAGGATCTTGAGAAACTAAAATTTTTCTTTGGAATGGAATTTGCTCGAAGCAAAGAACAAAAATATATTCTTGACTTGCTCAGAGACACCGGGTTAATGAGATGTAAATCGGTTGATACTCCCATAGTATTCGAATGTAAAACTTGAGACTAATCCAGAAGATTCACCGGTAGATCGAGGCATGTTTCAGCAACTTGTCAACAAATTGATTTATTTTGCACACACCAGACCGAACATCGCATTTCTAGAGAGTTGTATTAGCCAATTTATGCACTCACCATATCAAATATCATTTGAGTGTTGCAAATAGAATTTTGAAGTATCTAAAGGGAACTCCTGGTAAAGGGTTAGTGTTCAGAAAACAAGCCACAAGAAATGTTGAAGTATTTGTTGATGCTGATTGGGCAGAGTGTCCGAATGATCGGAGATCCACGTCGGGTTATTGTTTTTTCGTTTTCGGAAACCTGGTCACTTGGCGAAGTAAGAAGCAATCCGTTGTAGTAAAAAGTAGTGCCGAGGTCGAACTTTGTTCCACTGTTCTTGGTATGTGTGAAGGTCTTTGGCTGAAACCACTCTTTGAAGAACTACACATACCGAAACAAAGTCCCATAATTATTTGGTGCGTCAACAAGACTACGATCTCAATTTCACATAATCTCGTTCATCAGGATAGAACGAAGCATGTTTAGATTGACCGACATTTCATTAAGGAGAAGATTGATGAAGGCGTTCTCAAAGTCTCCTACGTACCTACCACGCAGCAGGCTGCAGACATTCTTACAAAACCACTCTTTAAGCCTATATTTGAACGGTTAATAGACAAGCTTAGGATGTATAACATATACCATCTAGCTTGAGGGGGTGTGTAGAATCGGTCTTATTTCTAGTAGTTCTAATAGTCAGCGTTAAATCCTATAAATTAGGAAGTTAGTTGTATATTTTTTATTTTATTTCTTGTAAACGTAGAAGTATAATTATATTAGGCTGTAATTCATTAAAAAAATATACACTGCAGCATTTTATCTGAGTTTCTTCTTGTTTAGTGCTTTTACTCTACTTTAATTTCTGATATGAGATTGCGGTAACAATCCAATGTGCAAGCTGGTCAGGTCTCTACTAATTGGGGCTTTATATATATGTTCATGCAAAATAGGTATGCATACTTTTAATGCACTAATATCTAGAATTGTGATTCCATGAAGTTGTTAAATCTGATGTGTAATATGTACTACTATCATTTCTGCCACAACATGCACATAATCTAATCATACTGTATGAGCATCAAAATCATTATGGTCCACTTTTATATATATATATATATATATATATATATATATATATATATATATATATATATATATAGATATATATATGGCTAACCCTCTTTCGAGGCCTGATCTCATTCTCATTCATGTACAAGTAGTTATAAATTTAATGGAAGGAGCAGTTCATAAGGTGTCTGAATAGATGGTTTTCTATAATGTTTGCTGTCATGTGGGTTATGTTACTAAATACTGTGCTACACCTAGCTAGATACGTGTATGTCCATAAAATGTGTTACTTTTAAAGAAATATAAAAAGTATTATTTTTTGAAGTATTTAAAATTGAAAGCAATCATTTGAAGTGTACAACTAGAATCCAACTAGATTAGAATAAAAATGTTTCTAAAGTTATTAAGATTTTGCTGAATTATGCAAACCCAGATTTTATTCACCCTCACAGGGCCTCTCTTTCTTGGAAAGATGAAAGTTCTTGAGCTTTTTAAGATCTAAGGTATCTGTATCTGGCTCACTCAAACAAAAAATATTTTAGATTAAAAGAAGAAAAAGGTAACATTTGGCACAGATGACAGAGGGGTTTGGAGCAGAGTGAGCATGATGGCTGCCATGCTTACACCCCCACTCCCCCTTTCTTGTCAAGTAAGGATTTGGATTGGATTTTCTTTCTTTTATTTGTTTCCATATTCACTGTGAAACCACCATTCTATAGCTTATTATGCTCTATATTTTTTTGTCACGTTTCATCATGACATTTATCAATTGAGAGAGAAAATAGGAGGAAGAAGAAGGGTTGGTTAGGGTTTCATTAACTTGTTAGGTAGAGGAGAGAAAGAGAGAGCATAGATTAGAATTTGCTTTCCTTGTGGGATGGTAGACGGTAATAAGCTTAGTAGCTTACTACGGAACATGGAGGGAAAAGGGTAATGAACAAGACAGAGAGCTGCTGCTGGTGTAGCTGTAATTATGCATGCTTGCGTGAAGTACTTGATAGAGAGAGAAAGTAGAGAGAGAGATGAGGGATTGTGTTAATTCGAGAAAGATATTGCATTTGTTTTTGGGTGGGTAGGGCTCGAGGTAGACTTGCATCTAAAACTAAACACTGGACATTATTATTGTAGTCTTTTCTCTATTTATTTACTATGATTTTGTTTGGACCCAAAAATAGTGTTTTTTTTCTTGTATTTCTCTTGATTATGATTTGTACATTAAGATTTGGTTATTTTTCACCAGCTAGTGCATGTCTCTTAATTTTAGAAATGAAGTGAATTTCATGAAATATATACATATTCATGGATTATCTAGAGTTTAACCTAATTCATTGAGTACAAATTTCTGAAAAATAACACGTCAATGACAACAAGTGCAATGGTGGGGGCGACGTGTCGAGCTGTTGGTACACAAGCTGGATGGGAATGTAGATAGGTGGGGCCAGACAAGGGTGTTGTCGGAGAACAAGTAGGACCCATGATGGATGGAGTTAAAGAAGCATGATTTTGGGTGGTGGGTCCCTAACACTAAATTGAGTTTTGTCCACAATAGTTTATGATTTTTGGATAATCGATATTATCATACTAGTAGATTGCTTATTACTTAGTGTGCTAGGGAGAAATCTTTGTTGAAGGTAGAATAGTAGGATGGAATTCCCCCATTTGAGCTTTTTTCTAGAGAGAGAAAGAGAGATTGATATGGTGGGTGGGCGTGCCATGCTAAGGGAAGCGCTGTCCTCTCTCTCTAAATTTCTTTAGAAAAATGGTAAGTGTACTTAAATATTGCCTAGATTCTACATGCTTTATTATGGAAGCTTCTGAATGGAGCAGAGGATCATGTTGTACAATCCTTTTTAACTATATCAATTTTTTCCCATTCTCTTGGATTTAAAGTTAAGAAGACAAATAACCCATTTATTAAATCCCCGTCACTTCTTCACTCCATAGAATTCCTATAATGTTGTTGAAAAAGACCATTTGAAATCGTATTTTTTCTTTTTCCATAACTACCCCTCTATGTCAAATTTAATGCCAAAACAAATCCAGAAACCGATCAAGTGTTATAAATGTCATGGAGAGTGGTTTGTGTAATGATCAAATTGGAATCACAAACCGAAATCAACTACTTAGGTTTACATAGAAAAATAGTAAGAAATAAAATTACAATAGAAATATGAAAATCTCAAACAAATTTTCTCAGTAAAAATGGAGTTTTAAGGACTATCATCAATGACTTGTTAGTTGGAGCAAAGATATAAGGAAGTGGGAGAGAGATACATAGAAAATGTTTGGAGCATTTTCATCATCATCCTCTTATTCACTTCATTTTATGCTCTCCATCATTATTCTTGGTTGCCTCACCCGCATGCCTCTCTCTCTCTCTCTCCCCCCACCCACCTATAAATCTTCTGCAATTCTCCAACTCTCTCTCCCACCCTGTAGTGCACCTCTCTCTCTCTCCCTCTCTCTCTACCTTGACAGTACAGTAGTTCATCTCTCTCTCCATAAATTTACATGCTTTTCAAGTTTTGGCTACGATTTCAATAATGGCTGTTTCCGGGTTTGAAGGGTTTGAGAAGCGGTTGGAGCTCCATTTCTTCGGAGACGACCCGGCTCCTGAATTGGGTTTACGACTAATGGATTTTACTTCCCTGCAGCAAGTCCTACAGGAAGTGCAATGCACCGTCGTCTCCGCCGTAGGAAATCCCCATTTTGACTCGTACGTTTTGTCAGAATCCAGCCTTTTCGTTTACCCTAATAAGATCATCATCAAAACATGCGGGACCACCCAGCTACTCAAATCAGTCCGTCCGTTGATTCATCATGCTCATTGTCTGGGTCTGTCAATCTCCTCCTGCAAATACACCAGAGGAAACTTCATCTTCCCAGAAGCTCAGCCTTTTCCCCACACCAGTTTCAGCCAAGAAGTTGTCTTCTTAGAACAGATTCTGCCTCTTAATCTCTGCCTCCGAAAAGCTTCCGTTATGGCGTCGGAAATCCCATCTCTTTCTTGGCATGTTTTCTCTGCTTGCCATCGAGATTTTGTTCTTCAGAAAAATATTTACACGTTCGAAGTCTGCATGACGGAACTCGACGGAGCCCATGCCAGGAAGTTCTTTTTACCGCCTGGGAATGGGAGAACCGGGGACTCCGCCGGAAAAGATATGACGAAACTGACGGGTATCGATGAAATCAATCCATCTGCTATTATCTGCGATTTTGCGTTTGATCCATGTGGATACTCTATGAACGGAATCCATGGGGATCGTTTCTCTACAATTCACGTCACTCCAGAGGATGGTTTTAGTTACGCCAGCTTCGAGTGCACGGGCCAGGTTTCCGCGGAAGACGACGGGGATATAGCCAGAACGTTGAAAAAGGTGGTGCATATTTTCCGGCCAGCGACTATGTCTGTTTCAATTACTTGTTCTGGGCATAATGAGGTGTGGAAGCCAGTGGCTGGGGCTCTGGAGTCAGTCGGATTCAAATGTCGGAGTTGGTCGAAGGAGGAATTTCCGGCCGCAGCAAGTATCGTCTTTCAGACATTTACAAGTAGTCAGCAATAGAAAAACTAAAATGGTGGCAGAGAGAGAAAGGGAGAAAAAGAAGTTTTTGAGGTGGAAGGAGGTGATTGGTCTGTGAGGGGTGATGGAAATTAGGTGAGTTGACTTTGAAATTAAAAGATAAAAAAAAAAAAAAAAAAAAAAAGGAAAGAATTAAGAGGGTTGATGATGATAATGCTACCCCCACTTCACCTTTTCTATGTCACGCCTTTGATTTTTAGTGGAGGGTTGGAGGGCTTAACATAAAAAAAGTAGTCTTATTATACCTTGGTTGAGATAATGTCCATTCTTTTCTCTCTTGTCCATCTCCCGTCAAACCCAAAAAAAAAAAAAGTTTTAATTTTTCGTATTGGGTTGGTCGGATATTCGAAGTCATCTTTAGTTACATGCATGATTTCAAAGAAGTTACAAAGTGTTATTAGTTTTGCTTCCTCTAATGGTTGTGAAAAGTAGTTACAAATATAGAAATGAACTTAACTTTTAGTTGATCTTATACATGTTCCTTCTTTTTATATTATAAGTTTTCTAAGTGTGTCGTAAAATCAATTACAACCATTTCTGTTTAATGAATCTCAAGTCAATAAATAGATATAGATAATAATAAAATATGCACGTGCAAAATTCATGCAGAGTTTCTTTATCTCTATCAAATTTGATAAGAACTTATTTCCTAATTCTTGAATAAACGTGGACCACGAATTTAAGAAGGAGAGCCACGAAATTTATTAATCAAATTGGTCAAAGTTTCCTTTTATTATGTAGTCAAAGTTTCTTTTTATTAATTTGTTAAGTTTCCTAATCTTTAAATGTTTCTTAATTACTTTATTATTAAATTAGGATATTTTGTAGCATATTTAAAGGCATAAACATTGCACATTATAGAAGCAATATACACGATTTTGAGTTACTCTTTGTGAGAATTCTCTTTTTGGTTCTTTATGAAGAACTAGATATTCTTCAAGTCAAACTTGAAAGATCAACTCGATAACTTTGGTTTTAACCACCAATTCGGTTACGAGTCAAGCTCTTTGTTTGATAATTTTGATTCTGTCGGCAATGTTCGATTGGGTCAAGTTATTTATACTTGATTTCAAATGTGTTCTTGAGTTTCTATTCTGCGTTGTTGAAGGATCTCGGATTTGATATACCTGTGGTTCTCATCACTTTCATGAATCAATAATATCTCATGATTATATTGCAACATCAGAAAGCAATATAACTTGTTGATAGTAAAATTATTACTTTGATGTCATATTTATAATAAAGAGTAATGCTACGTTTATTTTCTTTTTCTACCATCTTAAAAAAATATACCAAACGATATCAGATTTTTTTGAAATTTTTGCTACATGTTTAGAATGTCATGTAAAATTAATCTGGAATGTTTTGTGATTTTTCAACACTTGTACGATTTATTATAATGTTTTACGTCTATTTTGTAGAATATTGTTTAAAAATTAAAATAAATCGTACAAATGTTGAAAAATCACGAAACTTTTCATATTATCTTTCCATGATATGCTACACATATGGTAAAAATATTAAAAAAATTTGATATCGTTTAGTATATTTTTTGTAGATAACGAGCAGTCTGTGGGGGGTCACCACCCCACGATCTCACTTGAACGATTCAAAACATACCAAAAGATATTAGATTTTCTTGAAATTTTTCACATGTTCGCCACATGAGAAAATAATATTGAAAGTTTCGTAATTTTTTAACACTTGTACAATTTACTATAATTTTTTTATGTCTATTTCATAGAATATTAGCTACGTAAGCATTGGACATAAAGGAGACCGTTCATTATAAATCGGCCTCCCGTTCTAGGAGTAAATTTAGATCGGCACCCCGCCAAGATTTATTTGTTAGTTTTTTGATACTTTAAGGTTTTAGTTATTAAGGACTGTAGTTTATGAGGTAATTTAAATAAACATCATATTTTGAAATTTATATTGGTTTTAACTCATTAAGTGCAACTTAATTGTACCAATCACTGTTTGACATGTTAATGAATATTTTAATAGAGTAGAATAAGAGAGTAAACATAGTGTTATTCTTAAAAATGAAATGTTAATCACTCCTAACCAAGCATGTATATTAAACAAATATAATGTTATTTTAGGACATGCTAATTTATCACATGACTTTAATTCATTGAATGTAACATTTGTTTTTTTTATAATTATCTAATATTTAAATATTCAACAAAATAATGTCTGTATTATTTTATCAATTGAAATCTACATACATAAGTTAAAAGTAATTATCAATTTGAACCATGTACTATACACTTTTTTTCAATTCGCCCCCTGTACTAAAAAAACCGGCAAACCGAATCCTGTACTTTGATTCTGTTATTAATTTTGACCTTCTATCAACAATTTCATTAAACTCTCATTTAAAAAATTATCAAACGATATTGGATTCAGTTGAAATTTTTACTACATGTTCACTACTTAATGAGAAGATAATCTAGAAACTTTCGTTATTTTTTAATACATATACGATTTATTGTAATTTTATTTTAGTATTTTATAAAAATATTATAATAAATCATATAAATTTTAGAAAATCACGAATTCTATTATCTACCTATGATAGGTTGAACATGTGGAAAATATTTCAAATAAATCAATTATCGTTTGGTATTTTTTTAAATTAATCTTAATTTCTTCTTTACTTTATAAATTAATTTTAAAAAAACTACCAAACGATATTTGAAACAATTTTCACATGTTCAACCTATCATGGGTAGATAATAAAAAAAATTTCGTGATTTTCTAAAATTTGTATGATTTATTATAATATTTTTATAAAATACTAAAATAAAATTACAATAAATTGTACATGTGTTAAACAATCACGAAAATTTTCAGATTATCTTCTCATTAAGTATGGACATGTGGTAAAAATTTCAACTGAATCTAAGAACGTTTAGTAATTTTTTAAATGAGGATTTAATGAAATTATTGATTGAAGGCCAAAATTGATAACAGAATCAAAGTACAGGATTCGGTTTGCCGGTTTTTTTAGTACAGGGTTCAAATTGATAATTACCCTAGTTAAATTATCACGTAATCACACAATCAAATTATTTTGAAAATTGATTTATCTCTAATTTAAATATAAGTTTATAACTCCAATACTAATTAAAGTTAATTATCTAAAACAATATTCAAAAAATCTAAATCCGAGCATAGATATGATGTAGATATTAATCCGATCTTAGATAATTTTTCTTTCGAAATTTATTCGAAGAAGTAACATTAAAGGGAAAGATTCATGGGATGCTTCCATAGTTTAGCACAAATGCTTCGAGAATTAATCATAATTAGTAAAATCTCTGCCGGCTTTCAATCCTTACAGATGATGTTCCCATCCAGCAAACTAGATAACCTTTCTGCCAACTTTTTCTTTGCGTCCGGCGACACTCCATGCTTCCCGATAATCGACTCCAAGATGGCTTCCGACAGAAGTTTGTTTTCAATTGTCACATTCCCGGCTTCCGGTATCTTCCCATCTTTTGAGAAACTTATCTGTTTCAAGAAACAAATTATCTAATTATCACACGGAGAAATTGTTGTATGTACATTTATGCGTGACAGATTCTAATGTTGGGCCTAGTTGAAGTCGATAGAGACATTAAACTCGAAAACAAGACATTTCCGTAAAGAAATTTCAGAAAACCAGATCAAACCACAGTTTTAACGATTAACTAATAACCGGGAATTTGTTCCAATGCTATCAAACGATAAATATCTGGTCATATCGAACATCTAATTGTTAAAGTCTTAGCAAGGAAGCATATTTCTTTGTTTCCGATCAACTAACCGTTAACGATCCAAGAGGCGATTGTGTGAACAGAATGGAAGTGCCCGGAGGGAAAGTCTCGTCCTTGAAGACCTTGATGAACTTTTCAATGGCTTTGGCTTCTTCCTCGGTGTAGATTCCGATTGATTTCCAAAAAGCCACACAATTTTCGGTCACTTTCTCGGCATATTGTGCACCGGTTAGAGGTAATATCATCGTTACCTGGATGAACTTCTCAAAATCACCTATGAACAAAAACCAAAGATCGTCACTATTTAATTAATACAATCATCAAAATCATAGATCATAGATCATTGATCCATCACATAATCTTCATAGCATTGGAATTAAAATAATTCAACACGAGAAGGAAACAAAAGAGAAATATTAATAACAACTAAAGGGAAGACGTTAAAATTTCATAATAATTCATCTAAATCCACAGATGATCAGTTCATGTAAGAGTTGACCAATTTGATTGTTCTATGAGAATGATGACATAAGATTATGAATTAGATCAGCCCAGAGACGTTAACGCCTACATTGATTTGTTATGATTAAGAACAAATTCAGATTCCATGGAAGGTGGAAAGAGTATACAGACGTAATTAAGAGCTTAATTACCGGTAACGACGTCTCTGAAAAAGGGAACGGATTCAGTCAGCTCCTCCGCGCTCTTTCCCTTCCACTTAGCGGCGAGAGACGGCACTGCGTTTTCCTCCAGGTAAACGCCGATCGCTGTGAACTTGACGAAGTTCCCAGCGATCTCTAATCCTCTCACCCCGGCGCCGCCGAGGAATAAAGACTTGACGGATCCCGGAGGCTTCACCGCCGGCGGAAACGAGACGGTCTCCACCTGAATATCGGTGACGGAGATAGTCGGAGACATGGGTTTTTTGTTTCGAGGCTGGATTTTCAAGTGAGGAAGTGAAGGAGATTGACTAAAAAGGAAAAATCGACGGAGATTTAAAGGGGAGAGAGGGAGTGTGGTAGCTGGGTAGGAGTAACGGAGGCAGCAGAAGGCATTGTCGGTTGGGGTCACGTGCGTTGAAGATCAGGTTTGCACGTGGAAAACATGGACCACAGTTGTTCTGACCAGACAATGGGCACACGGATAGAGACTAAGAGATAGATTTCGCAGCAGAGCAGACGTCACCGGTCAGAGAGAGACGCGCGGTGCCGTCGTCCATTTTCTAATTGTGGGTGGAGCATAAAGTAAGTAGATGTGATCCCACTTCAAAGAAGTCTTCTTATGTAATTTCAATACAAACCCAACATTATACTTTCTTAAAAATTACATTTAAATTTGAAAAATTACGATTAGTTCTGCGGTGTCACACAGAGTGTTACGTGTGACACCAATGATAAATGCAACGATGGACAATATAAAAACGCGGAAATAAATGACACAGGAGGTTGGTAACGCAGTTCGGCAACTAGCCTATGTCTGCGTTTGAATTAGTGATTGTTTTACACTCTCGACTTAATCTGTGGATTTCATCGTTCTACTGAGTGTGTTGTGTATTGCATCCGAAGACTTCGATCTGGTGTTCTAGGAGGTGTCCCAGGAGGCGATATTCTTTGTTCTTCATTGAAGCTCAGTCTCGGGAGGAGGCTGCATCCGAAATCGGGAGGAGTTCTATTTTCAGACAAAGGGAGCTTGTCGTTCTTAATCGTGGGCGAGGGGATCTTGCCATAACACGGGTTTCGGGAGGAACCAACAACAAGAGGATCTTGTTGTTATCTAGATCTTGGGAGAAGTCGTTCTAAAGTCGAGGGGATCTCGCAAAAACAGTTTCCTTGGGAAAGTTAGCTAGAGGCGGCGACAAAGATAAGAGGGAGTCTTTATTTGTATAAGTCCGATTGTCTTGTAATTTCGTGAACTCAAAGAAATATTTTTATATTTGGGCGTGGCTCCGCAGACGTAAGCTGGTTGCCGAACTGCGTTACCAACCTCCTGTGTCATTTATTTTCTCATTTTTATATTGTTCATCATTGCATTTATCATCGGTGTCACACGTAACACCCTATGTGACACCGCAGAACTTATCGTAATTTTTCAATTGGTATCAGAGCGGGTCGCTTCTGTTTCTTAAGCGAGATCAGCGGGACAAGATTATAGTTCGTGTGCGATGGATTCTATGAAAGAATGAGGTTCTACAATGCGTCCACCATTATTAGATGGGAGTAATTATGCTTATTGGAAGGCAAGGATAAGGGCATTCATTAAAGCTATTGACGAGAAGGCTTGGAGGTTTATTTTAACAGGTTGGAATCCCCTTATGAACACCGATGCAGAAGGAATTATATCTCCAAAACCCGAAGAAAATTGGACCACAAATGAGGATGTTTTGGCGAATAGTAATTCAAAAGCTCTCAATGCTATCTTCAATGGCGTTGATCCTATTCAGTTCAGACTCATCTCTACATGTGAATCGGCAAAGAGGGCATGGGAAATTCTTCAAACCACCTATGAAGGAACGTCTACGGTAAAGTTGTCTAAAATGCAAATGTTAACCACTCGATTTGAGAATCTGAAGATGCAAGAAGATGAGACTATTGGCGAGTTCAACGCCAAACTATGTGACATAGCAAATGAAGCGTTTGCTCTCGGTGAGATGATTTCCGAAGAAAAACTTGTGCGAAAAACTCTACGATCTTTGCCACAAAGATTTGCTTATAAAGTTACTGCTATTGAAGAAGCCAAAGATGTGTCTAAAATGAAGCTAGAAGAGTTGATGGGATCACTCAGAACTTTCGAAATGAATCTTGGAGGAGAGACCGAAAATAAGAAGGCAAAGGGAGTTGCTTTGAAAACAGAGGTACAGAATTACAACCAGCATGATGAAGATGACTTGGAGGAATCACTAGCCCTGCTTTCGAAGAATTTCAGCAGAGTTATGAAGAGATTTGGAAGAAATACTCGCAGTGTCAAGCAGGGTGTCACACACTTCAAAAATGGTTCTTCAAGCAACAAGAAAAACAGAGAAGAAAATTATGTGTCTGATCAACCATCCAAGAACAAAGGCATTCAATGCAGAGAGTGTGAATGATTTGGGCATATACAGGTAGAATGTGCTAACACCTTGAAGAAAAAGAAGAATTCTATAAATGCAACCTGGAGTGAGGATGAGTCAGAAAACAAAGATGAATTTCAGAGCAATCATGTGGCGCTTGCTGGAAAGATAGAACATGAAGAAAACGGCAGTGTTATACGCGGTGTCACAGATGGATTTTCTAGTAGTAGTGATGAAGATGAAGAACCAGTCACAGAAGAAGATCTTATTGGAGAATATAAGTTTCTACATGAGAAATGGACCGAACTTGTTAAAGTAAACCAGGTTCTGACCGAGCTTGTTAAATGGTGTTTAAGTATAAATATGTTTTTGATGATGTGTATATATGTTAAATTAATTTGATTATGCGTATTACGTTTGAATCTAATGATTTATGCATATGAGAATTATATGTTGGAAATATCCTTGAAAAAGGTATTTTAGTTGTTTGATGAATTTGGTTAAGTGTTCTAAGTATATTAGTAAAACAGGGCTGTGAAGTCCACCGGTGATTTAAAATAAAAGGCGGATGAGTAAAATGTCTAAGTCCACCGGTCACAAAACTGACAAAGGCGGATGAGTAAAATGTCTAAGTCCACCGGTCACAAAACGACAAAGGCGGATGAGTTAACTGAAGTACTCCACCGGTGAATTAAAATAAAAGAAGTACTCCACAGGTGAATTAAAACAAAAGAAGAAGTAGTTCAAAGACGAAGTCTACCGATAGGAAAAACGACAAAAGAAGAAGTCGTTCAAAGACGAAGTCCACCGATAGGAAAAACGACAAAAGAAGAAGTCGTTCAAAGACGAAGTCCACCGATAGAAAAACGACAAAAGGCGAAGCTCTTAATGACTACGTCCTCCGATCGCTAGACGACAAAAGAAGAAATCCTCAGAGCATTCTTTCTAGGTCGACATCCTCCGCTCACTAAACGACAAAGGAAGAAGACTTCATAACTACATCTTCCGATTGCGGTCCAAGTTTTATTGCTGCATCCACCGATAGCGGTTCAACATTTCAAAGACATAATCCTCAGATGGCGGTTCACTAAATATAAGTAGAGTCTTCCGCCATAATTCAAATATACCGCAAAGCTACAGTGACGTCGTTTTCAAGCTTCAACTCCAGAACATTTATGGCGACGACGAAGAGTAATTTCTGATGCAACGGCTATCTACATTTGTACGATTGCTACTCCAACGGTAACAATGTTTCTATTATTGGATAAGGAGCATTAAAGTCAAGCCGATTTGCAGACAGAGTATTTAAGCCGAGGTTAGAGCACTAAGCAACAACTTTTGCGAATTTGATTCTTGAGCCCTAACCTGCGAAAACTATCATACTCTGTATTTCTTCTACACCTCTCGATATTATCTTGGGATTTCATTCTGGTGAGAGTGTAGTGTGTGCTTGAAATTTATAAACTCAAAATCTGTATAAGGCAGTGGATTGACGCCTGTCAAGTTTAATCCAGATCTGTGAAAGGCAGTTGATCGGAGCCCGGAATTCCTATCTGTTTATTCTCGAGGAGAAGGTTAAGGATCTTCAAGGGGTGAACCTTGAAGCGTGGATGTAGGCTGGGTTGAGCCGAACCACGTAAAAACTCTTGTGTTAATTTCTCTCTCACTCTCTACTTTATTTGTTTGTCTGCTGTTAGCATTTAAACTCAAATCACGAGAGAAATTATCTAGATTATTAAATTAAGTATTAAAAAGTCTAATTCACCCCCCTCTTAAACACATCTCGATCCTACAGGTTCTACACGCACAAATTAGAAATTTGAAAGATGAGAAGAACAATCTTCAAAATGTTATTGATGATTTGGAGACAAAGCTGAAAGCAAGTCAGGATGAAGCTAATGTTTTAACCAATGAGATAAGCCTCATGAAGAAGAATGTCAAAATGCTGAATTCGGGTTCTTCTAATCTCGATGATATTTTAAATGTCGGCAAATCAAGCGTAAATCGGTTTGGACTGGGTTTTAAAGGTGAAAGCTCTGTTGCACAGACTGTTGCAGTAAAAGAAAATCACTTTGTGATGAAATTTGTAAGGGCAAGTTCGGTGTCCCAGCTGGTGTCAGACAATGGATTTGACTACAAAGGAAAGCAAGTTGCTAACAGAATGCCAAGAACCAACAGAAAATCAAATTTCTATAACTTCTATCGTGCCTCAAGCAGTAAAGGTAACAAATATGTCACTGTATGTCATTATTGCCAACGCCGAGGTCATATTCGCCCTAAATGTTTTACTTATCTTGCTGACTTAAGATTGGGTACTATTAGAAATGCCTCTTCCTACAGATTCTCGTATCAGAAATGGGTGATGAAATCAAATTTGAAGTGTAATGTTACACATCTTTCACTAAAGGCAATCGGAACTAATGCATGGTATTTTGATAGTGGCTGTTCTAGACATATGACAGGTGAAGAGAGATACTTGAAGGATATTGTACCTGAATCCGTGGGAAAAGTTACATTCGGCAACGGTGTCACATCGGATGTCATTGGCAGGGGAACGTTGAATGTTCCTGGTTTACCAAAGTTGAGTAATGTTTTATTGGTAAATGGTTTGAAGTCCAACCTAATCAGTATTAGCCAGCTTTGTGATCAAGATCTGAATGTGCAATTTACGAGAGAAAGATGTGTTGTGTCCGATCAAAACAAAAATTGTGTTATTGAAGGAGTTAGATCATCGGACAATTGTTATCTTATTTATTCCTCGTTTACCTGCCTTCGGTCGAGTATGGAAGACACTATCTTATGGCATAGAAAGTTGGGACATGTTAATTTCAGAATGATGGAGAAGATTATTTCGAAAGGTGCTGTCCGAGGAATTCCTGCCTTAAAGTTTGATGAAGACAAATTATGCGGACCATGTCAAATCGGAAAGCAAACCAAGGTGTCACACCCGATGTCCTAGTCATTCACGACTACCCGTGTGCTTGAATTGCTCCACATGGATCTAATGGGACCAATGCCTGTTGAAAGTATTGGCGGAAAACGATATGCCTTCGTTATTATTAATGATTTTTCACGATATACATGGGTGGAGTTTCTAAGAGAAAAGTCCGACACGTTTAAAGTTTTCAAATCAATGTGCACTCATCTCCAACGGGAAAAAGATTATGTTATTATGAAGATTATACGTATCTGAAGTGACCATGGAAGAAAGTTTGAAAATTCTGACTTCTCGGATTTCTGTAAGCATCTCGGAATTGCTCATGAATTCTCAGCTCCAAAAACTCCTCAACAAAACGGAGTCGTTGAAAGGAAGAATCGTACATTGGCAGAGATGACTCGAGTAATGCTACATGAAAGAGATGTTCCTCAAAAATTCTGGGCTGAGGCTATGAATACAGCTTGTTATACCATTAATCGGGTGTATCTCCGACAAAGCATATTGATATACGACATCATTTTATTCGATCTCTTGTGGAGGATAAAGTTATTAATTTGGAGCATATGGTGACCGAAAAACAAATTGCCGATATTTTCACCAAGACGTTGGATGGTGTAAGGTTTGAAGAGCTGAGGTCTGCCCTAGGCCTCTGTGTTATGTAAGCCGATTATTGTTTTTATTTATTTAAAAAAAAAATCGCCACTTGCATTAGGCGTTTGTTTTTATTTTTTTGGCAATCTATGGTGTATTGCTCATCCTCTGCTGAACTTGATCTTTCTGGATATTATTCTGTGGAGCAACACCGTATGCGACATGCAAAATTCTGACTATTCTCATGAAATATTGGAAGTCTATTTTTAATGAAGTTGGGAGCATCATTATTATATTGGGTTTATTTCTCAACTTGCAGAGACCTGAATTATTCTTCAAAGATTTATTATACTGGTTTATAGAGGAGATTAGGAAAAGCTACAAGCTTATGGCAAGTGATCTGGTTAATGTTTTGGATGGTGTTCCTGAGGATGTTCCAGCAGGTGGGCCAGATAGTGCTTAACATTGGACTATTTCAGTAATATAGTTGTTCTCTGAATATTTTCTTTGATTCTTATGGTACTCGTTAATTACTCTATTTGCATCTGGATATGATATTTTCTGACTATATTGGCTCTGTGGATATATCTTTTGGTGGATACTATACCCTTACTATGATTATTATATGCTTACCCTGGTGCGTACATGATTGGTTATGTTGCTGGTGATATTTTCGAGAGAAAGAAAGTTGTTAATGTGAAGGAACTGGTTAAGGAGACCAAACTTGTTGAAAAGTCAGGAGTTTCCATCGATGTCACTGGGGGTGTCAGATGCATCTTGCCTCATGGAAAAGATTTTTCAGCTTCACAACTTACGGATAAATATGAAATTCTAGATGCCGACTTCTCATGGAACTAGTGTTAACAAGACAATAGCGGCCTTGCTGTTTAAAATCGGAAATTCAATATCTTTTGATTTTATTTGACCAAATTATGAATCATGAAGACGGCTCGAATACACGGTTAGCTCTCACATTTCCCTCTCTTATATATGTCGATTCTAGTGCTTATCTGGATATTATATATTCCTGATTTTGGCTATCTTCCTATGGTGATTATTTGGTGATTATGATGTTTTTATAGAGGTTGATATTCTCTGATATACATGTTTGTCTTTTTATGGCAAAAAGGGGGAGTATTTTGGATTTTATGGATTTATGGTGATATGCTCTGATCTCTGATAATGATATTATGAGTGATATATTTTATGATGATTGAAGTCTCAATTCAGGGGGAGTTCTTGAAATTATTGATTATATTGATTTTGCCAAAAAAATGTCAAAGGGGGAGATTATAAATGCAAAGATTTGCATATGTGTTGGCAATTGTATTATTGGCAATATATATACATATTTATGGAGATAATATGTTAATTTCATTATTTTCTAATTTGATGATTTAATTCTTGGTGATCAAGAAATAGCCGATTCTGATTATTGGATGGCGTCCTAATATCAATGATGAAGATTCTGTGGAAGAGAAAAAATAAAGAAACTTGATTATTTGAAAAGTTATTGAAAAAGGTATATGCACTTGTTTTTTGGAAAAGTTTTATTTGGAAAGCCGATTTGCTGTAGATTTGGCATGATTTGCTGGGCTCTGAGTTCCCATGATTAATGGGATGCTTTCCTGAATTTTTGGATGAATATCTGAGTTGTTATGGAAACTTTCCTAAAGTGTCACACGGAGTGTCACTCAACCAAATTTGTTAAGATTTGTTTTCCTTATTTATTGTGGCGGTAAATTTGATTTGGTAACTGAACGAATTGAAGTTATGGAAGTTACCAAGGCTATTTAAGGTTTTCGTTTTCTGTGAAAACTGATTGATGACGGAGTTTTGATTTTCGTGGGAAAAGCTTTATTCATTTCTTGTGCCGTCGGTTTTCTTTTACTCTCATCGCTTCTGCGTTTGAGTTAGTGATTGTTTTACACACTCGACTTAATCTGTGGATTTCATCGTTCTACTGAGTGTGTTGTGTATTGCATCCGAAGACTTCGATCTGGTGTTCCAGGAGGTGTCCCATGAGGCAATATTCTTTGTTCTTCATTGAAGCTCAGTCTCGGGAGGAGGCTGCATCCGAAATCGGGAGGAGTTCTATTTTCAGACAAGGGGAGCTTGTCGTTCTTGATCGTGGGCGAGGGGATCTTGTCATAACACGGGTTTCGGGAGGAACTAACAACAAGAGGATCTTGTTGTTATCTAGATCTCGGGAGAGGTCGTTCTAAAGTCGAGGGGATCTCGCAAAAACAGTTTCCTTGGGGAAGTTAGCTAGAGGCGGCGACAAAGATAAGAGGGAGTCTTTATTTGTATAAGTCCGATTGTCTTGTAATTTCGTGAACTCAAAGAAATGTTTTTATATCTGGGCGTGGCCCCGCAGACGTAGGCTGGTTTCCGAACTGCGTTACCAACCTCTTGTGTCATTTATTTCTGCGTTTTTATATTGTCCATCATTGCATTTATCATCAGTGTCACACGTAACACCCTGTGTGACACTGCAGAACTAATCGTAATTTTTCAAAATTCCAATGATTTGCCACAGTGTTACACATATACATCTTCAATCTTATTAACTTTGATGGTCTAACTAGATCAATCTTATTATTTGAAAAATATTTTAAAATTTTCACGTATCTAAAAAATTCAAGATATCTTGAAAAATCAAATTTGAAATTTAAAAAAATTATTTGAAGATCTTCTAAAAAATGCATGAATCTAACTTCTAAGACTCGAGAATAAGTAGGAGTATAACAAACAATTCGGAAGATATAATAATACCACGACCTACGTACATTATAAAAATCGAAACATTAACCTTCAATCATACATCTCATCGTATTTACATTTAAATATGTTATTGAGTGCATCTTAATCAAATATTTACTTATTTTACATATAAATTTTTAGTTTTATAAAACCCTTTTATGATTATTTATTCTTCGTGGAAACAGTAATCAATATTTATCATTTTATTACTTATTACGATAACGTGCACATGAGATTGTTGACCGACGTGTTACTGTGCATATTATGACTAATGCAAGTAGCACGAGGAGTAGCCACGACATTTAAACATTCTAAAGGTCAAATGAGTGAGTAGTGTTGCTAAATATTTTAAAAGGTCAAATGAGTGAGTAGTGTTGCTAAATATTTTAAAAAATGTAACCGTTTTGAGAAAGTGAACAAAAGGAGTTTACGACAACTTATAATCATAGGGAAAAACTTATGTAGAGGGCTTCCCATAGATCAATTTGCCTCATTTTTAATATGATAGTGTTATGTTTGTACTTTAATTTTATATTATAATTTCATATCTTGATGTGACGTTTATCTGTCGTTAATTTATTTATAAAATTATTATAATATCAAATAAATATTTAAAATAATAAGTTACATGAATCAATAATAAATGACACATAAGTGCCATATCAGAATAAGAGATTATATAATAAAGTTAGATTGTAAACACAACATTATTTTATCAACAGTGAACATGGCCTTGTTCAATGCTAGTAAATAACATGTCCTAGGTAAGCTCGAATTCAAATACTAGATCATTGCATGATTGGAATTTTTCTTTGTTGTGGCTTGATATTAAGAGCAAATCAATCAAAACGAATGACAATGCAAGAAATAATGGACTTGCTCATCCTAGTTAAAGCCTCGTTGGCCAAGCAATCGGCAGCCGCCTGAGCATCATCGATGTGGCCGATGAGACTCACTGCCTCCTGATCATTCATCACCTTCATCACCATTCATTCAACACATCATTAGAAAGATTCATTCATTTTTCTAGTGTTTATCATATCAAACATTCCACTCTACATACCTCCCATATTCCATTGCTTCCCAAGATCACAAACTCCGTTTCCGAATCTATTTTTTCTCCACCGATCACTAAATTCGGGCCCTCACGATGCCTTTTCTGGACTGCAATACACGCTCACGTGTTAAGAAATGTATAAATGATCAAATTATTTTTAACCCACGAGCTTAAAATTTTTTACATCATCGGTGATTAATCACTAGATTAAACATTTAGAAGTGTGTTAGTAATTGTGGTACCTGAAAAGATAGAATGAGGCCAGTGTCTTTTGTGCAACTTTTGTCTCCTACTGCTTATTTGATGAGCTTCACCATCTCTGCACACAACAACTCTGTAGTCTCCCATGGATGCAATCACCAGCCTTTCGCCATTAACGACAATTGCAGATGCCGATCCTTCTCCCAAACCATCTTCTTCTTCGTTTTGTCCTCTGTTCTCGACCTTCGATCTTGCGTAAGTGTATGCTTTCTTCATTGTTTCTTTGCTTTTGGTCCTAATCTTAGACTGAGGAATAGAGTAAATTCTAATTTTTTTTGCCAAAAAACTAATTGAATTACATAACCAAATCTAGCACTTCAATGTTTTAATGTTACCTCTTTGGTGTACCTATCAAACAAATTCGTTTGTACATATTTGATTACTTTGTCTCCGATTCCATGCGCAAAGACTCCGAAGAACCACAACTCGGTATTGCCAATTTGCTCTCTTTGCACCGCCATCGAATCGCGATCATAGCCATCGCAGCCATGTTCGGATGAGTTGTTCTTGACAACTTGATAGCCATGGGAGACAGGGGTCATCCATGAGAGATTGTTCTGGGCTACTCTTTTCCTTCTCTTCCTCCCAAACCTTCTTCTGAGAAATTGCCTCAATCGAAAGGCCTGAAAATTCCCTCAAATTATATTTTACCATGATGATTGTTTTCCATTCACATATTTGACTGTATATTACATAGTTTTTCAAAGACTATAGTTTCATCGATTTTGTTATTTTCGGACGTGCCTGTAGATTCATGGTAGTCTAAAGAAATTCATCAAACCCAACAGAGAAAGCAATGAAACAGAACTTATTCTCATTAGAAACGAAAATCTCGAGAAATATTAGAGTCGAAGAAAAGATGACCCGATACTAGAAAACGAGGCTTACCTTGAGTTTCAACTTAATCCTTATATCTCTGAGGCGCATGCTTTTATCTGAAATCAGAAAACCAGAATGATAAATGGTACTTCACGTTGACATATCTTAAGCCTTCTTCAAATGGAGAGAGAGAGAGAGAGAGAGAGAGAGAGAGAGATTGGGTGGGTGGGTGGGTGGGTTAAGGAGGGTTAGCGACGTATAGGTTTGGTAGTGTAATTAAGAGGAAGACTTTTTCATATAAGGAGAGTTTTACACACAAATTACTTTCCTCCATTTAATATTTTTCTCATTTCTCAGTTTTTATGGATCTCTACTGTTTAATATCTGTTTCAAAAACCCAACTTCAATTCCATCGTAACGTTTTAATTATACAAAGTTAATGCTGTGAAGAGGAAAACCCCATTTACAGACTGAAAAACTCAATAATATTATAAGAAAATTCAATGAAATTTTGGTACAAAAAGAAGGTACCTGAATCCAACATAAATCTCATGTAATTTGCCGCTTCAATAGAGTCAGCCTTTTTCACGCCTTCTCGACACTATAATTTAAATCTCTATCCATGATTTGATCATCCTTGATGAACTGATTAAGTAGTTTGAAGAGGGAGATGAAAAGTCAGAAAGGTTAAATATGGATTATTTGCTGATTTGTAGCAAAGATTCAAAGTCAAAATATCATAGTACTTGCCGCCCAAAAAATTCAAACTTGAGAAAAAAGAAGCACTCTTTAGTCTTTTTCCCAATAAAAATTATTATTATTTTTTAGCAAATCACGATCACAGGGTATTTCACTTCTTCTTTAAGCAACATCCTACCCCAAGAGCTGTTTCTTAAGCTTTGACTATGCCATCTTGGAAAGATGGTTCACTTTCTTTATCTACCTACCCTTCTCAAGATATAAGCCAAAAAATGAGTCTTTGTGAAGAAGAAAAAGATTAGAATTAGATTCACTAAAAAAAATAAACACCGAGAATTTCATTTATAGACTCAGATTGGAAAAAATCACCGAAAAGAGTAAAAAAAAAAAATATCACTATGAAAATGTACAGTGAGACATTGTTTGTTCGACTTTTTGGACATAACACATCATAACTATTGAGGTGAAATTAACTCGATAATATCAAGGTGCGCAAACACAATATCTTGTACAAATACATCATAAGAGTACCATGATGAAGTAAACCTTCGTAATAACGAGGTGATAACATATTATTCTACATAAGTTCGAAAATTCATGGTCTATTGAGAGAAATAAATAATATTTTAAATAATAATAATAATAAATTTAGGTTTATTTTATAAAGTTTACATTTGATGTGCATTAATTGGTGTAATTAATTTCTTATTTTAATTATTTTTAATTTATCTTAATTACGATATCAATTAATGACCTACGTATGGTATAACTGCTACGTGTAAAAATATAGTGCAAAATTAAAGGATAAGTACGTGTTTCCTAAAAAAAAATAAAGAGATAAGTAAAAAATTCTCCTATATTTGCCTTGTGCTCCACCTATCGATTCTTGTTGCCTAATTTAGTAAACATTGTTAATGATTAATTGTACATTCTCCTCACTCCTTTTTTAACTTACTTTTATGGAATAGATGCAACGAATTAGAATATATTACATTTTTTTAATATTCTTCCAAGATAAAAAAAAAAAGAAATAAATAAATAATCAAATGTATCAATAAATAAATAACATATAATTACATTAATAAATAAACTACTAATTAACAATACGTCAAAATGTAAAATTATATATTAAAATTAGAGTACCGAGGACGTGACAACTTCTATCTAGTGATGTTATGAAAACACGTTCAACCATTTTGGTAACTTATTTGTTAAAACGGCTTTGTCATTAGAGACACTTTTGAAACTTTTACGCTTTAGGCTCGAATGGGATTAACCTCGGGCCTTGAAAAACAAAATAAATTATAGGTCTTTGCTGATATTTGAAGTTCGTCTAAAATAACCAACAACTAATAATGATATGTGTATTTTCTTGATTTTTTAAAAAACTCACTCACGTGTCATTGAATTATTAGTGTAATTAAAGTGTAGTTAATACAATAAACTATTTTTTATTATTTATTATAGTAATTGCAGTCGTATATATTTACTCGTATATATTTGACCGGTAATCTTAAAAAATGTGAACTTTACATGGACACAAGCATTAAAACATCAAACTTTCTGCAACTCTTTGTTAATAAATTAGCTTTAGGCACAAAGCGGACAACTTTAAAGATGTCGCCACTGAACAAAATGGATGGAAGGTGGGCATGGATTCAAGGGTCAAAGCATTACGCATTAAGCTTTGCTCCAATCTAGTTCATGCATGCCTTTTACGTGGGACCATCCATCCCTTGATATCATCAAAATCATCCTGAGTTCATAGTTGTTTTTTTTTTTTTTTTTTAAATTGCTCGAATTCTGAAAGAGATAAAAGAAACAATTTTGACTAATTATAATTATAATTAAATATGTGAAGTAATTAGGAAGTTTATAATTGATTGTATATATTATTTAAGGAGCTGGATGATAATCTCATCGTGGACTTTTGATTTGCAGAGAATAATCTTGTTATGAGCAATATATTTGATTTGGTGGAATTCTGAAAAAGTGGCGTTTTTTACGTACAATTCGCGGGCTGTTTTCCCGTCGTCAACAACTCATTGATTTGCCGCTTGATTTTTTTGGCTTCCGATTTCATTTTTTCCTTTTCCCCGTAGAGAGCGAAAGATTGATCGAGCCTGGCTGCCCTGTTCTACGATTTGGGTTCACTGTCACTCGTTTTGAGTTGGTGGGTTTCAGAATATAATTTCTGTCCCTCCACAATATCCCTCCCTCCCAACTGATTCAGAGTTCTTCAGGTTTTATCTCTTGTACGTATGCAATTGCCTCCATTCTATTGCTAGTTGTTATTTGTTTATCAGCTTTCACGACGATTTGAATGGCGTTTCTCTGATTTATTTATTTATTTATTGTTGATATTTTAACTTGGGATTTGTAAATAATAGTTGTTTTGCTTTTTTGGTGTGTGGGTTGTCTTTTTGCTCGTCAGTGGGTCAGTTGTGGGAAAATAGAAGAGAATGAGAAATTTGAAAGAGCTTTATACGAAGAAGACATTAATTGGTCTTGCGTTGGGACAATTTCTATCTCTTCTGATTACTTCCACTGGATTTTCATCTTCTGAGCTTGCCAAACGAGGTTGGTCTCTTAACCTTCATGCAATTTGTGATTCTTTTTATTGTATGTATTTCTCTTCCATCAAATATTACATATTTCTGAGACCCTTTTGAATGGCGAATTCTAATTATCATAATTGAATGCAAAATCTACCTTTCGACCAAATTATTTATTAGTTATTACTTTTTTGTTCATATATGGCTCGATGTTTTTGAAACGGGGAATTAAACACTGTCAACCCACTGTTTTGTTTTTCCTTCCACTATTTTATTTGCTTCATAATCATTTTACAAGCTGGCATGATATTTTGCAACTCTACATCTATTATGTAGGAATCAATGCCCCTACTTCTCAATCGTTTTTGAACTACGTGCTCTTGGCATTTTTCTATGGAAGCATAATGCTGTACAGAAAAAAAGCATTGAAGGTATTACTCAATGTTTAAGTTCTCTTCGTGCTTCTTTAATAGATGCTATTTGTTATACTATGTTTATAAATGAAAATGAGTGAGTGAGTTGTGTATTTGTAAGAAAATTGTAGTTCCAAGGATGATGACATGGCACATTGTTTCTTTTTATTGGAAATTGTTCAGGCGAAATGGTACTACTATGTTCTTCTTGGATTGGTGGATGTAGAAGCAAACTACATGGGTGAGGATATGATAGTTTCTTCTTAATATGTTGTATTTTTGCCTAAGATCGACGAATCTTTTTCCCTGTTGATTAGTGTCAATAAATACCTATAAAATTTTATCAACTATTTTTTTTCTCAATTAGTTATCCAAAAAAATATTCTCTAGTTATCATGTCTGTTTGCTTTGAATGATATAAGAAGCATACAATCGCGGTGTGCAGACCCAGATATAGCTATCACGAGGCTAACTTTTGATCCATAGAATTAGGAGGAAGGACAAAAAGTGAGGAAAAGTAAAATGCAGGGAGTGAAGAAAAAGAAAGTTGAGGGCTCAGTTTTTGTTTTATCAAACAATGGAAAAAGTTTCTTAATTTAATCGTAGGCTTGTTTTTTTAAATTATTAATATGAAAATGGAGTCTCTGTTGTAATTTTGTTCAAAATTTGTACTTAAATGTTTCTTTAACTAAAGTCCTTACTTGTTTCGCAGTTGTTAAGGCATATCAGTATACATCTCTAACAAGTGTCATGCTGTTGGACTGTTGGTCAATCCCATCTGTCATGCTGCTCACCTGGCTTTTCTTGAAGACAAAATATAGATTAAAAAAAATAACTGGAGTAATTGTTTGTGTTGCTGGCCTTGTCATGGTTATCTTTTCTGATGTTCATTCAGGAGACCGAGCTGGTAAACGACTAATGATTTCAGTCTCAACTTTCTTTTATATTTCCTTTGAAAGTCATTTTGTTCCTTTTATGAGGAACAAAAGTTAATGTTGTTGCAATGTTCTGATAAATATATGGCTTGCAGGAGGGAGCAACCCTCTTAAAGGGGACGCTCTTGTAATTGCTGGTTCCACTCTTTATGCTGTCAGTAATGTCAGTGAGGTAATCTGCTGTCTCTTAGCTTGCCATCATTTATGCAATTTTATGTGCTTGTTTCCATTGTGAAATGGTGTGATGAAGGGGATTTGGATTGATGGAACTACGAGATGATAAGTGAAATACAGAGTGATGGTTAGATGGGAAAACATATGCCATCCCAAGAATACAACCTCGGTTGATGGTGAAGAGTTTACACCTCATTTCTAGTTGTCTCCGGTCTCTCTTGTTATGAAAGTTGCATAAAAAGAATGGTTGAAGGTCATTGGCCTCACAGTCTCGTGTCTCTTATTGAGGGTGGATGTTGATGAACTGCTGATAGGAATTCAGTAGGATTTAAGAAGAAAAACACAGTAAAATAACAAGAAAATAAACGAGAGCACAGACTTTCTAGAGATTTACTAGCTCTCCCTTTAGAAATCCCGTTAGAAATCGTGCCTTTTCCTCTCATCCTCCCTTGTTAATACTATACTTTTAATGTCTAAATTAACCATATAATTATCTCATGGATAAGGTTTATGCTAAGGTCAACTCAGATAGTACATGCACTTCCACTTTTTGAGGAAAACATTTAAGGTTGAATTAAAGTTAATGACTCAAAAAGTTTCTGCCAGAGGCTTGGAAGTGCTATATCTGGTGGTTTCTTACATTTTCTCCGTCCAGCTAGATGCTATGCTTGCTATATATGCAAAAATGCTATTTTTGAATGCCATCCGTGATACAATTGTGAAGTTTTGAAAGCAACAACATCATTGGTCTTTTCTTTTTGTCGCGAGTCTTCATGAATTTGATAGTTGCGCTAAATTATGTTTTCTTTACAGGAATTCCTTGTGAAGAATGCTGATAGAGTAGAGCTTATGGCATTGCTTGGCTTTTTTGGTGCTCTAATTAGTGGTATCCAAATGTATCCTTTTTCTTGCATGTAATGTGCTATGTTCTATTTTTTCCTCGTTGAAGATTGGGTAGGTGTCACTAATGTTTTTGTTCTCCATGTTTTTATTATGTTTTGATATCTTTGATGTTTCATTTTCTGAATTAACTGAAGTTTTTTTATCCCTTCAGATTTGTCTGGACTCAAGTTTATTCTTTTTTTTTTAACATTTTTTTTTTTCTGTAAGATTGTTAACTATGATTAAGTCTTGCTTTACCTTTAATACATCTCCAAAGTTGTATTTCTTGAACATTTCTTAGAAGCATAATTGAGCGTAATGAGCTAAAATCTATTCGCTGGACGGCTGGGGCAGTAAGCTCTCTCTTTCTCTCTGTCTTTTCCACACATTCAATCAGACAAAAGTATACACTGAATTATGTTAAGTTAATTGGTTGACAAAGTGGAATGATATGCAAGAATAGATTATGAAGCCAATTTTACAGGTTTGACTTGCACAATTTATTAATTGTTGGATTAGTGAATAGCAACCACACAAAAACTGATAAATGAATTCTCAGGTGTAGTAGAATTTGAATATGATCACCTCCTTGGTGCTTAGTTTTGAAAAGTAAATTAAATTTACCATGATACTGGAAGCTCTTCAATAAGATTGTTGGCATCTGGGAATACCATTTTTTGGTCTACACACATTTTTTATTTAATTCGAATATATTAAAACTTACAACGTGGTTGCTAAAATGGACTTTTGTGATCAAGCATTTCTAGCAGTTTCTATTATTTTCTGGTCCTTTTTAACTATAAATATGCTCAAGTGCACCTTACTTACTCTTCAGAGGATCCATTTCTCCCTCATATACTCCATAAAGTTTTGAGCATTGTACATGCCTTTCATGTGGTTAAATAATTTATTTTTTTATTTGATTTCAGGCCTTTCCTTTTGTTGGATTTTCCTTGGCTATGTTTCTCTTTTACTCATTAGTCCCAGTTTTACTGAAGGTATGGAAAAGAGGCTGTCTTTTGTGTTTGATTATGTGAAGTTGTTCCCTACAAAATTTTGGATAATTTTGCTCATCAATAGGTTGCAGTTAGACTATAAAGTAGTTGTATTTCCTGTTCTGACGTGAGCTAATTTTTTTAGCAGTGAAGGTCCTTATAATAATGAATGAAAATATCACTTGGGAATAGACTTAGTTTGTGCTTGATTATTGCTTTATTTATCAGTTGTTATTAGATTACTCCTTTGAATTAATCTTTCAAGTCTAGTGTGTGTATTTTTACTGATAAAAAGATAGCAATTTGTACAATCTCAGTTTCTTTCAACTGATCTTTATCGTAACAGGCAGATATATTTAAACAGAAGTCCAGAAGTTCATTCTTTTGCTTTATCAAAGTATGATCCCTCAGCTTGTGTATAAGTTGAGGGGAAATTTGGAGAGAAAAGGGAGAAGAATTCAAGTTTTTCAGTATCTCATTACTACCATGAAGTTTGAGTCTGATCCCAAATGAAAAAATTTAGAAAAATACCTCTAAATTTTGTTAACTATAGAACTTACATGTCATTTTACAAGAATGTTACAACAAGATTTAAGTTTAAGGTACAATACTTTTATATATTCTGCAGAACTATGGATCTACAATGCTGAATCTGTCTTTGCTCACCTCGGACATGTGGTCTGTAGTGATCCGCATCTTTGCTTACCATGAGAAGGTCTGGATGCTCATTTTTTTTGTTCTTTTTTTTTTTTTTAAAATAAGAAGCTTTGTGATAATATAAAAAGTTATACGAAGTAGGGGAAGAGAACTCCACCTGACCAAGAACTACTAATGAAAACAACTGCACACTATTTGCATGATTTGTATATTGTAATTTTTTTATTTCTGTTATGGAGAAGTAATCATTTGCACTTTGCAGGTTGATTGGCTTTACTTTTTGGCATTTGCTGCCGTTATTGTGGGGCTCGTCATTTATTCAATGCACGTATCGTTTCCTCTTCTCTTTTCTCGACATTACATTTGTTTTTGCTTTGTGAAGAAAGGCTCGTAAATAAGACGTAAACTTGGACATAGTAATCTTTTTCTTTGACACAGATTTAAGTCGAAAAAGATGTGTTTAGCTTTTGTGGTTTTTTTTTTCATAAGGGTTTTTTCTTTGTTCTCTTGTATCTTCCCTCTATCAATAATATATGAAAGTTTCAACATGTTTCTGTTATTGACAAGGGTTGAGCCATTTTTAAATGCAGGGGTGACAAGGAAGAGAACAGCGGACGTGCGGATGTGGCAGACGAAGAGCGTGGATCAGAGAATCATGGACGTGAAACTTCAGCCCCGAGCTTAAAAGCATGAGACGAAGCGAGCGAGCGTCACCCTTGGCACAACTTAACCGTTGATTACAAGAACACCCGCGAGGAAATGAAATACAATTATAATTCTTAGATAGTATCTATGGAGTTCGCAACAATGTTATAATTCAATTGCCTGCCATAACTGCGGGTTGAAAAGTTAGATTCAAAGGGCAGATTTATAGCTGATTAACCTTAATGTCTACAAGACAGGTAAAAGTGAAGATCCTTCATCATAGAAGTAAAAGAGGAAAAATGGAACAACTATGTTTATTGTTACACTTCATTACTATCATCAAACAGATCTTACAAAACCAATAACAATAATAGTACATGTAACGACCAAAAACAAGTGTTACCAATCTAAGAACCAACTCGATATATAATAACAAAAGAGCAACTCGCCTGGGATCTGACAACCTCAAAGAATGAAATTTAACACAGAAGTGAGTAACTTCCAGGAAAAACAACTTTCCGGGAAATCACCGCCCTGATAGAAAGAAACAAACACTGAACGATTGGCCGGAGGTAAAATCACCGGTAGCCCCTACCATAGGGTTGTTGTGGAGTGTTCATCATCGGATAGCCCCCACCATAGGGTTGTTGTGGGGTGTTCATCATGGGATTATAACCACCCGCCATAGCCATGGGTGCCGTATTTGTTCCTGGAGGTGCTCCGATTGGCTGTTGCCCCATACCCATACCCATACCCATGTTCATCCCCCTTCCCATGTTATTCATGCCCACGTTCATGTTCATGCCCATTCTAACTCCCATGGGTTGATTCATGCCCCCATAGCCCCCCATTCCCATTCCACCACCGGCTCCGCCCATTGGACCCATACCCATATTCGAACCCATCATTGGATTCGGCGGGGGCCGGAGGGCACCAGCATTGGCACGGCCCACTCCAGACCCTGATCCCATTGCCTTACCCATCGTAATTGTAGATGCAACGGGAGCTGCATTAGGCTTTTCCATCCTCTTCTCTTTTCTATTAAGGGAGTCGAAATCGACTCCTATATCCGCTAATGGATTTGTTTTTGCTGCAAATGTAAGAGCATCACAATGTCAAATGGTTTGAAGTAGATAAAAATTGAATCTCTTTCTAAAGGTCAAGAACACAGAATAATTGAGCACACTTACGTCCTGATATGTTCAAATTGACCAAGCCCCTGCTCAATGTATCTGCCCAAACAGTTGACTTGGTCTCGAACTTGTCCTTGGAAGGAGTGGATATGGCTGGATTCGATCCGAAAGAGGATGGAAGAGAATGATGAGAAACTAGGGAAGTTCTTGGTTCTTCTTGTGGCAAAAAGTTACCAGCAGGTCCAGTTGGAAAATTGTGCTGATTAAAGTTTCCAGTACTTGGAGGTGCTGGTCCACTAGAAGGCTGAGATCCTCCCTGCTGATTATAAAAACTCCCACTATTAAGCTGTGAATTCGGCATAGGAGGAGCTATCTGGGGATTCATGGGAATTCCAGACCCTCCCTGTGGGAGAGGCATACCATTGCCCAACTGTCCAACTGCAGCACTATGAGTTTGAAGGTTACCCATGTTTACATGAAGATTATCATACGTATTATAATCCATCTGCGGGGCGTAGCCGACAGTTGACTGAGCAGGATGGCCACTAGAAGATAAATGACTTGTCTGCGAAGGAGGAAGTATATCTGCCAGTATATCACCATCCTGATTTGAAGGTAACGGCTCTTGGGAGTACAATTGAGATGGAACAATGGCCAGGGTAGGTGCATAAGTTAAAGTAGAGAAAGATTCCCCAAAGCCGAAGTTAGAAACTGTCTCTGCTCCTGGCAATCCTCCATGGTGTGGTTCGGAGTTTTGCTTCGTGGATGAGTGGAAACCTGCCGTGGAAGAACCATCACTTGAAGGGACAGCTTTAAAAGGAGTGTCACCAAACGGATCTGCATAAGTCTGCATCAACAAAGCCGATCCAATCAAAGGAGAAGAGGAAAATATGATGCATTTACTTTCATCAAGCAACTTGTTCATTTCCGGCATGATTAATTAATCTCGTGTCATTTCCTATATGGAGATTTAGGAAATTGTGAGTTAACAGATGGATCATTCTATTGTATTTTAGTTGACTTCTATTTGATGTAGATTGTTCTATAATATGCATATTTTTCTTCAAGATATCATTTTCTTTTATCACAAAAGAAAACAAAGGGAAATGGGCATTATATCAAAAAATCTTCTTCACAAAGAAACTACTTTAAGGATCTAATCTACCTCATTTACAACTTCGGACCCAGACAATGCCGAAAAAGACGGTGCTGCACCAGGATTTGTGCCAGCATCAGGTTCAAAGGATTTTGTAGAAACTGCAGGTGCAGCAGGCATGATAGCCAATGGATTTGAAAAGGAATCTGATAGGGAGCCAAGCAAGTCCATATCCGCACTCTTTGAGGTAGATGGAGCAGCTTTTAAAAAGAGAGTAGCTTGTCAATGCTTAATTTCAACAAGGAACATGAGAAAATGAAACATGGATGCACATAGAAAATGTCTAACTTAAAAGAGAAACAGATAAAAAGTCTCATGGAAAAAATAAAAAAAATCCTAGAAGAAAAAATTTGAACCTTCCTGTTCCTCCAAAGTTAAGCTTCCAACTATTTAAAGAAAGAAGAATAGCATCAGTCTCAACCACCAAAAAGATTTTATGAAAATGTTAGGAAATAATCACAAAGGTATTTTGAAAATTATATAATTCGTTGACAAATGTAGTTTTTGTTAGTTTATAGGGAAGTTTTAGAAGAAATTAGAGTTAGCAAAATAGAGTTATTATAGATGGAAAAACAGAGTGTGAAAGGTTATGTTATCATGATGATTATTAATGAAGGAATATTTTTGGTAAATTATTAAGTTTTTTAATCTACGATAAGATTTGTGGTCAGTTTTAGAATTTTGAGTTCATGTAATTATCGTTTATTTGATGTAATGCAATACTCTTTCCATCATAAAAACATTAGTCCGATTATTCAGTAGTAGACAATACTCAGCCTAGACACATTAAAATAGATCAAGCTTTAGAAAAAATTTGAAGAGAACTACTACTACCAAATTTTATGCCATTAAATAATGAAATTCATCCAAGATTTTCACCCAAAGATTATATGCTGCAAAAAAAACCAGCCGAATATTTTGTAATGATCAAACCTGCAACTGAAGCTCGTGGATCAAATTCATCAAAAGCTTCAACCTTGTGCTTCACCACAGTGGCAGAAGTGTCACTTTGAGACGTTGATTGACTATTTGTAACCGGAGGACCAGAAGCTCTAGGAGCAGGAGTAGCTGAATTTTCTCCATCCCTTTCCATAATTGGGTGAAGTTTAAGTTTGAACGAAGCAGTGATTAAAATTGCAAAAAAAAAAAAAAGAAAAACAAAAGGGGAAGTGATATACATAAAAAAAAAAGGTACCTTTCACCATAAGCAGGGCTACGGGACTCACTCAAAGCTTCCTCATAACTTGGAGGTGCCCCTATATTCTGTTCTGAAAATTTTCGATGAAGTCCCCTAACAAAAAAGATTTTGTGCTTTTACAATTCTCTACTCACTTTATGAACTGGAAGGATCACATTAAACGATCAACTCAAAAAAAAAAAAAACTATTCGTGCAAATGTGCAAAACTTACTTTCCACTCTGAGATCGATCATCAACTTTGGCATTGCTGCTCCTGAAAGGAGGGATCAATAAAGTTAAGTTCCAAAGGTCTATCATAACTCCTTTGATAATCATGAGTAAAGGATTAGTAGACATACCGGGATGAATACTGACCATCGTCATCTGAAGCACGTTCCCTATCCCGATCAAGGCTCCTGCTTCTAGAGCCACGTTGGAAATCATCAACACTTTGGCTTCTTCCCCAATTATCATCATCCCTGCTCTGGCGTTCATCATAATCCCTACTATAGCGATCTTCGTCATTCCTAGATCCATATTCTCTCTCTCTTCCATAACCAACTCCATTTTTATCTTCATCCCTACTTCCATAGCGCTCCTCATAGCGATTATCATCATATCGATCACCATAGCCACCAGGCCTGTACATCCCACCACTTGAGGATGTGTTGCGAAACCTGATCAGTGAAAGCATGAAAAATACCCATCATAAGCACTGGGAAGAACTCCACCTAAAGTCTTAAATGAGAGATTTTTTTTCTTTTATTATTAACTGCTACAATCTTCCAGACATTAGTAGGAAATTCTGCGGTAAACTAAAACTATTATTTATGTCCTACCAACATTTTACTTTTAAATGAAAAGAAAGAAACAGAAACATATTCATGCTTCAATGCGTCATTAAAAATCATTTACTGTAATGCTTGAGCTGAGTCACCAATTGTGCATAAAGGGCAGAAATAGTAGTAGAGCCAAATACTTTCAGATTGAATAGACTAACTTGTCTCTATTGGCAGCAGCTTTCTGTCTAACTTCAATTATTCTCTCTTTATCATTTACTAGGTTCACAAGACTCTGAGCTTTCTTTCTGACATTGCTTCCCTGGTCCCTTCCACTGGAATCAATATATTGAAAGTCGGACAAGGTCTGTCAAAAGAAGAAAAGAAACTTTAGAGGGAAGAGATGGAAATATAAATTTTCGTATACGATATTGAATATTCATATTACCGATATTTGATACGCGTGTTCTTTAATTTCATCTATAACACGTTCTGATCCATTGGCTACCAGATAATCCAAAACAGTCAGCGCCTGGGGAGATGAAATAGTTTTGTTTTGTTACAATATTTCAATATGCAAAATGCCAAGATAAAAAAATAACAATGATAAAACTACTAAATGATACAAATACAGTACAGACACATTTTCTTCAGGTGTTAAAGAAAGAAAGAAAGAATAGAGGAGATTGATGATGAAAACTATCAAAATAAACATAAAACAGACCACCTACCTTGTAGACATGCCTCCAATTCTTCCCAGTATCATTTATTCTTTTCCAGAGCACTGTCATTATCATCTGGTATTCATGGCTACAATCATGTATTAGTCTAGCTCTCGTTAGATATTTAATATGTGACATAAAGCATTTACAAAATTATATCATGCTCACTAATTCCTGGTTGCTTGTGCAATATCTGCAAGAAGTGTTCCATGAGGACCCCAAGGCTCATTGCTAGTAGCATCAAGAACCTACAACAACATCAACAAGAGATGCCTTATGTTTAGGGTAGGTAATGAAAAAACTTTGTCGTTGTGTATGGATCCACACTGATGACATTAATATCTCATTTTGAAACCCAGAAAATATTTCTCATGAGGAACTTCTAGAGAAACAGTTTTCACCTTTTGTTCTACTCGAGGAACTTTAAGAACTGTCTTATTGACTTCCCTCTTTCTGCAAGAATGTGCAAACAACTTTCATAAATGCTCTGCAAACTAATGAGAGAATACTAATGATAAACAAAATGCAAGAAACATTTCCACAAAACACGTGGGAAAATCTTTCTACACACCACAGAGGAAAGATGAGCAGTCTTCCACGATTCAATAAGAATCAAATCAAATTACCAATAAAAGCAACAAAACTATTTTGAGAACCAGAAATTTGAGAAAAAACTTACAGATCCCTAACAGTTTGATCAAAAACCTTCTTCATCTTGGTGGTACTCAATTGAAGGAGTTCTGTGCAGCTTGAGGACAATTCAACTCTTAAAGTTGTATAAAGTACACTTCACACTTTTCGACGTATAGCGTTCCCAAGGAAAACTAAGCAGTTAGGTTTACCAACTGATCAGAAGATACAACAGAAGTCACTGAACGCTGAGTAAAATGATATGCACATAATCAAATACTGATAAGAACAATGATTACAGTTCACCGTGTACTTTTTAAACTCGATCAAATTATTGAAAGAATATACAAGTTTAGAAATCATCAATTTTATTGAAAAAGACACTGTTGCATCCATTTGAACGCAACATATCTTGGTAAAAAATAGTGCAACACAAATGTAAAAACACACAGCTGGTTATTCGGGTCAACAATTAATTTTTCCCACTGTAACGTATTATATGCTCCAGCGTATGAGAAAGAGAGGTAAAATATCATATATCTTCATTAAAAGTGACGTATAAATGAATGCACTCCGGTACATCAATTCTGAAGAATGAAAATTGAACAAGAATGACAAATGACCTCAACCTACAACTAATGAAGATAATTCTACAATTTGACATTCATATTTTGGAATAAATACAATATTTACAAATCAAAAGTCGCAGATCAAACATTTATCACCGTAACGACTAATCTTGAATACAATTGATGAGACAAATAACCTAGAAAAGAGATTGATTATTAAAGAGGATAAGAAAAAAGTCATCTTAGATGATCAAAGTAGTCTATGCATAACATGTTTGAATAAAAAGAAAAAAAGACAAAGAATTACACATTCAAATGACATCGTTGAGCAATAGCAATATAAAAAAGATTAGTTTCCAATACAAAGAACACAGAAGCGAACTAAAAACTTGAGAAATGAAATTCTTATAGGTTTCATCGGTGAAAACAAGCTAAATTAGAAACAACCACCATCATAAAAGCAGATGAATCAAATAGATCCACACAATACAAAAAAAAAAAAAAAACAAAGAAGATTGAAAAAAGTGCCAGATCTTGTACCGAAGTAAAAAAGGGACCCAGATCCGATTGGAGGCGAGAAAGATTGAGACCGATAAAACCCGTAAGCCGGATCTGAAGCTGGTTGTTGGATGGAGGGGGGGGTAAAACAGGGGAGAGAAGAAACCCAGATGAATAAAAGAGATGGAATTGAAAGGAAAGAGAAAGGAGTTCCTTTGCGCTGTCTGGGTGTCGAACAATTCGGAGTGGGAAGAAAAACAGAGAAAATGGCGGAATCAAACACCAACTTTTTCTCTGCCTTTAATTTATATAAATGGATTTTCCAACTTGTTTTATTTTCATAGTTTTTAGTTAACGTATAAAAAAACAATTTTTAAACTATCGACAAAACATATTTCAAACTATATTTGTTAACAAAATAATAGTTAAACCTATCATATTTTAACAAGTCAATTATCTAGGCGTGATTGTTTGCATTCTAACTGCGTGAAGCTGAGATCGCTCGTTCTCCAGTACATTTTGCACTAATTTCAAGTGCAAGCAACTGCGCTGTAAACTACGAGAAGCCAAGATCGTCCGTTCTCAAGCATGTTTTATACCTAACTATTTCAAGTGCAGAAGACCGTAAAATATTGAATTGTTAGTGAATGATATAATCTGAGATTTATTTTATTAGCGAATATAGTTTAAGGTGTATTTTGTTAATAACTCTATAGTTTAAGATTTTTATATTGCCAATAATTAATTATCTACATCGTTTATACATGTCACCAAAATATGTGACATAATTTGAGAACTTTTTATTTAGTTTAAAATTAATTATATTTCTCATTCATCGCAATCATATCGCGGGTCTCGAATTCACGTTCCTTTTCTTTAAACTTCTAAAGTAAATTCCTCGTTGCTTGAAATAAAACGGTTGCATGGAGATGTTTAACGAAGAACAACTATTGATTTGAAAATTTAAAATTTTAATTTTTAAATCATGAAAATAATAAGGTTCGTCGTCGTGGGCATGTCTCAAATGATGATAGAATAGTTGGGCAAGAGTTGAATTTGGCAATCATGAAATATTTATTCCTCTTAAAAACAACACATTCCTTTAATTTCTTTGTTTGTTGAACAGTCTATGTTTGGTGTACATCGCTTGAAGATAATAAAACTTATTTTAAAAACTATGATTAAAACATATTAGCCACAACTATTTGTGAGTACCAAATTAACACGATATACACTGATATATACACACACTTTATAAATTTGAATTTAGCTTCTAAAAATTGATCATGAAATAGCTTTTGAACTGCATTGCTACGATAAGACGCGGATCTGCGATTGTATATTTTCAATTCCATCTTCCCGTCAAAAAATATAAATTCAGAGCAAGAAATGCATACAACAAAAGCCTTGTCTATGAATATGAGATCCACTAATCAAATAAAAGTCCAAATATGTCAACTTCTTATAACTTTACACCTTAAAAATATTAAATAAAACTATGGAAAGGTGATGAACAGCACATATACAATTAATCGTAGAATAATAGATGCTATTTTGCTTGACCATCAATGGTCCATGCATAAATTACTCCCATGAGTTACTAGACTATATCATATACTAAAATTATACATAAAACAGACTAAAAAAAACTAATTAACCTTCATCTACATGCCTTACTCCTATGTGCTTTCTCCTATACCTGCTGATCAAGCATTCCTTCCCCTGCAAATCAGAACAAACCCAACATCATTTCAAATTTTAGAACATCCATCGTACAAAACAAATAGCATTTCTGTTTTTTTTTTTTTTTTTTTTTTTCAAAATTGCGCAGAACGAAGCCCCTAAGCGATGACATTGTTTGAGGGATTTACCGTGCATTCTCTTGACGAAACGTTCGAATTCCGTGAAATTCTTTCTTTCCATAAGATTTGGATTGAGCCTAAGATAGGTAAATGAGAAAAAGTGCCTTCCATCTGGGTCATTCAAGGGCTTGGCATTTGCTAGTACTTTGTTATAGCCTACTCGGTCAAAGCAAGGTGCAGCATTCTCACTAATAATCGGAACGCAAACATCCCTTGCGCCATTCATTACCTGAAACAAATAATTAAAAAGCTCACAACCTTACGTATACAGAGTATGGAAATAAGTTAAATACAAGTTAGAAACTAAATATGATTGATCATGTTTTAGGAATATTTAAAGTACATTTTTAATTTCATTTCATCTCAATGATTTCTCTACTTCCTCAATTCCTTCTGCACTTTTGATCTCCTCTCTCATATCAAATAAATCTGTCTACCTATACTACTTCGGATGTAATCTTGGATAGGACATGCCCCAATAAGCCTATATTTTTTTTACTAAGGTTTTCCTTGTGCAGAATTAAGAAGTAGACAGGTGAGCATCTTCAAAAACATGAAAATTGACCAAATGGTAAAGTCTCTTACTTGCGACGCTAAGGCATCGGCATCAGAAAGTGCATCAGGGAAATCTTCATGCTGGTCTAACATTGGCAATTCAGACAATGAAAATATTAAAGCAACTCCACGTGTCTTCAACATCGTTATGATTGAAGCATAACCATCTCGATTGGATGAGTTGTAAAACCCAGAAGTTATTTCAGCTGCATGGCTCGCAGTCTTGTACCACCAATGTATACCTGAGAGCTGGTCAGCAATTAAAATATAACCAAAAGATTGGATCAAGCTAAGACCAAAAGAGTAAATATCACATCATTGAAAACAAAATGCATGTCCAAAACAAACTGATTAAAATTCTTCGCTCGAAAATTTTGTATTAGATAAAATTGGATTATAAGATGAAAGTTAATAAAAATGTAGTAAGAAACTATCCGACGAAAAAGAAATACAATCAAGCAGAATCTATTTCTTCCCAAATGAAACGAAGGAACCAACAAGCCATTTTGCCAGTGAAAAACCTATTCTCAAAATAAAAAACAAAGAGCTCAAACAAATATCTCGTGTAAACAAATGGAGAAAAGTCACTAACCTTTGCAGCAACACAAACTCCATCAAAAGCTAACTTTGCCAGATAAAGAACTCGATCCCCATGATCCACTAAAACTTGAGAGTACCAATTAAGGAAAAACCTACCATAGTAGCTATCATAATCACCTCCATCACAAAAGAAACTTGTTTCATGTGGCTGAGAGTTATATGAACCTGCATTATCAGGTATTCTAGCCCAAAGGGCATGTCCCCGTGCGTCTGCTGCCTTCCTCAAACTTTTCAACAGATACCGATCATAGCACTGTATTAAAGGTAAAATAATGGTTTTACATATCAGAACTTGTTCTCCAGTGGATAGGTATTCTATCACATGAATATTATATAAAAGATGTCAAATATATAAAATACAAATCTTCCTTTATCATTATTAATATATGATAGGTTGTATCAAATAGTTGGATATTATTACTATTTATTTATGATAAGAAACAAAATCGTTGAATTATGAAAGAAAAGGAATATAGTTATCTTATCAATTCTATCCAAATCTTGCTGTGCACATTGTATCAAAGGCATAGAGGTTCTGCGTTTAATTCTGATAGACAGATCAGAGCTATAAAATAAATCCTTACTAGCTCGAGCAACTGAAAAATGTCAAATTCGACTGAAGCAAAGTTAAAATCCTTGCAAAGTGTAAACCCAATCATAACAGAGAATTCTATTATCCAAATCACCACCATCGACTCAATGGTCACTCTTTCCCACAGTGGTCTTAATCTGTGTTGTTGTTCGTCCATCAAAGGAGAGGTAAGGTATTTAAATGGAGAAAAAGTGGAACCCAAGGATAATGAGCAAAACCATGCTTTGTGAGAGGCTGAGAACTCAAGAGTACTATTATGGTCAGTCAAGTCTATGGAGATTGAAATTGGTCAAACGTATGTATCTTCCAACAAGAAAAGAACTATGGACGCAGTAAGGGAAACATATGCAGATCATGGGAATTATGCTAAATCTATGAGATCATAATCATGGTACAAATTCCTTTCTTGACAGCTTTTATTCATCTCATTGTAAGATGTGTTAACTTTCTTGAACAATTTTCTCACTCTTCCATCGAGTTCATAGAGTTGTCCGTCATTGCCCTTGTTTTGGTAGGCTTGGGTGACAGCAACCCAAATTTCTATAGCAGTTGCATAAAACATGTAGCTTTGACTCATTTATGGATCCATAGAACTCATTAGCCACGACATCATCATTGAATTCTCTGCATCTCATTATTTGTATCTCAAATTTTCAGGTGTTAGTGAATTTTGGATTCACCCAATCATTTTACAGTTTTCCTCTCCCCAAAACAAAGAACTTTATAGATAGTGATCATTACAGAAAATCGATACCATTGAGTTTTTATGTGGTGATTTGTAAGGAGTCTCCTTCCTGAAAATACCTAATTTATTCTCTAACTTTCCTCTGGTTTTTGATATTGAATAGTCCTCCTCGAGTCAACAGACTTGGTAGTTCAACCCTACCGAATTAATGACAAATTTCTATTGAACTAAACAAATATTGAGCAAAGAATATTTGGCTCTGATATCATGGAGAAAAGTTGAAAAGTAACTTCTTTTTCATGCATAATTTGCGTTGCTTTGAGGGAAGTAATTATTTAGCTTATTTCATTCAAATACAAGCAAAAGTAGAAGAACAAAAAAATGTCAAACAAGCCTTATTAGGACAGTTCGATTTCCACTTTTTAAGTCTTCCCTCCGAGGCTTCACAAGTCTTTATTAGGACAACCTAATATGCTATATTAAGAGTGACATGAAGTCATTAACAGTGGCCAAATACCACTAATAAAATTATAAAAATGTTGTGAATAAATTTCTCAATGAATTACCTGAAATTCGCCAATGCCAGGATACCTCCAACCATGCCTTACAGGGCAAGATGGATAACGGAGCTCCCCACGTGGTCCTAAGCCAACTTCAATCATAGAGATATCACCATCTTCAAAGAACTCATTAAATTCCATCCGAAAGCTTTTCATGTAGTCAAAGTAAACCTACATCAATTAACCACGAACAAAACCACAAATTTTATAGTCTTCTAAAGAAGCAACTTTATACAATGGATGTTAAATGATTAGCACCTCTATTAGGACCAGCGAGAAATTTTCCCCAAACATAGACAAATGTTTAGTAGTTGTACTGCGAAATTTTATAGATTGGTGTTTATAGTTGTATTGAGATGATCTCTCACAAATTACATAAATTATAGTCATCCGAAGAAATATAGTCAATCAATCTATATCATAATTTCCATATACACAATATCAACTATATTCCATAAATGAGGAATACCCTTAATTGTTCTTAGTTTAAATATATTCAACAGAAACTATATTCACAAAAGGCCAAACATTAGGGAAAACATACAAACATACAAAAGGCTCAAAGAGCATTGAAAACTGAATGTGTTTTCAATAAAAGAGATTGCAAAAGACGAGTATTTCCCTAGATGGAGAACCATCTGATAAAAAAGGTGGCCCTTCTTTCCAATTAGCTAAAACTAGGCTAAAAAAATGTATCTTAAGATACAATTGCTCACAGCAATTTTAATAAACCAGAAAATGTTACTTTTTAAAATTGATTTTCTAATAATATGAATTCAGTTATAGAATAATATATTTTTCGATTATTCTATTTTTATTTTCCAAATAATCATACTAATTTATATCTTTATAACTACCAAATCTCTTTCCTTTTTTTTTTTTAATATCATGATATATATTTATTTTATTTCTTTGAAAATTTTTAATTTTTAAAATTACATTTTTTTAGTATGAATAATAAATTTAACAATTATAATTATGTAATTTTATGTAATTTGATGTTTTTAATGCAATCAAGTATTATAATTATCAAACATTTTAAGTATAGAAAATCACTTCTAAACATTGATTTACTAAACATTTGCTTGATTTTTTACATAGATAATGCTTTTAACAACACGATAGCAACAATCATTAAAATGGTTACAACAACATTAAACCGACCCTCAATCTTCTTGTTTTTTTTTTTTTTCCCATGAAAAACATAACTCAAGAAGCTTTTAGCTAATTGCAAAAAATATGAAAGAACTAGACCAAAAAAATGTATCTACAGACATAAGTGCTTTACCTATCAAAATATTTTCCCACTTGACAAGATCCATGTTTTCTTTTTCTTTTGTAAAGAAACGAATTTCTCCGGTAAATTCATATTGGATCCTAATGCTAAGTAGTTTTCTCGTTTTTATTTATGAGATGATAAGTATTGAATTATTGTATAATGTACATATGAGAAGGATAACAAATTCTCTTGATAAATATAAAACAATGAGATATTAAAGATTTTTCTGTGTCCATCCAATCTGAAACGATTTAAGGAAAAGATAATTTTCAAAATTTTGTAATTTCGAAGCAAATTTGATATATCTCACAAAGTATTATGATTTGGCGTCTTTCTTGGAAAAGAATAATGCTATAATAAACCTAAATAACTTCAAAATTTTCAAAATATCACGTCTCCAATGCAACATAATCTTCTTGTTTCTTTCTTTTCACCCAAAAACATCATTCAATAAGGTCAAGATCCATAAATGCTACCCAAAGTCGCTCAAAGTCAAAGAATTGTCGCAACCAAATCTCTCTGCTAAACTCGCAACAGACCATAATGAGATTACTAGTTTTCTCGTGACCTTCGTAAAATACAACAATTTGTGATGAAGCTGCTAGGGGGTTTCTCTTTTGTATTGAACTCGTATATAAAGCTTTCCCTTTACCAAGATCCATAAGAGCACTAGGCCATTGTAAAATTCTCACTCTTTCACATAAAATCAAAGAAAGGAAAGTTAATGGAAGGAGATGATGTAAAGTTTGAAAAGACTTTTTAACCAAGATTAGAAGAGAATTGCACAAAATGCTTCTAACGCTGTGAATTGAGGTAATTCCAATTTTGATTTGCTCGCTACTTGTTGTACAACTTTATTTTGAGTTCAAGTTCTACTCTAGAGATGGAAAAAGAAAAAATTGATTCTTTGAGATATTGTCTTCCCGTAGCTTCATTTGGGTATAACTCTCACCTTATAGGTAGGCAAAAATATTTTTCTGGTGACCAAGATGGATTTCCACACTATGCTTGAAGAGCCCTTGACTAAAAACTTCCCAGTTTTACCTAGTGTATGTAACTTGGTCTAGCCCCCATTTTCTTTCTTCCTCGAGTTAACAAGAAAATCGAAGTTAAAAAAAAAAAGTAATTGATTGCGTCACAACAATTTGCAATCCACTAAGAACTTCAGAGCATTAATTAGCACCGTAGTTGCTCAAGATAAATAGTTTCTAAGCCTTTAACCTTCATTTTTACTTTTGATATTCTCAAAAAGATGTGTGATATCCACTTCCGACAAACCAGGAACCACCTTGTTTCCGCATATCATTGCACCATAAGTTGAGTACAACAATCGATGTACAGCAGGTAATTGCCTCTACAGATTTCTTGTTGCGTTCAAGCAAAATTCCTTCTTCTCGTGGTCGGGAAGTTACCAAATATGGTCCAACAAGAAATTGTTTTCATAACTTATAAACTTCTCCTTTTCCAGCCAATTCTTACAAAAAACATGTCATATGCAAACTAAAAGGAAGAATAAATATCTCTGTGAGAGTTTCTTGAAAGATTTTTCTAATCTTATTCCATCATTGGAAGCATATTTTCTTGTTCCAACCACAACATTGTTCAACTTATCCTTCCTACCCTAGTCTTTGTTATTTTTTGCATATCAGCATCAGAGAATTCATGTTTCAGTTTTACTGCTGCTTTTATCGTTTCCAGCCAAATGTCTTACTATTGTCACCGCAGATTTTGATTGATGGACTCGCTGCTTCAAAAATTAACTTCAGAAAGCTCATTGTTTTGATTCCAACAAGAGTGGATTTACCTATCTAACAATCATAAATCAACTTCACAAAGCTCTCTCATTCAGAAACCTCATCACCAAAGGACATCCATAAATTTCCTTCCTTGCCCTTCTAGCATTTCTGAAGTCTCAATAAAATATTCTCTTAGGTAAACCATTCAATGAGCGTAACACAGCCATTTTTACATCTCGTTGCACATAATGAATCTTAAAATATGCTTGAGAAGTTTGTTAGATAGTGCCAGAGATCCATCAACTCGACTCCATCTTAAACTCTTGTGAAAATGTCCCTCGTCTGTCACCTAGGTAACATATACTGCAGTTCCTTTATTGTTCTTCAAAGAGAATTTTGTTTTTGATATTCAGTGAGTTTGTGGAGTCTACGTTAAGTCATCAAAGACCACTGGTTGGGATTCTAGAAGCTCTCACTTCTCCGACCATGGTCGAACATTAGACTTCATCTGCGTTCTGAGTGTTCCATTCACTGCCATTTCCCTCCATCACTGATGCCATGATCAGCGTCAAATCCTCCTTCCAGTCGCCACCCCATCTTTTGTGAGAACTTTTGGCACCACACCTATTTGATGTGCATGCCAATTGCTCAGGTTCCCATCTTGTAGTCCTGGCCAAATGTGAAGTTGCTAGATTTGATTGAAGTTCACCATGAGAGGAGGTTTTGACGCACTTCATTTTCTCTTCCTCTCTCATAGGGTTTGTTTGTTTTGGTGAGACTCCAGAGACTGCCAATTTCTACGATCATGAGAGTCAACATGGTCTGAGCTTCTCCATTGTCAACCTTCTGTTTGGTCATCATTATATTAGGACATATCCATCCTCAACCCTCTCTCTTGCAAATTGTCGATCCATTTTTTGACTTCCAGAAAAAATGGCTGAAAGATACCACTAGCACCTATACCACCCTTGATTACAATAACTATCCTAACTCAATTAATGAAGCCCAATTAATGTAAAAGTTTTATCAGGCTGAAACATGGAATGTTCATCAAATTATACCAAAAGACTTGGATTCTCATACATACAAAATTTACTGAGCAATACAACTGATGATGGACCATAGAAACAAATTATCTAATCTAAAAGTGAGAATATAGTAAGTACCTCAAGTGCTGTCCGCCCTCTTAAGACTCGTTCTCTGTCAACTCCCCAGGAAAGACATTCAGAGTTGTGTCTTCCTTCTCTGTCAGTGAAAAATATGTCAGGATTGCTTCGACCAATTTCAGCAACCCAATGAGGCAATGGGATACAAACATCATCACCAACATTGCCTCCACATTCATGGAAAGACATCACAACCTGAGGCACATCAACAAGAAATGGACTAACTATGATTAAATCGTTTTAGAGATCAACATATCACATTGAAAAGAATGAATTCTTTAGTTATCAGGTTAGAAAATATCCACACGATTAAATCTAACAAAAAAAATTTAACCTAGGCACAAGTCATAAAATTAGAAAATTTATGGTATTTTACAGAAGAAAAGTTAAAAACAATCATTATACACACGTCTGTGTGTATGTCTTCATATAATTAAACGCCACCTAGATGCTTTTGCCTTTTGTCTCTTAACAGAGTGGTTTTTAATTATATAGGTTAATTGCTTGTTTTCACACAAAGAACCACAAAGCAGCGAGAGAAAGGACAGGTGACTTTCTCAAAATGATCATGTCTGAAAATTATCGCAATACCTTTTTATCCATGTTCCTAAGAAACTGAATCATTTACTGGACATAAAAGATGCAGAATTATAGTGGAAGGAGATATGTTCTCTTGGTTGAGCACTAGTTACAAATGAAACTAAGAGATATATGTTGATAGTATGACAAACAAACAATAGTATTGAAAAAGGATACACGAGGTTGAATCTTACCTGTAACTTAAGCTTCAATTCGCGTACCATCAGAAATAGTCTTCGGTAACCATTCCAATTATATTCTAGTGGAGTATGAGCTTCCACAATTCCCCACCAGCAATCAACAATAATGCCATCAACGTTTGCTGATTTTAATACCCTTAGGTGCTTCAGCAGACCATCGGGATCAACTAGCTCACACTTCATATTTATGATTCCAAGCTATTCCAAGTTAAGTGTAATCAGAACTTCAAACAAATAAAACAATCGGTAGCTAAAACATTGTCAAAAATTGACTATTTTAACAGAAAATCATTGAATCTTTCATGGGAAGGATTAACCGTGAGTATGGAAAAGCTTACCACAATGAAATACAGATTTGTGAAGAAATGACGAAAGGAGACAAACAAATTAAATAAACCAATATTATCATTTGATAAGTTGGAGTGACCAAGAAAAAATAATACTTACAGGCAGCATCACATATACTGGAATATAAGGTGACCCTGAAAAGTCAGGCTCCACTAATTTCGATGGTACATCAACAATCTACAACCAAAAAGATTAACCTTTTCAATTCTATGTGCTATAATTGTTAATAATGTCATTAAAAATCAATAAAAATGATACAGTAAGATTTCTCTACAGATAAAACACTGCAAATTACAGAAAACACTAAAAATAATAAACATCCCAACTACCCAGAATCTCAAAATTCATTATTTCTAAATGCATAGTGTATATAAGCAAAAATCTCCACAATGCTAAGATGTCAATGTCAAAACACTTTTTTTCCACTTTCGTAATGAAACAAGTATATAGAAAGAATCAGCAGGGAGACTTGAGGTATTTAGCTACTTATTAAACATGAAAAAAACTTGGCAAATTCAAGTTGATTGAGTTTTTTATTTGTGTCATATTATCTTATTACAAATAAAAAAAATACGGATTGTGAAAATGTTAAAGACAATGTTCAGTTTTATTACCTGTTTTCCATCAGCCTCATCTAGAGATCCAGAAATATGGGCATGAACATCTACTAGATGTCCCCCATCTCCCATCATAGATGAGCTTTGAGATCTGGCATTTGAGGCTAAATCATAAGGCGATGTATTAGGAGCAAAAGCACCTTTCGTCTGACATGCATTATAATCTGCCAAGCCTTGATATGTAGAGTTGCTTCCTTTAAGACATGTGGGTGGAGTTTGTTGTGGAATCATCTGTGAAGATATATTTACTCCACTTGAACTCCCAGTATTAGGCCTTTGGCCCTGTCAAGATTGAAGAAAAAACATTCCCAATTAGGATTTTCCTAAAAACTATCAGAAGCAAGAGTTATAGATGATTCAAACTATCTACGCGGGTCAGATAATCAAAGCTTGTAGATGATTCAAGTCCAGCCAGTGAATAAACCATTCAATAAAATCAACTAGTTTTTCTGACAGTGCCAAATGCTGGTAGACAGAATCCTGATAAAAGACATCAAGAAATCCTTCATTTGCAGCTTGTATGAGAGAAGAAAGATTTGCCCAGAAGAAGAGATACCTGAGATTTAGAAGGGAATGTCGTTCCATCCGGAAGAACAACCCATCCAGCTTCCCTTGCCAAAGCTGCAATTACATCATTGATATCAGCCCTTACTCTAAGATTATAGTTTCCATGCCGCCTCAGCCCGGCTAAGATTCGCGCAGTGATTGCCCTCCTATTCCGTTCTCTCAATTTGGTTCTCTCCTTTTCTTCCAATGGCCTGGACCTGCGAGTCCCCCCTCCAGGGGTGCCCACTTGGTCCTGAACTGGCTGGTGCTGCTGTAATCGAGCAGTAGCAGCAGAATTAGAGAAAACTCTCCCATCGACTCCCACAATCACGTGTTTGCTAATCTGCCTTTCCCCATCTTCGTCGTCATCGTCGTCCTCCTCCTCTTCCTCTTTCACATCCATCTCCATTTCTTCCTCATCGTCTTCCTCACTTGTTCCTGTAAGTTTCTGCACATCTGTTGCCATAATATAGCCCTCCCCAACTCCAACAATCCACCTAAAATCCCGAAGAAATTCGATAACTTGACTCTTCGATTATAAACCCATTGGGTTTGAAAAAATAAAAAATCAAACCAGACAGCATGAGATAGGTTGAACATCAGTTTCAAAGAAATTCCATTTCCTCAGATTCCTTCAGATTACATCAAATAAATGTTTGAAGCTTAAGAGTGTATTATATATTAATCAAACAAATACTTAGAATTATTTTAAGATCTCATTACCATGGATATTAGAACAACTTTTATTTTATAAAAGGGTAATTACCAATTTAAATCTCAAAGTACAGAGTTAATTTGAAATATCACTAAACTAAAAATTCTAACAACTAAAACCTTAAACTATAAAAAAAAATGTAACAATTCAAACCCTAACATGGGGCTGATCACCCTCCGTTCTGAATTTATGTCGAAAATGGAGGATCGATAATCCCTCGTTCTGTCTAGTGCTTACGTGGTACTGTGATGACTCTTATTTTAGAGTCATTTTATACTAATTTTGCATGAGAAAACTTGTATGAATTGAGTGATTGCAATAATAAATTGATATGATTTATTATAAATGCTGTGCAATGCTGCAGCATTAGTGCTTTGATTGAATTTAATGTATTTCATGCAGATTTCCTATTAAAAGCGTATTTTGTCTCTTTATTTTGAATTTTATATTTTCATAATTGAATGCTATTTTTATAGTGGGAAATTCAAATTCATAAGCTGAAGATTATGGAGAGAGAGGAATCAAATTAAGAAAAATCGGGAAGTTTGTTGCTTTGAATATGGTAACAAAATAATTGGGTATTATTTGGTTGCAGAATTAACAAGATTTTGTGGAGTAAATAAAAGCAATCGGATGACTTAAAGAAGATGGGGCAGCAATCGGCAGAAGAATAAAGAAGATTTGGGCAGCTGGGCATCGGAAGATACTGAGAGAAGGAAATAAAATAGATAAAAAACAATTGGGGCAGCTGAGCAATCGGTAGATAAAAAGCTGGGCAGCAATCGGCAGAAGAAAAGAAAAGTTGGGCAGCTGGGCATCGGAAGATGCTGAAACAATAAAAATTTGGGCAACACCAAAAGCCAAAAAGCAAGGAAAGAATAAAGAGAATGAAGGACACGTAGACAACTTGCTTGCTGGAGAGAAGTGCTACATCAAGAGGGAGACCCACCTAGGAGAGAGAAGATAGAATATACAATTAAAAAGGAGAGAGAAAAGAAGAATTGAATTTGGCATATTTGTTTTAACTAATTTGAAAATTCCAAAAAAGGGGGGTATTCTGGCGTAACAAAAAGAAGCTTGGCAGAAGAAAAAAAATTAAATTCCAGGAAGGGAGGACTTAGCGAGGCTCTGGAGCAGAGAAGAAACCTAGCGCCGTTTTTAAAATTCCTTTCTTCTTCCATTATTTTTATTGCACTTTCTTTTGATGAACATAATTTTATTTAGTTTTCTTTTAATTATGCATAGTAGCTAAACTTTTTATCTTGGTTAGAACGATAGTATTTGTTATGTTATTTTGCTACGATCTTGGTTGCTTTTGGAATTATCTATTGAACAATTATTCGTGAAATTTATTTGCTATGTTAAACCATATCGATAGATAGGTTAACTATTCATATTTATATTGTATCGAAGGATAGATATAAATTAGAGATGCATGAATAATTAATTGAATTACTTTGTTACAACGTGGTTAACACTAATTTGATTGGCGATAAGAATTGCACATATATGAGATTCAATATTAGTTGCATTCTTTCAAGGTAGAAAGAAATTCTGATTTGAATTTACCTAGGCAATTCGAAAGAATCCTAGAAAATACTTTTATTCTTGCTGTTCTTTAGATAATGCTCAGAGCATTACCACAGCATCAGTAGTAAATTAATCGTAACAAAGAAATCGATCCTAGCCAAGGCCTTCTTTTATCATTTTTACCTCTTTTATTCTGATTTACTTTGTTTCATTGTCATTCTAAATTTATTTTCAATTAATTTTATTTATCATTTGATTATTTTTATAAAATCGTTATAGCAATTTAATTACAATTAGAATATCCTCGTGGGATCGATACTCTACTTACTCTATTACTTTGTTAGCGACACGTGCACTTGCGTGTAAGTGTCCAAAAACACTAACATACTGGACATATTGTGTCGGGGTCGATGTGAGGGTGGAGACCTTCAGTTCAACATGCACCACACGTGATTCGAGAACGCTAGGTCTCTGCCCTAAAACGGCCATTCGTTACTTGTCTCTCTCATTTCAAGGGATTATCGAGAACAGGGGGTCCCTGCCCCCGAAACGACCCTCCGTTTCATACCTCTCCATTTTAGCAGATGGTCGGGAATGAGGGATCTCTGTCCCGGATCAGAACCCCGTTTTCAAGCGTAATGTTTAAGAATGAGGGGTCGTTTCGGGGTGGGGACCCCCATTCTGTGTCTTGATTTTGAGAATGGTGAGAACGAAGGGTGATCGTCCTCCTACCTTTGATTTGTTATATTTTAAATAGTTTAAAATTTTAGTTGTTAGAATTTTTAATTTATGGGTTGTTTCAAATTAACTTCATACTTTGAAGTTCAAATTGATAATTACACTTTATTAAAACACTATATTGTATTGCAAGCTCATATTAGTGTGTTGTTTGTACAAAGAGCCAATGCATTACATAATTATTTCAATGGTAAAATATAATAAAAATAAAAAAATTTAAATTATAAGGATATTGACAAAAGAAACCTTAAATTATTTTTTGTTCACAGAATAAATATTTTGTCTGCCTAATCATTAAACACGAGCGCAGTCACCTGCAATATGACAGCGGACGACCACTTGAACGCCCACATAACTTCATTTCAAGTGCAATTGCCTATATATTAAGTGAGGGCAACCGTATGGACGTCTGTGTTGAACCTCGATCGTCCGTTCTCGAGCAACATTTTCAACGTATTTTTAAACGTGGTCGTTCGTGTTTTAAAATGGGGGTGACCATAAACTGCGTTATATAAGCGAGGTCACCCTCACTCATTTCCACATGCGACATCGCAAACTTTGGCGACAATCCCTCGACGTCGTGCGACAAATTGACAGTAACAACGCATTTCAATTCAATTTTCGACCTCAGCGTGTTAGTCTCGAGCTTCTCTCAGTTGATTTATGTACGTAATGAGCTTCAATTTCACCACTGCCAATTGTGCGTCAATTTATGGTTTTTGCAAAATTCCAACGGATTTTTGGTGACATTGATAATTTAAAGATGATAATTTAAAGTTTTTATTGTTAACTAACGTAATTTAATATTTATTTTGCCAATACTCATATAGTTTATTTATTTTTACCCTTATTTCAATTTTCAATAATCATTAAATTAATCAAAATTGTAAATCAACTTATTATTTGGTGAAATTACCATTTTAACCTCCGAGAGTATGGGTCAATTTTGGCCAATACCTCGAACCTTCTTTTCTAAACAAATTGGATTGTGACTTTTCAATGTGAGCAAATCTGCTTCTCTTGACATTATAAAATCTATTAAATTCATCACTTGTAAAACTATGTGATGATCTAATTTTTCAGCACGATACTTCAAAATTACACATATTTAGAAGTAATGCTCAATTTCTTTTTTGATCATACTGTATAATCTTATTTTATGAAGTGCCGCTCATTAATTGGTGTAATTAATATCTTATTTTAAATATTTATAGTTTATTTTAATTATTATATCAAATTTATAAGTATCATGTACACAGGAACAATTACAACAACGAGCATGTTAGAGCGGGAAAAGGTGAAGCTCCTTGGCAACCCAAAAAACCCTAGAAGAAACTAAGAGGAGCCAAAGGTAGAGAAGAAACACACAATAAACCTTCCATATCTAAAAAATTGGTCGATGTGTAGGCAATTGAAAGAGGCCATTCCATGCCCTTTGGCTTAGGAAGAAGAACTTGGGACTTTTTTCATTGGGCCCTGGTTGATGAGCTCAAGCCTCAAGAAATGGATATGGCCCACAAAGGGAGAAGAAAGTGGTGGGCCGGTCTGGTCCAGCAACAACCTATTCCAAAAACCGGCCCAACAAGTGCAATCCAATAAGGCCTAAAGTTTGATTGAAGTAAATCAAATACATCAAAAAAAGACAATTATTTTTAGTAGTTTATGTTAATTAAATGATCATCTAATCCTTCTTTATCATTTATTTCTCCGTTACCACGTTTAGAACCATTAATTATAGCATCAAAAATGTTATCTCAACGATCAAATATGAAAACTCACGAATGTTGTTCGTGAATTCTCACACACTAACCTTTGCCAATCAGGCAAACGACTACAACCCTCGTTTAGTTCCGGATTTGCCGAGATTTTTCTCGATAGAAATAAAGCGAATTATGACGGCTAAAGTGTTTCAAACTCGTCCTAAAATAAGATGTCATAGTTAGAATAGTTCTCTCTCTCGTGGGCCATACTTCTCGATATTCTCCATTTATCCACTTGGGCTTGAGTAATGCTCCAAATATACGTTGACACTCTTCCTTTCGACCATTTATCCACTTGGGCTTGAGTAATGCTCCAAATATACGTTGACACTCTTATTTTCGACCAAAATTAAGGTGATTCTTCCAACCAGGGTTACATTTTCGAGAGTAAACATCATAAAATTTATGCTTAAAGTATTATTTGTATTCAAACCAACCCAAGTATTCTGAATTTTTTTTCAACGAAAGTTGTGACTTTCAAAGATACCGAAAACGAATTTAGAGACTCGGAAGGACAAATGAGCAATAAAGGCAAATGTGTAATTATCTACTTAGCTTGAGTAGAAGAATAATGGAGTTAGGAGGACAAACATGAGTTAGGAGGACAAACATGTGCAGTGAAGACGTTGTCGTATTGCATTTATTGATTACCCTACAAGTTTGTGCTTTCTCAAATTACCTGCCTTCTTTCCAAGGTAAATATAGAAGCCGTACCAACTCACAACCCTACTCTTTTGTCCCCGCTTGCACTCGTTTTATACTTACATTTACTTTCTATTATTTCATCATCTGGTGGGGACCGATTGGTTCGATCGACTTAATCGATTCCAGTTCAATTCTAACATTTGAAAAGTAATTTTACATTCGAATCAAATATAACTGAAGTTTTCAGTTCTATTTTTTAAACACTTGTTGAAACCGAAGCTAATCAAATTGTACTAAATTGTGTTGTCTCATATCGACAGACCAAAGTAAAAAAACGGTCCAGTATAAATATGAGGGAGATTTTTTCACTTTTTGAGCTAGTTTTTTGAGTGAGTTATACTATCTCACTTTTTATCATTGTATCAGAATTAAATTTTACGATGTGAGGACTGATTAAACACGTTAGACGTGAAGAAAAAAAAATTTATCACGCTAGACGTGTGGGTGGATGTTGTTCCACATTGACAGACCAAAGCAAAAAACGGTCATGTATAAATATGTGGGGCGCATTCACTCACTCCTTGAGCTGACTTTTGGAATGAGTTTTACCCTTTCACTTTTTATCAAACTGTACCAACCCAAAGTCCAAACAAAATAAAAATTTAAAACCTAGACCGGATAGACCGAAACGAAAATAATCATTTTTATTTTGGTTTGATTTTGAAACTGACTTGGTTCGATTTTCTCTGTTTCTTATTTTTTCCGTTCTAATTATAAATATTTTGCTCCAAAATAGATGTGAAATTGCAATAAATTTAAAATTTTGAAGATTTATGTTAAAATAAAATCTAGAAAATGGACAATAAAGATCCAAAAATGGACAACAAAGATGGGTGGCCATGTGATGGCTACTACTCACACTCATTCACGACACTAAAAAGGACAATTGCGAGACATTCACGTGAGAATAATGTTATGTTTTGTATTTATAAAATAATACAAAAAAACATGTGTCACAATTGAAGCTTTTTCACTCTCTCATTCTGAAGTAATGTTATAATGTCTTTGCTTAAATACACTATAAGAAACAAAATGGCATGGAGTACTCGTAAAAACCAACCAAAGGTAGGACACTAAATTTGTTACTCTAATGCATCCGTCTAGCAATCTGGCAATGATACCAATTGTCGTGCCGAATCTAGTATCGTGCTATTTGCTACTATATTGCAATAGTTTCTTAGAACCGATATTGTAGGAGTATATAGTAGGTGATATTGCGAGTTATTTTGTATTGGTTCACAATGACGCATGTGTTGGAGTATTGACATCAACGAGAATGTTAGAGTGTGATATCAATAACGTAATTTTTTTACACAAATTTACAGTATAAATTGTTTGATTAATCGAATAATATGTTTTTAAAATCGTGATCTTCTCGATTTGACAGATCTCAAGAGCGTGAAACATCAGGTCATCAACAACATGATTTTTTTTTACAATTTGTTGGATTACGACAAATCAAATATGTTTTTGAATTAAATAATAAATCTAAATTGGAGCTAAGAGAAGTGAATAATAATAATAAGAACTAAGAATTGTTGGAGTCCAATAATTGCTCCATCATCATCAATAGAGTCGTACAGTCAGCCTCTTATCGTCATAAGAGCTGCCATGAATGCATCTCCGAATTCGTCTCCTAAAAAGCCTGTCTGCTTCTCTGCCTCACTTCTCTCTCTCCATCTCTCTCTCTCTCTCCATCCATCTCTGCAATCTTTAATTACCCTTTTCAAATATTATGAGAAAATGATAATATTTCAACGTCATAGACCCGAAATTTCTCATATTTATTATCTGGGGGAAGGGTGAGCATCTCTGTTTCGGCGTCTAATCACAACTGTCCAATGTCGTAGTTAAGATTCAATGAACCACGGTGTGATTGCTGAGTGGTTGACGTGTTCAAAATTGATCAGAAACTGATAAGTCAAACCAAGGTTTGGTTTGATTTTGGTCGATTTTCAAAGTCTACCAAACTAACATTTGATTCTAAATTTTGGAAATCAATAAAATTTAGTTTGGTTTCAGTTTGACATATGTAAAGCCTTAAATAGCCGAATTGAACTGAAGTAAAAAAATAATTCATTTTTAATGTAAATGAATTAAAGTTTTTTAGTTAATTCATAAATTCTATTTTCGGTTTCTTTCCAATTATGGCTAATTGGAGATCACTAGAATAATTTTTTTAATTATATTTAATTAATAGATTTAAGAATTTAATTAATTTAATTTATCATAATTTACAAATTATTGAATTTTATTTGTAAAATATTTGTACATGTTTTTTTTTTTATTTCATTGTTTATTTGACTGTATTTTAATAATAACCGAACTGAAAAATATTTCAGGTTCCGTTCTAGTTCCGCTCTTGCACAAAAAAAAAATTCGATAAGTTTCAAATTTACAAGAACCGAGCTCCAATAGTTCGATTCGGTTCTATCACAAAACCTAACTAAATCGAACCACGAACACCCATATTGAGTGGAAGAATAAATCTACAATCGCTCATTTGATAATATATCCTCTCCTTGCAAAATGCTAGAAATTATTATGACAACAGAGAAGACAATGCTCCAATTTAACCTTCGTTTTATGCCTTTTACATGGTATATTAGAAGAGAAATGCAGAGAGGGAGTGCTTTTCTATTGTATTATGTAAAAAAGTAGTCGTTGGGAAAGGAAGATTATACATATATATACTAAACTAAAACATGATTAATAGCTAACTAATCAACAAACTAATAATGGTACGCTAACATTCCCTTTAAGAGTAATGTCGTAAGTCGAAGATCTTGGATGTAAAACCAAAAAAATGCGAGGGCGGAAGTGGCTTGGTAAGTAGGGGTGCGCATGACTAGACCGAGAATCGAGAACAAGACCGGATTGAAGGTTTCGGTCGGTTCTCCACGGTTCTCAGTCCAGGACCGATCCTCATAATACATTTCCCGTGGAAAATGGTTTGGTCCACTGTCAAGATCCCAAATTCTCGAAAACCCAGAACGGACTGCACTGAACCTTAATTTAAAATTAGGGCTGGATGAGGATTGAGTCCTAATTTTAATTGAGGAGCAAAAATTGAGGAGTCCTCATACAGACTCTAGTTATCCATCCTCTCGAGTCTCGCGTGCTCTCAGGCCTCAACTCTACTCTCACTCTCAGCAGTCAGCGCTGCTCGGCGCTCGCCCGGTAGCCCCTCGCTCTTGGTCCCTCAATTAGTCACTCTTACTCTCTCAGGCTCTCAGTCTCTCAAGGTCACCGACTCACAGAGACACAAAGTGTTGAAGCCGGTGGCCGGACTCAACTAGGGGTGAGCAAAAATTGAACCAGACTGAAGAACTGGATCCGAACCAAAACTTTGGTCCTGTTCTAGGTGGTTTTGCACTTTTAAAAATCAAAATTGGATTTTTTTGTAGGAGAGCTGAAAAATTAATGCTTTGCTTAATTCCTCTCTGCGAAATTCGCAGTTTTCACTCTTCGAAAATCAGAGCAAACTGCGCTATCTGCAAATCCTACGCCTGTCACCCAGCACTGAGCCCCGATCGCCCAGCCCAGCCACTCTCTGTCTCTCTCTCCTCGCACTTCGCAATCGCTCGACGCCCAAGTCCCAACCATTCTCCGCATCGCAGCACCGTGCCTGTCTTCGTCAAACTGAAGGGCGAATTGAGTCATCGACGTCCGATTGGTAAGCTCTTGTTTCATTTGTGCCTAATTTTTCAATTTATAATTCTCATTAAGTTATTTTGACTGGATTTAAGCTCTGAAAACTGAAAAGTGAAACGAGTGGATTTTATTGGTTATTTGCAAGAGCTGGAGACGATAACGATCTTTCAGCCTCAGGAGCTAGTTCAGTTATTGGAAAAAAGGGTTGATACAGATTGGATTCAGAAGGCAAATATGCTTTCACGAAGGTTGATTCACTCTCTGTCTTTTTTTTCCAGCTCTCTTGCTGACCTGAATTTTGTGGCTTTGCAATTGCTTATTTATTTTTTGGAATTTGAGATTTAAAAAAAAAAAATTAAATGAGAAAACCTGATTTAGACCAGAACCGAAATCAAAATTCTGGTCCGATCCTTAAAAAAATTTAAACGATCTCGGTCTTGAAAATTGAAAACCGAATTTTATTGGTCCAGTCCCAATTTTCTCTAAAACTGGACCGAACAGGTTTTTGTTCACCCCTAGACTCAACATCGATCAACAGGCCAACGACTCCAATCGCCGTTTAGTGTTGCTTGCTGAATAGAAACTATTCGCCATTCAGGTTCAGCAACTCAGCATTGCTCACCTCACCTTCACGACTCACTGTTCGCACTTCGCAGAAGGTAAAATTATTTTATTTTTCATTCTTTCGATTAAGGGTAGAAGCAAAATCTGTCTGTTGATTTTATTGGAAAAAAAATCTATTTGTTAGAAAAAAATTTGTATTTTGTTTGTTACCAAATCTGTTTGTTAGAAAAAGATATTTATGGAAGTTTGCCTACTGATACTGTATATGCAATTTATTTATTTTTAATTAAAAAAATATTTAGAATTATGGTGGGAGGAACCGATCTCTCCCACGGCTGGTTCTGGGACCACGTCCACCTCTATTGGTAAGAGCATCGGCGAGTTGAGTGTCTGAAGGAGTAAATTTGACCATCAATGATTTATTGAGCACCTTTTCCCGAACGAAATGGAAGTCAATTTCAACATGTTTAGATTTAGAATGTAATAGTGGATTATATGCCAGATACGTCGCACTCAAGTCATCACAGAGAATGATAGGTATCTCGGGTGAAACAATTCCAATTTCCTTGAGAAGAGATTGAAGCTAAAGAATTTTTGTTGCCCCATTAACTATGCTTCGATATTCAGATTCAGTGCTAGAGCAAGACACAACCTTTTGTTTTTTCGAGGACCAATAAATAAGATTTGTGCCTAAAAATATGCAAAAGCCACTTGTGCTCTTGCGATCATCTGGACACGAAGTCTAATCCGTTTCCATATAAGAAGTCAGGTTAAAACATGACGAAGGCGAGAAAGAGATCCCTAAAGATAATGTCCCTTGAAGATATCGTAGAGTTCTCTTGCCAGACTATTAGCGAACATCAGAAGGTGCATGCATAAATTGACAAACTTTGTTCACGGCAAAGACTATATCTGGTCTTGTAAGACAACAGTATTAGAGACCTCCAACAATGATACTATAAATAGAACCATCAAGTAGAGTTGCACTAAATTTTTTTGATAAAATAGGACTTGATACCATGGGAGTGGGAACTGGCTTGTAAGATGCCATGTTAGTCATGTGAAGCAACTTAGATATGTACCGAGATTGAGAAAAGTGAATACCTGTAGGAGTCTGAGTAACCGAAATCCCAAGGAAAAAGGAGAGAGGACCAAGATCGTGAACCACAAATTGAGAATGCAAATAAGCGAGAAATTGATCCAATAGAGAAAAAGAATTTCCAGTAAGAATGATGTCGTCGACATAGACCAACATAACTATAATGGAGGAGTTCTTCCGACAGATAAACAATGATGTATCAGACTTTGATGCTGAGAAACTCCACGCCAGTAGAACAATTTATAACTTGTTGTACCAAGCTCTAGGAGATAGGAGTCGAAGTGCTTGCAGTCATGGACAAAGGTTGAGGAGCTGAGGGAGTTTTGTACATACCATTACTGAGGGATCCCCGTAGAAGAGTTTGTTGGGAGCTCCAATCCTTAATAAGAAAATAATTGGAGTGAAATTCAACAAAAAATTGGATTTTCATGACACAACTAGTTAATACTAAGAAGATTATGATAGATGAGAGGAGTATGAAAGACAATCCGTAAAAGAATGGGGCATGTATTTGTTGGAAGCACAACACTACCAAAATGAGCAATAGAGATTGACTTACTGTCAGCCGCATAGAGGATTGCGGTGTGAAATGGTGGGTGCTCTCGAGTCCAGCATATCGGCAGACGTGGTCGAAGGAGGAAGAGGTAAAATTCCAGCAGTGAGCACATGAGCAGGGGAAGAGATGAAGTTAGTGGGAGGAGAATTGTAGTTAGGAGGTCTGTAAGATCCTTTGAGTCGATGGTAGCAGACCACAGCTGAATGACCAAGCTTATTACAAATTAGGGGTGGGCAGGACCGGACCGGGGACCAAAAATCGGACCGGTTTCGATCTCAGGATAATGGACCACGGTCTGGTCCTCGGTCCACAGCCTGATTTCCCGAAGAACCGGGACCGGACCGTCGGACCGATTTTAAGCCTATCTCCTTTCGGCTTTTAGGCTTCAGTTTTCTTCGCCTCTTCAGTTCTATGTTCTAAATCCCTAATCCAGACTAGATTCCACTTCCAGAACACCCGACTCCCGATCCTGACCTCCGAACGGTGAATACCTGACCCCCGAACGACGAACACCCGAGTCTTCAGCATCGCTTCAGTCTTCACTCACCCCTAAATCATTAGGCGAACACCAGAGTCTCAACCTCCGAACATCCGACTGTCAAAACCCCAAGTTTCGTTTCTTCAGGCGAATTTTCTGGATGCGAGGACGTCGTTTCAATCGGGATTGAGAAAAGAGATGATAGTTTTCTAGGATTTCAGGGTTTTGAAGGAGGTGGTTTTGGTGGGTGTGTGAACAAAGATGAAAGTTTTACCATTTGTGTTGTGAGTCAAGCCATAAATAACCTCCTGCAACAGCTTAAAGAGATCGTTAGCTACTCCAGTGCTCGGCCAAGCCGAGTGACCTCAAGAACAGAAAACTAAACAGCAAAATTACAGTAATAATCAGAGTGTTTGGGAGATTAGTGTTGTGTGAATGAAGTGTGTGTAAGATGAAATGGCGTGGTCTAGTTAATTCAACAAAGACTTACACAACCTCAAGTCGGTCAGCTAATTAATGTTTAGCTCCGACAGAACGCTTTTCCAGAGGAAGGCGTCGACTTGAGGAACCGGTTCTGTCCACCTCCTTCTGGTTTCCAGCCCTCGATAGGGAGGAGAGGAGAGTGGTGCTAGAGTTCAACAACAACCTCGGGTTGTTGAACTAGGAGGCTGTCTCCTGTTCGGCAAAGCCGAAGCTCACCTGTCGGCGATTTCCTTCTCGGTTTCTCTCTTAGGGAAACGGTCTACTTGTTCTCATTACCTGAACCAAAAATTACAAACACCAATTGCGATGATATATAATACCTAGTGGCTGGAGAGGTGTTCAAAAATGGCCGAGAACCGTTGAAGGCGCGGGAAGAAGAAGCAGACTCAGCCGAGATTCTTCTGGCGCTAGGGATCCGAGGGGTAGCCCTGCTTCCATGACAGCTTGCCGGTTTCCTCGCAAGGAAGCTATTCCGACAGAGGCGCAGAGGAAATTCGGGCCAAAAACAGCAATGGTCCCCCTTCCTTCAAGTGCAGACGTCGAGCGAAAGGCTGCCGCTGGTTCTCTGGTTCTCCTTTGCTGAGCTTTGGTTCACAAAATGAAAGCTTCAACCGGTTTTCTTCATTAGCAGCAGCAGCTGGTCTGGTTCTTCCTCAATGCAAGCTTCAACCGGTTTTCTTCATTAGCAGCAGCAGCTAGTTTTTCTTCTTTAACCCACTCCTTTGGTTCTCAAGCCAATTAAAATCAAACCAAGCCACATCTATCCTACCAAGCATTTAACCCTACATGCCTAACATGCATGGTTATTTAAAATCTTAACAAAAAGGCCAATGTTTGCCCAATAAGTTTTAAAATAAAAATACATATAAATCAATGCTCGGGAAGACAAATTCCCATATGAGCTTCGGGTTCTCCAAACCTTGTCTCCCAAGCAATGACGTGCTTCGGTTGCTCCTGATCTTGAGCTTCCATCTCCCACTTTACATCGGTGAGTATGCCATCCAAGTCGGTGTAAGAAATGTCACCTGCAAAAGAGTAAAGTGTGTAAGTACATATATTAGATAAAGCATGTGAATGTACCTGTGATCGTGTGATGGGCCTACGGGGCACAACAATTTGGATGAGAAGCTGGAGAAGAAAACGAATCGACAGTGGCAGAAGAAGTCACGCGACGAGTCTTCTGGACCATTCGAGGAAGAAGGTTTCGAGTTCTCTGTCGAAGACGAACATGGAAGACTGCAATTTTATCCCTTTTTATAATTTTTTCTTTAAAAAAATAAATAAATTAAATGACTTGGGCGGAACCGGGACCGAACCTGGACCGGACCGAAATTTTCGGTGCGGTCCAGGTTCCAGGATAAAAAATCCCGAACCTGTTCGAGCTGGTTCAGTCCGGGCTTGAGACCGGACTGAACCGGCCCGTGCCCACCCTTATTAGAAATATGACATCTGAGCTTAAAGGAGGAAGTGGGCCAGGGTGAGCGCGAATTGAGATTCGGACCAAAAACCGACCTGTGTGCACCTTGATAGTTTGCAAAAGGAGGCGCAAAACTAGGTCTGTACAGAGCAAAGTTGAACGGCCGAGGAGGACGGGAAAACCCCTAGACGACAACATTGGCTTGCATAGAGCTCGGGGTCGAAAGATGGCTAACAGAGTTCTGTTTCTCCAAACAAAAATCATAGCTCTAAAGTAGACTGTGGATTTCCTCAAGGGGAGGTTGATCTGGGCGGTTCGTGATAGAGGTGATGAAAGGATTGTAGTCGCTACCGAGTCCGCCAAGGAGATAGATCACATGATTTCGGTAAGATACTGGCTCGCCAATGGCCGATAGGGTATTACATAATTAAGTAATTTTTTGAATGTAGGTAACTGCTAAGATGCCATCCTTAGAAAGACTGTAGAGCTAACTTCGAAGATCTGTGATTCTGGCTAAGGATGATGAAGCAAACATCTGACCTAGAGCAAGCCAAATCTCGCTAGCAGTATTAAAGCAAACAATCTGCAGAAGGATATTGTTGGAGAGGGAGAAGAAAAGTCAACTCATGATGAGCCGATTGTAGTGCTGTCATAAGTTAAAATCTGAGTTTAGTTGAAGAGAGAGGGAACCAAGAAACTGAGGGAGAGGTGGGTAAGAGCCATCGAGGATGTTATCGATTCCATTAGATATAACAATATTGAGGAGCTGTGCTTTCCAGACAAGGTAGTTTGTAGAGTCTTGTTTGATTGTTAGTGTCTGGTTCATTGAAGGGAAGAGAGTCTGAGACGGAGAAAGAGAAGAGGCAAAAGGGGAAGAGGGGATCGTAGAGCGGATCGTAGAGCTTGATGATGTCATTTGACTCTGATACCAAGAAGACAAATGTAGAGAGAGAATGTTTTTCTATTGTATTCTGTAAAAAAGAAGTAGTCATTAGGAAAGGAAGATTATACATAAATTGTAGCGACCCTAATACTGTATCCGATTTTCCGTACTATATTTTTTTTTATCCTTATTACCAATATACTTTAAACTTTATTTCTAACCTTAAGCGGAATTTAAATAGTTAAGGCCGTTTGAAATTCATTCGTAAAAGCCACTTAAACAAAACCTAAAAGTAATTAAATAAAACTTAAAACAATTAATTAAAATAATTAAAACCAAACAAAACAGGGAGCAGGGCAAAATGAGACTTTCATCCCAAAATGTGAGAGGCGATCGATCGCCCAAAACGGGCGATCGGTCGCTGCTGCAAAACAGCAGGGGCGATCGTGATCGCCCCTTTTCGTTGGCCATCGATCGCCCAAAAGGGGCGATCGATCGCCACGCTCTCTAGAAAAACCAGAGAGCGCCGACCAACCGAGGCGATCGCGTCGCCTCCTCAGGCGATCACCTGATAAAGAGGGGCGATCGATCGGCCTCCCTGGCGATCGATCACCACCCTCACTGCCTTCCTCTCCTTTTCTTTTTCTTTTTCTTCCCTCTATCTTCTTTCTTTCTTTTCCCCCTGCTTCTCTATACGCCTAACACCCCATATTTCAACATAAACTCGCCCATAATCCATCAATTCCTCACTTCATCAATCATCCAAAATATCAACTCAAAACTCAATTAAAAACATAACCTAATTTCATAAAAACAAACTGCGTGGTTATGTTTAAAAACCGATCATTTTCCTAATACAAAACGTTTTATAAAAAACAGGTTACTAAAACATCAAAATATTAAATATAACCTATCAACTAGTCAGATCCAAGCACCCTAATATGTTCAACTATACAATTAACCTATCTAATCCATCATTAGCCCAAAATATCTCCAAAATACGTACATACACTCCCAACGGGTCAGGTTACGCATCGACTGCGCCAGCACACCACCACGAGCCATCCTCCGTCAACTGCATCACTCCTCAGGTGGAGGGATCTCGTCCTCACCTATGTCGAAGTCACCTACACCATACAGACACCTATGAGATAAAAATCTCAACAAGCTCTATGTAAATGCAATGCGTGCTGTGCATATGAGTTCGTAAAACCATTCAACGTTTTCATTATCTTTACTCTGGTTGTCACCGAGATCTCATCCCCCTAAATGGAGAGGGCACATCCAGCGGTCGGACTACCCTTTCCACTTAGAGGAGGGGGGTACACGCTTACAACACATACAGCCGTGCCTGAGCCCCATCTCGCATGACCTATAACTGTATGAGTACATATTAGATGCGGTATTGTGACAGACCCCTTCGTGCCTACACAATAGATCAATAGCCCCTCTTCAGGCCGCATCGCCATTTTCTTTAAAACATTGTGCAGAAATTCATTTTCTATGCGTAACTTAAAACTGTGATGCCTGAACAGTTAATGACATAATTTAAACAAACAACATACGTACCATCAAGACAATAAAATCTATTAAAAGAATATCCTATCTAACTACCCAACCAATACAATTTAAACCAAAAGCGTCACCAAAATTCCTCGAGACGACCTCGACGTACGGTGTAGGCCAAGCGGCCAGAGAAGATCACGAGAACTTACCTCGTGCACGTTACAATCCAAGCTCCGTCCACGAGCTTTGTTCACCTAAGGCAATTTCACCAAATTATCGTTAAAACGAGCTTAAATAATTAAATGCTCAAACTAGCAAAATCTTTAACTAAGGAATTTCTCCTAGGGTTATAACTCAACTAACCAAGGCGTTTCTATAACCAATTCCTGCTCGATACCACGAAACATCCATTAACGAGTTTTCCAAAAACTCAAAAATTCGTCAATCTCTAATACTCGTCCTAAATAGATTAACTTCGTCCAAAAATGTTCAATACGTCCACTATGTTCATAACTACTATAACCCTACAGATTTCTAACCTTAAATCGCGTTTTTCACAAAACCCTAAACGAACCCTAATTGTTTAAACTTCGTAAAATTTGAAATAAACTCCACTAAAACCTTAGAATTGTACATAGGGTTTGTTGACTTAAATGTTGTTAAGTTCTAAGAGTACAAGTTGCATCTGCCGATGGCTTACAAGTTGCATCTGCCGATGGCTTACAAGTTGCATCTGCCGATGGCTTACAAGTTGCATCTGCCGATGGAGTACAAGTTGCATCTGCCGATGGCTTACAAGTTGCATCTGCCGATGGAGTACAAGTTGCATCTGCCGATGGCTTACAAGTTGCATCTGCCGATGGAGTACAAGTTGCATCTGCCGATGGCTTACAAGTTGCATCTGCCGATGGCTTACAAGTTGCATCTGCCGATGGCTTACAAGTTGCATCTGCCGATGGCTTACAAGTTGCATCTGCCGATGGCTTACAAGTTGCATCTGCCGATGGAGTACAAGTTGCATCTGCCGATGGAGTACAAGTTGCATCTGCCGATGGCTTACAAGTTGCATCTGCCGATGGCTTACAAGTTGCATCTGCCGATGGCTTTCAAGCTACATCTGCCGATGGAGTACAAGTTGCATCTGCCGATGGAGTACAAGTTGCATCTGCCGATGGCTTACAAGTTGCATCTGCCGATGGCTTACAAGTTGCATCTGCCGATGGCTTTCAAGCTACATCTGCCGATGGAGTACAAGTTGCATCTGCCGATGGCTTACAAGTTGCATCTGCCGATGGCTTACAAGTTGCATCTGCCGATGGCTTACAAGTTGCATCTGCCGATGGCTTACAAGTTGCATCTGCCGATGGCTTTCAAGCTACATCTGCCGATGGCTTACAAGTTGCATCTGCCGATGGCTTACAAGTTGCATCTGCCGATGGCTTACAAGTTGCATCTGCCGATGGCTTACAAGTTGCATCTGCCGATGGAGTACAAGTTGCATCTGCCGATGGCTTACAAGTTGCATCTGCCGATGGAGTACAAGTTGCATCTGCCGATGGCTTACAAGTTGCATCTGCCGATGGCTTACAAGTTGCATCTGCCGATGGAGTACAAGTTGCATCTGCCGATGGCTTACAAGTTGCATCTGCCGATGGCTTTCAAGCTACATCTGCCGATGGCTTACAAGTTGCATCTGCCGATGGCTTACAAGTTGCATCTGCCGATGGCTTACAAGTTGCATCTGCCGATGGCTTACAAGTTGCATCTGCCGATGGCTTTCAAGCTGCATCTGCCGATGGCTTACAAGTTGCATCTGCCGATGGCTTACAAGTTGCATCTGCCGATGGCTTACAAGTTGCATCTGCCGATGGCTTACAAGTTGCATCTGCCGATGGCTTACAAGTTGCATCTGCCGATGGAGTACAAGTTGCATCTGCCGATGGCTTACAAGTTGCATCTGCCGATGGCTTTCAAGCTACATCTGCCGATGGCTTACAAGTTGCATCTGCCGATGGCTTACAAGTTGCATCTGCCGATGGCTTACAAGTTGCATCTGCCGATGGCTTACAAGTTGCATCTGCCGATGGCTTACAAGTTGCATCTGCCGATGGCTTTCAAGCTACATCTGCCGATGGCTTACAAGTTGCATCTGCCGATGGCTTACAAGTTGCATCTGCCGATGGCTTACAAGTTGCATCTGCCGATGGCTTACAAGTTGCATCTGCCGATGGCTTACAAGTTGCATCTGCCGATGGCTTACAAGTTGCATCTGCCGATGGCTTACAAGTTGCATCTGCCGATGGCTTTCAAGCTACATCTGCCGATGGCTTACAAGTTGCATCTGCCGATGGCTTTCAAGCTACATCTGCCGATGGCTTACAAGTTGCATCTGCCGATGGCTTACAAGTTGCATCTGCCGATGGCTTACAAGTTGCATCTGCCGATGGCTTACAAGTTGCATCTGCCGATGGCTTACAAGTTGCATCTGCCGATGGCTTACAAGTTGCATCTGCCGATGGCTTACAAGTTGCATCTGCCGATGGCTTACAAGTTGCATCTGCCGATGGCTTACAAGTTGCATCTGCCGATGGCTTACAAGTTGCATCTGCCGATGGCTTACAAGTTGCATCTGCCGATGGCTTACAAGTTGCATCTGCCGATGGCTTACAAGTTGCATCTGCCGATGGAGTACAAGTTGCATCTGCTGCCGGATGGAACTCAAAGCATGCATCTGCCGATTGGAATTCAAAGCTTGCTTCTGCCGATGACTTATCATGTTGCTTTTACCAATGACGTTTTGAAGATACTCATGCCGATAGCTGTTTTAAAGCTGCTTCTACCGATGATCTTCCGCCAGAATTCAAAATAGCCGCGAAGCTACAGTGACGTCGTTTTCAGCATTAACTCCAGAACTTTAATTGCGACGACGACTTGCAACTACAGACGGCAACGGCTACCTGATCTAGTACGGATGCTTCCCAACGGTAACATTTTTCATTTGAAGAAAGGAGCATTGAAGCAAGAGCCAACTAACATACAGAGTATTTAAGCCAAGGTTAGAGCACGAAGGAACAACTTTTGCGAAAAATTCATTGCTGAGCCCCAACTTGAAATTATTCATACTCTGTAATTCTATCTACATCTCTCATTTCGAAAACTTGAGATTCTGTTTTGAGAGTTTGTAGATTATTGTAATCTGTGATTCAAATCTGAAAACCCTGTAAGGCAGTGGATTGACGCCCGTAAGGTTCAATCCAGGATTGTGTAAGGCTGTGGATCGAAGCCCGTAAAGTTCGATCAGCATTTCTCGTTGAGGAGAAGTAAGGAATTTTCAAGGGGGAGCCTTGGAGCGTGGACGTAGGCAGTTTGGCCGAACCACGTTAAAAACTGTGGTGTCGAATTTCTCTCTCACTCTCTTTACTTTATTTGATTGTATGCTATTAGTCTATAAGCTTTATTCAAGAGAGAAATTGATTTAGAAAATTAAGTTAATTTAAAAAGTCTAATTCACCCCCCCTCTTAGACAATACCGATCCTACAATTGGTATCAGAGCAAGGTTTGTCACTGTCTAAGTTTGGGCTTAAACACTCTGTGAAATATATATCTACAATGGCATTCAACACTAACTTCACACACATAGAAGGTCAAGCTACAAATAGACCTCATTTCTTTAATGGGAGTGATTATGTTTATTGGAAGGCTAGAATGAAAATATTCGTTCAAGCCATGGACTATGAGACTTGGTGTATTATAGAGAATGGCCATTTTAAGGCCATGAAAACTGTAGATGGGAAAAGTATCCCTAAGGACTCTACTGAATTATCTGAGTCCGATAAGAGAAATCTGAGCCTTAATGCCAAGGCGGTAAACACCCTGTACTGTGCTCTGAATAAAGACGAATTTAATAGAGTACAAGGGTGTGAGAGTGCCCAAGAGATTTGACACCTATTAGAGGTCACACACGAGGGCACAAATCAAGTAAAAGAGAGTAAATTAAATATGCTCATACACGAGTATGAACTATTCTCTATGCCTAAGGATGAGTCTATTTATTCAATGTTTACAAGATTTACTAACATTACTAATGGGTTGAAAGCTCTTGGTAAATCTTATTCTAGTGAAAAACAGGTCAGGAAGATCCTCAGATGTCTTCCAAGAAGCTGGCAGCCAAAGGTGACTGCAATTCAGGAAGCAAAGTATCTCAAAGCTCTAAAGCTAGAGGAACTCATTGGATCTCTCATGACACATGAGATCACAATGAGGTCGAACGAAAAGGAAGATCTTAAGGAAAAAGAGACAACAAAAAGAAAAGATATTGCTATGAAAGCCTCTTCAAGTAAACATGAAGTCTCTGAGGATGAAGAAGAAGAAGATGATGAAGACATTGCACTCATCACTAGGAGATTTAGCAAGTTTCTTCGAAGGAAGAAGCTGCAAGGGAGAAGCTTTCCCAAGAATGAAAGGCAACCCAAAGACAAGGAGATTACTTGCTTTGGATGTGGAAAGCCTGGCCACATGAAGGCAGATTGTCCTCAGACCAAGAAGAATCCCAAGAAATTTAAGAAGAAGGCTATGAAGGCCACTTGGGATGATAGTGAAGGTGACACATCCTCTTCAGAAGATGAAGAAGTAGCCAACCTCTGCTTCATGGCTCACGATAATGAGGTTAGCATTTCTTCCTGTGAGAGTGAGTCTGATGATGATGGGGATATGGTTGATGCCTTTAACGATTTAGTTAAACAGTTTGGCATGTTAAAGGCTAAATACCATTGAAAAAGGAAAATGCAAGTCTAATTGAGAAGCATGCTAAAGAAGTGAACTTGCATGAAAAAGAAATCACTGAACTTAAGAAGACAAATGAATCTTTGAATAAACTTGTTCTTTGGTTCTCAAATGGTAGCAAGAACTTAACATTGCTAATAGGGAATCATAGAGCTACTCATGATAAAGCAGGTTTAGGCTATGATAAGTTCAATAAGAGAAAAGTTTTTAAGAATTTCTTTGTCAAACCGACTACTTGCCATACCTGTAATGAAGTAGGACATAAGTCCTTTAAAAACAAATAATATGAAAACTGGCAGTAAGTTGCAATGGGTTCCCAAAGGAACCAAAACTAACACTATGACCCAAAAGATTTGGGTACCTAAGAAGACTATTTGATCACTGTTTTGCAGGTTGACTGCTCTCCCGGAAAGAATCAATGGTACCTTGACAGTGGTTGTTCAAGACATATGACGGGAGACTCAACTAAGTTTGCTAGTGTCAACAAGAAGAAGGGCAGTGTTACTTTTGGGGGAAACCAAAAGGGCAAGATTGTTAGCATAGGCAATATAGGTAACAATATTAATTCTGTTATTGAGAATGTGTTATTAGTTGATGGATTGAAACATAATTTACTTAGTATTAGCCAGTTATGTGATAAAGGATATAAGGTGACTTTTAAGTCAAATTCCTGCATAATTAAAGATGCTGTAAATGGCAAAATTCTGTTTACTGGCTTTAGGAAAGAAAATATCTATATTATTGACTTAGATAATATTGTTTGTGATAATGAGAAATGTTTTGCTGTTAATTCCTCTAATGATAACTGGATTTGGCATAGGAGATTAGGACATGTAGGAATGAATACCTTAGCTAAGATTACTAAGGATAATTTAGTTAGAGGGATTCCTAAGATATCCTTTGAAAAGGATAAGGTCTGTGAAGCCTGCCAAATGGGTAAGCAGATCAAAAGTTCCTTTGCATCGAAGAATGCAATTTCAACTTCTAAGCCTCTCCAACTTCTCCACATGGACCTCTTCGGTCCTTCCAATATAGCTAGTCTAGGTGGAAAATTTTATGCTTATGTCATTGTTGACGACTTCTCTAGATTCACCTGGGTATTCTTTCTGAAGTCTAAGGATGAGACTTTTGATATCTTTTCTAGCTTTAGGAAAAGAGTTCAAAATGAAAAGGAGCTTACCATAGTTGCTATTCGTAGTGATCATGGTGGAGAATTTGAAAATGAGAGATTTGAACTCTTGTGTCTCAAGTATGGAATTGAGCACAATTTCTCCTCTCTTAGAACCCCTCAGCAAAATGGTGTTGTTGAGAGGAAAAATAGGTCTCTCCAAGAGCTAGCTCAAACTATGCTCAATGAGAATTCTCTTCCTAAGTATTTCTGGGCTGAAGCTGTTGCAACAGCCTGTTATGTGCTTAATCGGGTCTCAATAAGACCTATTCTTGAGAAAACTCCCTATGAGCTTTGGAATGGCAAAACCCCTTCAATTAAATACTTTAGAGACTTTGGTAGTAAATGTTTTATTCTCAACACTAAGGATAACTTAGGAAAATTCGATTCCAAATCTGATCTTGGAATTTTTCTTGGTTATTCTCTTACTAGTAAAGCATATAGAGTATTCAATAGGAGAACTCTTGTTGTAGAGGAAACAGTTCATGTTAACTTTGATGAGTCCCCTCAACCCACAATCAATGTGGATGAGGATGTCACTTTAGAAAATCATTTGGACTCTCTTTCCTTAGAAAAACCCTCAGATTCACTACAAGTAGAAAAATCCTTAGAACCCTCATCTACTTCTCTAGATATTGTTCATGTCAAGGATGAAAATCCTACTCTCCCTAGAGACTGGAAATATGTCAGAAACCATCCAATAGATGAAGTCTTAGGTGATCCTTCATTAGGAGTAAAGACTAGATCCTCTCTCAGGAATCTTTGTGCCAACGTTGCATTTATTTCTCAAGTAGAGCCTAAGAAGTTTGAAGAGGCCGAGAATGATGAGAATTGGATTATGGCTATGCAAGAAGAGCTAAATCAATTTGAAAGGAGCAAGGTATGAGAACTTGTTCCACGGCCTAAGGATCATCCCATTATTGGAACTAAGTGGGTTTATAAGAACAAATTGGATGAAAATGAGATTGTTGTGAGAAACAAGGATAGACTAGTTGCTAAGAGATACTCTCAAGAAGAGGGTATTGATTTTGAGGAATCTTTTGCCCCTGTAACTAGATTAGAGTCAATTAGGATGCTCCTTGCTTTTGCTTGCTACAAGAACTTCACACTCTTTCAAATGGATGTAAAGAGTGCATTCTTAAATGGTTACATCAATGAAGAAGTTTTTGTTGAGCAACCCTTAGGTTTTGAAGCTTTTGATAAACCCGACCATGTCTACAAATTAATGAAAGCTCTTTATGGACTTAAGCAGGCTCCTAGAGCTTGGTATGATAGATTGAAGAATTTCCTTGAGGAAAAGAATTTCAAAAATGGAAATTCTGATTCAACTCTATTTACCATGCAAAAGGATAATGACATTCTGTTAGTTCAAATTTATGTCGATGACATTATTTTTTGGTCAACTAATGTCAACATGTGTAATGAGTTTTCCTCCCTCATGCAAAGTGAATTTGAGATGAGTATGATGGGGGAGTTAAAATTCTTCTTAGGATTTCAGATTAGCCAATCTTCTGATGGTATTTTCTTCTGTCAAGAAAAATACATCAAAGAACTTCTAAAGAAATTTGATTTAGAATCTGTCAAATCTTCTAGAACTCCCATGAGTACCACAACCAAATTGGACAAAGATGAAAATGGTATATGTGTGGACATTAAGAAATATCGTGGCATGATTGGATCCTTGTTATATCTGACTGCTAGTAGGCCAGATATTCTATTTAGTGTTTGTCTTTGTGCTAGATTTCAAGCTACCCCTAAGGAGTCTCATTTATCTGCTGTAAAAAGGATTTTCAAATATTTGAGTGGGACTTATGATTTAGGTTTATGGTATCCTAAAGGCACTTTCTTTGATCTGGTTGGATATTCAGATTCTGACTATGCTGGTAGTCTAGTTGATAAGAAAAGCACCAGTGGAACATGTCAGTTCCTTAGTGAATCTCTTGTCTCCTGGTATTCAAAAAAACAGAATTCTGTTGCATTGTCAACTGCTGAGAGTGAATATATTGCTGCAGGCAGTTGTTGTGCACAAATACTATGAATGAAACAAACTCTAGAAGACTATAATCTGTTTTATGATAGGATTCCTATTCGGTGTGATAACACCAGTGCTATCAATATTTCCAAAAATCTTATCCAGCACTCTAGAACCAAGCATATAGATGTTAGATATCACTTCATCCGTGATCATGTTCAAAGAGGTGATATATCTTTAGAATTTATTAATTCAGTAGATCAACTAGCAGACATCTTTACAAAACCTTTGGATGAGAAGACCTTCAATAACATAAGAATAAGACTAGGTCTCATTCGGGTTGAAAAAATCTAAGATTCTTTCTCTGTTTGGAAAATTCCTGAGTGTTAGAGATTTTATGTCTGTAAAGACATCGGTAGATGCTGTGTTATTCAATAGGCATCGGATGATGTTTTGATACCGGTAGGTATCGGCAGATGCATATTTTCTGAAGGAATCGGAAGATGTATTCTTTATCTGCCGACACGTGTGACCCATTAGGTTAATCGGTTTTACACGTGTGTCTTCATCTCGTCGGGCGATGCCCTATTCTCTTTTAAACTCTGTTTCTTCTCAAAGACACTTCATGTAACACCCCTAATACCGTACCCGTATTTCCATACATTTTTTTTTTCTATACTTATTACTTTCCTTTACTTTAAATAAAACTTTGTGCGGAATTAAAACTGTAGTTGAAATCAAAACTGAAATCAGAATTAAAATGGAACCTGTCATTTAAAACAACTATAAAACAATTAATAAAAGAAACTTAAAACATTAAATTAAACATTTAAAACCATGCAGAAAAGTGGGAGGGCAGAATTGGGATTCTGCCCCCAAAATATCAAGCAGCGATCAGGCGCTGTGCGTAGCAGCGACTGATCGCTGCCATGTATTGATCAAGCAGCGATCGGTCTCTGCTGAAGGCAGAGACCGATCGCTGATGGTGAGGATCACTGCCCAAGCAGCGATCGATCTCTGCCAAAGGCAGAGATCGATCGCCGCATATGGCTGCCAAAGCAGCAAGCAGGGCAGCGATCGATCTCTACTTGCTGCAGAGATCGATCGCTGCACCCCTTATGCAGCGACCACCCAAGCGATCAGACTTCTCCCTGGTTTCTTCCTTCTATTTTCGTTCATTTTTCGTTCAATACTTAGCTCTCTGGAATTCCAGAGAGCAGAACACAATCACAACTCTCTGGAATCCGATTCCAGAGAGCAATACACTTCACTACTTTCTCCTCTCTGGAACATGATTCCAGAGAGCATTCCTTCACCACTTCTATCACCCTAAACACTTCAACATTTATCATTCTATACCACTTTTACATCTTTAAACCAAGTGAATTTATGCGTTAACTCAACCAACTCGCGTCAGACTTTACGAAGTCCAACTGCGTGGATAGCTCTAAAAACCGAGCCTATCCGTAACAACCTAAACCATTTCAAAACATTTCAAAACATTTAAATCAACAACCCAAACATTTCCAGAATTTCAAAACAAACGTCATTACTTAAAAACATCCTATAATATCTATAACGTTATCAGACCAAAATATCCCAAAAACCCTCAGAGTCCATACATACATAGACGATCCCCTCGGGTCAAAAGCGCCTCGACTGCTCAGCGCACTCCCACGGCCATCATCCATCAACTGCATCCCTCGTCAGGAGGAGGAACGTCGTCCTCACCTGGCTCAATATCGCCTAAGAGATTACCTACACCATACAGACACATGTGAGATACAAAATCTCAGTAAGCTACGTAAATGCAGATGCATGCATGCGTGCGTATGCCATTCAGAAAACGTTCAGATTACCAATTCAGATTCATTTACCAATGCCTTTACAGATTCATTTACAGATACATTCACAGATACATTACGTCACAGACAGAATTGTCACCGAGATCTCAGCCCACTAAATGGAAAGGATACATTCCGCGGTCGAACTACCACTTTCCACTTAGATGGGGGGGGGGGGTACATGCTCAAAAAAAACCAACAGCCATGCCTGAGCCCCACCTCGCGTAACCAGAAACAGATTACATTCATTAATTACAGATTACGTTCATTAATTACAGATTACCTTTCTTTTCTTAAAACACGTGCGGAAATCCATTTTCATGACATTTGAAATCCGTGATGCACGAACAGTTCATATAAGCAGAAAGTAAACAACCAACGTGCATACATTCATGGCAGTAAAGCAGAACCTATAAACAACTAACCTAACTACCCAACCAGAATAACCTAAAACAAACAGTTCCTCGAGTATTCTCGAGACGACGACGGAGTATGGTGCAGACCTTTGGGTCAAAGTAAGTCACGAAAACTTACCTGGAGCGCACTGAATCACTAGCTTCGTCCACGGGAGTCGTGTGTCTGAGAAAACACGATATTCATAGTTAGAACCGATTTATACTATAAACGTCCAAATCACGAAATCCTTAACTATAGAATTTTCCTAAAATTCCAACTTAGCTAATTAAAGCATTTCGAACGTTAATTAAAGCTCGATAATCCGAAATCTTAAATGACGAGTTTTTCCTAAAAACCCGAAATTTTACCAATTTATAACTTTTTCGCAATTCGACTTTTCTTCGTCCAATAACGTTCAATACGTTCACTATATACGTAATTATAGCTAACCTATTAATTACGAAGCCTAAATCGCGTTTTTTAACGGAAAACCTAATTTAAACCCTAACCCTAAATCGAACCAAAACTCGAAATAAACGACCCAAGACTAAAGCTACATACCGAGGGTAGCGAGAGGAGAAGAAATGACGAGGAACGGAAGAGAAATCGGAGGTCGGAGCTCGTTGGATCGCCGCGGCCAGAGAGGTTTGCGCGAGGGAGGGAGGAAGAAACAGAGAAGAACACTTCTCTGGAAAGTGATTTTCGTAGAAAATCACAAAGGCATTTTGCCTTTTTAACAAATAATAAAAGTTAAATGTTCAAATGACGATCTTGCCCTTTCTTAAGTTTTTATATTAGTTTCGTCATTCGGTTCGTTAATCGTTTAGCTATTCGGTTCCTCCGAACTTCCAAACTTCCCCAATAAGCTCAACTTAATATTTGAGATTTAATAAAACTGTCCGTTCGTAATTTGGACATTGTTTACTATTTTTACTAAAACGTCCTTTACGTTACTAGAAGCGTATTTACTCGGAATATAGTGTTTGATCTCCGAAAATCTCCGTAAATTCCTTAAAATTCTTATTATTCGTTAGAATCGTAATGACACTTTCTTTTTGTAAAACGGACCTGATTTGACATATTTACCAAAAATGCCACTAATAATATAATAACAATAAAATCAAAGGTCCGTACAAACCGGATATTACACTTCACATTTCGCGCTCTTTCTGAAAAACCCTGCCCTACCAGTTCTCTCTCTCGAGTCTTATTCCTCCAATGGATTTTCCAGGTTCATCTTCTCGCGCTGCTAAGGAACCTGCCAAGAAAAAGGCCAAAGTATCTGCTCGTCCTCCACGAGAGATTCCTCGTGCCAAAGAATGGCCATCTCTCTTCTTTCTCTCTAAGGCTGCTGAGTTAAGGTACCATGACGACTATAGGTACAAAACTTTAATCCCCAGTCGAGGGATTTACTTTGATGACTTAGCGGGAATGGATATTATAGAACCCTTGAAGGATCTTGGGTTGTTAGGATTATTTGAAGTAGAATCGTACTATTTCCCAGAGGCAATCAGAATGTTCTATGCTAATATGAGTTTTACTTCTGATTTCTCTATTATTAAGAGCTATGTGTATAACAAGCATATTGAGATTACACCTCAATTTATTAATGCCCTTTTGGAGTGCTCCCATTTAGATAGCCGCCCTTTCCAGTACATGACCGGCTCTGAGCCCCCTTTCTTTGGAACAACTGAGGGTCTAAGTTTTCTTCAGCTTATAGTTCTTGACCCAAACCATACTCCAGATCCTCTTAAAGGCAAACACCTGACTGCAAGAGCCAGGTTGTTTCATCAGATGATAGGATACAATATTATCCCTAAGGGTGGTCACCATGATGAGGTGAGTGCAATGGAGCTTTTTGTTCTGTTTGCACTGTATCAAAAGGCCCCCTTCAATCTTGGATATGTTGTGGTTCGAAGGATGATTCAGGCTGTGACATCCAGAGCTACCTCCTTTCCTTATAATCTGCTGCTCATGAAGATTTTTATGCATCTTGAGGTTGTCTTTCCAGAGGATGAAGACCCCTTTCGTCTTCAACCCACAAATTTCTATTCCAAAACCACTTTGGCCAAAATGGGAATAAAGAGAACCAAAACTGGGGAGCTTGTTGTGAATGCTCCTAAGAGAAATACTGCTAAGGCAGCTGTTGCCAAAAAGGAAAAGAGAAAATTTAGCTTGCTAGAGGAGTCCACTGCTGAAGGAGGGGATGACTCTGAGATACCAGCATTTAATAATTCCCCTTCTCAATCTCAGGCTTCTAGCTTCCAACCTCCTCTTGTGCGAAGGCGTCCAGCCCCTTTCTCACGGGCACTTATTTCAGAGGAAATCTCTACTCCCTCCTCTGTGCCCCTACCCCTTCCAGAGAATCCTCCATCTCCTCCACCTGCACTTCCTTTGCCGGTTCTGCTTCCTCCAGCTCCTCCCTCTCCAGTCCAACAGACTATGTCTCCTCCATCCCCAGTCCACCAAGCTCTATCTGCTCCTTCTTCAGCTTCTCCACCAGTCCCACCACCTCCTCCAAGTCCAATTGCTTCTCAAGTCCCAATCCCTTCATCTCCTTCACCTGCATTTTTTATGCCTTCACTACCTGTCCTTCCACATATCTCTTCAGTCCCCCTCACTCCTCAAGTCTAAGTCTCCTCACCAATTCCATCAGCACCTCCTACCACTCCTCTAACCTATCAGAGGAGATTCTCGATGAGTGAGACTTAGTATAATGAGCTGAAGGTCTCTATTGATCGCATTGAGACAGCTCTCAGTTCCATTGAAAGTAGGATTGAACAGTCTCTTGCTGCCAAGCTAGCCAAGAATCAAAAAGACATACGCACAGATTTAGATACCGGTCTTGGTTTGTTGTCTCAGAAACTGGATGCTGATAAGCGCATTGTTGCCAGGGAACTTGAGTCACTCAAATCCTCAATTGATAATCTGCATCCCGAACTAGAACCTGAACCATCAGCTCTGTCAGTGTTCCAGAGGCCTGCTATGAAGATTGGTTTCTTCCTCTTTCCAGGCCTGCAGTTACTGAAGATGTGCGCTTCATGTCACTGGATCTTCAGGAGGCTGAATTTGCTTTCTCTCCTCCTGATGTGTCTACTGCTGGTCTTTCTGTCAAGCCTCCTCCATGTATGGACATGGTGGTGTATCAAGGTCCCTCTACCTCTGTTGCTCCTCAGCCAGAGCCTACTCCATGCCAGGATTTAGTGCTTTATCAACCATCTATCCCTCTTGATATTCATTCTCTTCGTGCCCTTGTAGATGCATATTTTCATTCAACCCTTGAAGTACCTGCTTGGATTAGCCAAGCTTTCTGGAATCATTTTGTCTCTTTCTTTAAATAGATATTTTTGTTTGTAAACAATTGGTACACAATTTTATTAATTTCTACTTACATTTTACTGATGTTTCTACTCTGTGTGATGAATGTCTTGGTTCTGTTTATCTCTCTGTTTGTTTTTGATAATGTCAACGGGGGAGAATGGTATAAATATATTTGATCAATGGTTTTTGTTTTATGGTTGTTGTGTGTTTTGAAACTCTGGTACTTTCTGGAAAATATGCTTTTACAATGGGGGAGCTAAGATTATGGGGGAGAGTAGTGGTTAATCAAATTTTATACTCATAATTTGTCATCATCAAAAAGGGGAAGATTGTTGACTTAAATGTTGGTTAAGTCTAAATACGTTTTTGATGATGTGTTTGTATGGTTAATATTGTAATTTGATTATGTTTGTTTAGTGAGAATAATGAATTATTCAGTTGATTCAATCTGTTGGAAATGCCCTTGGAAAGAGTATTTTATTATTCTAACAATCGGGTTAAGTGTACAGGGCTAAATAGTTTATACATGGCTAAAAAATTGATAAACAAAGACTATACATGCCGATCGCTTGACGTCAAAAGGCTACATTACTTCTGCCGATGGAATAGTCAAGCTACTCATACCGATGGCGTTTCAAGTTGCATCTGCCGATGGCTTTCAAGCTACATCTGCTGATGGTTTTCAAGCTGCATCTGTCGATGGCTTTCAAGCTACATCTGCCGATGGTTTTCAAGCTGCATCTGCCGATGGCTTTCAAGCTGCATCTGCCGATGGCTTACAAGTTGCATCTGCCGATGGAGTACAAGTTGCATCTGCCGATGGAACTCAAAGCATGCATCTGCCGATTGAATTCAAAGCTTGCTTCTGCCGATGACTTATCATGTTGCTTCTACCGATGGCGTTTTGAAGATACTCATGCCGATAGCTGTTTTAAAGCTGCTTCTACCAATGATCTTCCGCCAGAATTCAAAATAGCCGCGAAGCTACAGTGACGTCGTTTTCAGCATTAACTCCAGAACTTTAATGGCGACGACGACTTGCAACTACAGACGGCAACGGATACCTAATCTAGTACGGATGCTTCCCAACGGTAACATTTTCCATTTGAAGAAAGGAGCATTGAAGTCAAGAGCCAACTAACATACAGAGTATTTAAGCCAAGGTTAGAGCACGAAGAAACAACTTTTGCGAAAAATTCATTGCTGAGCCCCAACTTGAAATTATTCATACTCTGTAATTCTATCTACATCTCTCCTTTCCAAAACTTGAGATTCTGTTTTGAGAGTTTGTAAATTATTGTAATCTGTGATTCAAATCTGAAAACCCTGTAAGGCAGTGGATTGACGCCCGTAAAGTTCAATCCAGAATTGTGTAAGGCTGTGGATCGAAGCCCGTAAAGTTCGATCAGCATTTCTCGTTGAGGAGAAGTAAGGAATCTTCAAGGGGGAGCCTTGGAGCGTGGTCGTAGGCAGTTTGGCCGAACCATGTTAAAAACTGTGGTGTCGAATGTGATGACCCGAATGTGAACGTATGTGTACGACTGCGGGGCAAACCTCGGGTTGCGGGGCAAACCTCGGGACCTAAGCCGAGTGTAGGCGAATCCCGGACTCGAGTATAGGCGAATCCCGGGTCGTAAAGAGGGGGTTATCACAATCCCACATCGCTTGGAGAAGTACATGGAAATGAAACGTATGTAAGAGATCCCTCCCAATATAGCAAGACGCGTTTTGGAGCACGATTGGCAACGGATCCCATAAGAACTCTGAAGTTAAAAGTGCTTCGGCGAGAGCAATTCTAGGTTGGGTGACCTTCCGGGAAGTTCTCGCCAAATAAAGCCGTGAGGGGAGGATATTGGGCTGCGGCCCAATCCCCAGAGCGGACAATATCTTGCTGGGAATATGGGTCGTTACAAATGGTATCAAAGCCTGTACCCAACCGGAAATGTGGCCAACGAGGACGTTGGGCCCCCGAGGGGGGGTGATTGTGATGACCCGAATGTGAACGTATGTGTACGACTGCGGGGCAAACCTCGGGTTGCGGGGCAAACCTCGGGACCTAAGCCGAGTGTAGGCGAATCCCGGACTCGAGTATAGGCGAATCCCGGGTCGTAAAGAGGGGGTTATCACAATCCCACATCGCTTGGAGAAGTACATGGAAATGAAACGTATGTAAGAGATCCCTCCCAATATAGCAAGACGCGTTTTGGAGCACGATTGGCAACGGATCCCATAAGAACTCTGAAGTTAAAAGTGCTTCGGCGAGAGCAATTCTAGGTTGGGTGACCTTCCGGGAAGTTCTCGCCAAATAAAGCCGTGAGGGGAGGATATTGGGCTGCGGCCCAATCCCCAGAGCGGACAATATCTTGCTGGGAATATGGGTCGTTACATCGAATTTCTCTCTCACTATTTTTACTTTATTTGAAGTTATGCTATTAGTCTATAAGCTTTATTCAAGAGAGAAATTGATTTAGAAAATTAAGTTAATTTAAAAAGTCTAATTCACCCCCCCCCCCTCTTAGACAATACCAATCCTACAGGGTTGAGTTTGGGGAAGAAATCGCGAAGAACGGAGACGATCGGAGCATGAATCGGTCGCCGGAAATGAGAATCGCCATGAATCGCCAAGGAGGGAGAGAATTCGCAGGAGAGAGAGGGAATTCGCGTGGAGAAGAAGAAAGGCAATTGCTTTTTTTTTTATAATTTTACTTTGGTAAATTACCATTTTACCCTTCTTTTGATTTTCTATTTATTTCGTCTTTTGTTTCGTTAATTAGCTAACGATTCGGTTTCTCCAAATTTTCTTAATTTACCAATAACTCCAACTCATTGACAGAGTTCTTTTAAAACGGTCCGTTCGTAAATCGGACCTCGTTTACTATTTTTACCAAAGTATCATTTATATTACGATAAACATAATTCTTGTAAAATTAGCGTTAACTCCTAAAATTCTCGAAATTTTCTTAAAATCCTTATTAATTATTAGGATTGTAATAACGCTTTCTTTTCACAAAATGGACTTGATTTGACATATTAATAAAATGTCATTTATATTAAAATAATAATAATCCGTACAGCCGAGTATTACATATATATACTAAACAGAAAAATCATTAATGACTAACTAATCAACAAACTAATAATGGTACGCTAACAATATTTTTCTATAGAAGAGAGGGGACAATGCCAATGCAGAACTCTGGACATTTTATGAGAATGTTATTAACATTCATGATGTGGATTTTATCCCAATGGAGAGGACAATAAAAAGCCAACAAGATAAGGGTTCTAATTATTGTGTTCGACTTAATGACTTTTTTAAGTAGTATTTTCATATAAGCATGTATTGAACAACGACGTATCGAGTTTTTATCATACATAATTTGTTTTATAAGTATACTTTGAACATGCATGTTATATAACAACTTGTTGATAAATCAGAGTTGGTCGCGACTGAGAAAATTGGGAAGCTAATATTGACATCCATTGAAAAAGTACACATAAAAATGGAATAATAAAAAGACTAAACTACCATTAAGGACTACTAATTATAATAATAACATATGTTAACATCCCCCCACAAACTCACGATGCCACAACTATAAACATTGAGAGTTTGTCAGACAAAAAATGAAATCGCGATGTAAAGTGTGCATTGGTAAACAAATCAGCAATCTGTAGAGAAGAAGAGACAAAATGCAAGGTGATGGTGCCAAGTTGAAGATGATGGCGGGTGACGTGACAATCAATCTTAATATGCTTAGTTCGCTCATGAAAAATTGAATTACGCACAATCTGAATAGCACTCTGATTGTCCGCAAGCAACAAACGTAACCAAACAATCTCACAAGTAGTCGAGGTAATGGCATGATACTCAGCTTTTGTAGAAGATCGAGAGATAACATCATGTTTCTTACTCTTCCACGAAATAAGTGAATCACAAAAAAAAAATACAGAATCCAGTGGTGGATTTGCGATTGGTAGAATCACCAGCCCAATCAGTATCGGAGTATGCATGCAGCTCGAGAGATGACATAAAAAGAAACGAGAGCTCTGAAACTGAGTGCCTCGAAGGTACCTGAGAATATGAAGAACAACAACCAAATGAATAATAGTAGGATCAGTAACAAACTGACTAACCACATGAATAACATTAACAATATCTGGACGAGTCACAGTAAGATAAACCAAGCTGTCAACAACAATATGATATAAATCGAGATCCGACAAAGGAAGACCATCCAACAGAGAGCATCGAGCATTAGTCTCAAGAGGAGTATTAACAATCTTGTTATTAGTGAGACGTGCACGCTCAAACAGACCACCTATGTACTTTGATTGGGATAAAAGATAATCTTTTTGGGGAATAAACGACCTCAATGCCCAGAAAGTAACGTAGCAAATTTAAGTCTTTCATAGCAAAACAACTGGCCAACTCAGACTTTAAAGATTTAATCTCATCACAATCATCACCAGTAATAATCATGTCATTAACATACAAGGATAACAAAATACGATCTGCACTCGTATGCTTAACAAACAATGTGAAATCATGATGACTAGGATGAAAACCAAGCGAAGTGATCGCTGTGGAGAACTTCTCAAACCAAGCACGAGGTGCTTGTTTGAGACTATAAAGAGCCTTACAAAGTCGACAAACTTCAACGGATTTATGGGCGACACCAGGAGGGGACATTATATAAACTTCTTCATGAATATCACTATTCAATAAGGCATTCTTGACATCCATTTGAGATATTATTCATCGACGAACAGAGACAACTGCAATCATAGTGCGAACAGTCGTCATCTTTGCAACAGTGGCAAAAGTTTCTTCATAATCCATGTCATACTCCTAGGAGTAGCCCTTAGCAACAAGTCGAGCCTTGTATCCTTCAGTGGATCCATCAGACTTAGTTTTAATCTTGTAAACCCAACGAGAACCAATGGTACATTTTTCGAATGGCAACGATACCAAATCTCATGTATGAGTCCGATGAAGAGCAGTAAGTTCCTTAGTCATAACATCATGCCAAAGTGGATCAAGAACAACCTCTCTATAGGACAAAAGCTCAGAAAGATGATAAACAGAGGTTACAAATGACGAAAAAGAACTAGAATATGAAGATTAAGAAAAATTAGGTTGTTTAGTAGACTTACAAGGTCGAGTGGACTGACGGAGTAGAGGAACATTCACAATCTCAGGAGTTAATTGATTGTGTGGTTGTAGGAGAATGAGAGGTAGATGTCTTAGGAACCAAAGTATCAGACTCTGTCAATCTATCAGTAGGAGCAGCTGGAACTGTGGAAGGAGCTTCCTCAGTGACAATATCGAAAGGATCAATGCAAACGAGATCAGACTGAGTCATATGATGTGAACTAACAGGAATAGAGAAGAAGAGAATATGCTCTAAAAACACAACATGACGAGAGACGTACAATTTTTTACTAACCAGATCAAAACAACGATATCTCTTCTGACCAACACCATAATCTAGAAAGACACACATGGCAGACCGAGAGGAAAATTTATTACGCTCGACGTGTGGGTGAAAGACAAAACAAGTACAACCAAAAACTCGCAAGGAGGAATAATCAGGCGCATACCCATACAACTTTTCAAAGGGAGACAACCAGAATTATGAAAGGTTGGAATTCTATTAATCACACGAGCAACGATAATAATCACTTCCCCCCAAAACTAACTATGAGGATTGGCTGATAACAAGAACGGGCGGGCTGTTTCAACAAGATGCCGATGTTTCCTTTCAACAACTCTATTTTGTTGAGAAATGTCAGTACATAAGGTTTGATATATAGTTTCATCAGAAGCAAGTAAATAGAAAAAATCGTTAGAAGTGTATTCACCCCCCAAATCACAACGAAAACACTTGATGACGGTTGAATGTTGTGTTTTTACAAGAGCCCTAAAATTAGTAAAAATGGTAGGATAATCAGACCTACGTTTCATAAAATAAATTCAAATATAACGAGTGCAATTATCGACAAACGAAATATAATATCGTGAACCCTCTTTTGTGGGAACAAGAGAGGGTCCCCAAACATCAAAATGCACAAGATCAAATGGAGCAAAAGAAAATACTCTTATAGAAGGGTAAGACTGAAAATTTGGCCAATTTACAACCACGACAATCAGAAATGTCATGATTGTTCATATATCCTAATACTCTTGTCGATACCAAAAATTGTAAACGAGACGCTGAAACATGACCTGAACGAGAATGCCATAAATAAAAAACAGAAGACGAACGACTCAAACGAAAAGAAGACAAATCCACACTAGAAGCTGCAACATCTGATACTTTGAGTTGATCCAAAACATAGACTCTCCCCTACCTACGACCTGTCCCAATTACCTTCTGAGAGTGCGGATCCTGTACAGAACAAGTGGATGAAGAAAATGAGACTAAGTATTTAGACTCACATAATTGATTAACAAAGATAAGACTAAAAGTAAGATTAAGAATATAATAAACATCAGAAATAGACACAAAAGATGTAACAATAGAACCAACACCTACTAATGACATAAGAGTGTCATCAGCAGTCATAATTGATACAGAAGAATTGAGAGACAAGGAAACAAAAGAAGACAAATTAGGAGACATATGATGACAAACACTTGAATCCAAGACCCATAACGAAGGGGATATACCTGAGGAGCCAGACGATGACAAACCTTTATGAGAGATGGTTGACATAGCATTGAGTTGTGAGACAAGGAACTGTTGAAATTGCACAAATATGGATAGATCCAAAGACGGGACAACCACTACATTATTGGAATGAGGTGGTCGATATGTCTATAAAGTAGACTGTGGCGAGAAAGACATTTATTGTTGCGGCGACAGATGTAGTTACGGCTGTGGTGGCCGCTGTTGTTGCTGTGATTTACCCTTATTCAGCAATAACGGAGACTGAGTATTCTAATGACTTTTCTGCTTACATAAGGCACACTCATCATGAGAGACCTTAGATGTCGACCTATTTTGGTTACCAGCCGTAGGTCGCTATAGTACTGTAAAGACAGATGGAGTAGGAGGTGAGATAGTCTCCTTATCGGCGTGAGACTTATGTAACGACCGAATCTCTTTGTTGCGTAGCACCTTGATGGAAGACTCCAAAATACGTACCAGCCTCACCTCATAGCTCAAGGTAGGCTGTACCTCGATATCTGTAGCCTCCACGATATGCGACGGATCGCGCAAGCACTTCCGAAGCATAGACACATGAAATACGTCGTGGATACCCTCCATAGAAGCCGGAAGCTGCAATCTGTACGCCAACTTCCCGATCCTCTTCAGAATAGGAAAGGGCCCCACATAACGAGGGTTTAACTTGCCCCTCCTTCCAAATCTCGCTATGCCTTTGAACGGAGAAACCTTCAAATAAACTTCGTCACCCTCTTCGAACTTTAGCTCTCTCCGTCTAGTGTTAGCATAGCTCTTCTGTCTGCTCTGAGCTACCTCAATGCGCTGTCGGATAATGGCAATCTTCTCTGCCGTCTGCTGTAGAATCTCAGGACCAACGATGCTGGCCTCGCCAACCTCGTCCCAATATAACAGAGATCTACACTTTCGACCATACAGCGCCTCATACGGAGCCATGCCAATAGTAGCCTGGAAGCTGTTATTATAAGAGAACTCGATCAGTGGCAAATACCTGCTCCACGATCCCTGAAACTCCAGCACACATGCTCTGAGCATATCCTCCAGAATCTGATTCGTCCTCTCTGTCTGTCCATCAGTATGAGGATGAAATGCGGTGCTGAAATCAAGCTGAGTCCCCATAGCCTTGTGCAGACTCTTCCAGAACTTTGACGTGAATCTCGGATCTCTGTCTGAGACAATAGAAACTGGCACGCCATGCAGTCTGACAATCTCCTGCACATAAAGCTCGGCGAGCTGATCCATAGACGATGCCATCCTCACAGATAAGAAGTGGGCCGACTTTGTCAATCGGCCCACAATAACCCAAATGCCGTCATGGCCTTTCGCCGTCCTCGGGAGTCCCACAATAAAGTCCATGGAGATCTGCTCCCACTTCCACTCCGGAATCGGCAGTGGCAATAACGTTCCGGCCGGTCTCTGGTGCTCTGCCTTCACCTGTTGACATATCAAACAAGTCTCAACGTACTTGGCAACCTCCCTCTTCATGTTCGGCCACCAGTAATTTCGCTTCAAATCCCGGTACATCTTGGTACTTCCCGGGTGCACAGAATATGCCGAAGAATGTGCCTCGGCCAATATATACTTCTTCAGGTCCTCATCACCAGGCACGTACCACCTATGCTTGAACTTCAGAATACCATCATCCGATAAATGGAAATCCGACGAGTCTCCCAATGTCATGCTCGATCGAAGCTCCATACACTCCGTATCACTCTGTTGAGCCTCGCGTATACGATCCAGAATAGTCGGCCTGAGAGAAATGTTGGCGAGCATACTGGACAACTCTGCCACTACCTCCACGTCAAACCTCTCAATCTCGGACCTTCAGCTGATTGTAACCCGAGCGAAGATCAATCCTGGAAAATACTCGGGCACCCTGCAGCTGATCAAATAAGTCGTCAATACGAGGCAGTGGATACTTATTCTTCACTGTGAGCTTATTCAACTCCCTGTAATCAATACACATCCTGAGGGTCCCGTCTTTCTTCTTGACAAACAGAACGGGCGCACCCCAGGGTGAAACACTGGGTCGAATAAACCCCTTCTCTAACAGCTCGTCAAGCTGAGTCCTCAACTCTCTCAACTCAGCTGGTGCCAACCGATACGGGTTCTTGAACCTCGGCGCGGAGTTTGGATAGACATCGATAGTGAATTCGATCTCCCGGTCTGGTGGTAACCCGAGAAGATCATCAAGGAAAATACCAGAGAACTCTCTGACAATAGGGATGTCGCTCGGCATCAATCCGCTGAGCAACTGACAATCAAAGACAGAGGCCAAATAAATAGAGCACGCACCTTTAAACTGCTCGTTGACCATCATGGAATAAGAGATAGGCGAGTTACTCAATCTGCTCATCGCCTGATAAGAAAACTCAGCTTTACCCGGAGGTCGAAAGGTGACAATCCCGGATCGACAGTCGATGGTGGCAAAATGCTGTGACAGCCAGTCTATCCCCAAAATAAGGTCATAATGCTCTATGCCCATAACAATGAGGCGAGCATAGAGAGTACGGTCCCCAATCGAGATAATATTGCCCTGCACTACACGGCCGGACTGCATACGCTCTCCTGAAGGTAGCATCACGCTATACTCGCATTCTGCTAACTCAGGCGCAAGCCTCAATCTCGACACACAAGCGGTGGAAACAAAAGAATGTGTAGCCCCCGTGTCTAACAAAGAAAATACGGAAACGCCAGTAAGTAATATAGTACCTGCTATCACGGCAGGCTGATCCTCGTTATCAACATCACCAGGCTCGATAAGAGCGAAGATCCTGGGCATAACGCTCCTCTGACCACCACCCGACTGATCTAGACCACGCTTCGGGCAGTCTCTAGCAAAATGGCCCGGCTCTCCACACCAATAACATACACCCGTACCCATCCTGCACTGGCCAGAGTGTTCCTTCTGACATTTAGGACAAACAGGTACCTGAGAGGCAACCTGCACTTGCTTACCCTTACCCCGGTCATTACCTCCCTCTAGAGGTCTCTTCACACCCCTCTGCTGCTGCGGGGGCTGCGCTCTCGGCTGATAACCTCGGTTCAGAGACTGAGGACGTATCTCTCGGAAGAAACCCTTAGCTGGCTCCCTCGGCTTGACAGAACTCTGATCTACTGCTTCAATATCAAGAGCTCTAGCCACAATGTCGTCATAGGATACACCACGTACCCCTGATATCGTAAGACGCATCCGGAACTCCTGGCTAAGTCCCTGTAAAAACCGACGCACCTTATCCTCGTTGACGCTGACCTGCAGTGGTGCAAATCGAGAAAGCGCCTCAAACCTCCTCACATACTCGGCAATAGAACCGATCTGCCGTAACTGCATAAATTCAACCATCTTCGCCTCTCGTACGGTATGGCTGAAATATTTGTCGTAGAATAACTCTCTGAATCTCTCCCAGCCCATAATAGTCACATCGGTGGTCGTCTTGATGGAATCCCACCAAAACCGGGCGTCCAAAGCCAAGTGATAGGTCACCAGTGCAACCTTCTCTCCATCCTCAATGCTAGCATACGCCAGCATGTCCTCCATCGTGCGAATCCACTCCTCAGCTGAAGAGGGATCTGTGGACTGTCCGCTGAATACTGGGGGCTGGAGCTTCTGAAATCTCTCCATCCCACGGCTACCTAGTACAGCCGTCTCTCGAGCTCTAACGCCCTCTCGGTCAATCAATGTACCCAGCTGTTGAGACTGTCTCTCCATCTGCTGAGCCTGTCTCTCCATATGCTGAGACTGCTGGGCAATAAAATCCTTGAGCGTGTCAATCGTATCGTCTCTGTCATCTCGGTCGTTCCGTGGACGCACCATAATTATAAAACTCCTATATAAAAGTTAAAACAAATATTCTAAGAAACTAGAAATCGAATAAAGCTATAAACATACTTACAGTTGATGAAGAATGTCCACGTAGTGGCTGTGCAGTCGAGCAGTCTACAGAACCGATTTTAAAACCCGGGGGCTTTGATACCATAACTATAACGACCCCAATACTGTACCCGTATTTTTCCGTACTTTTTTTTTTTTATAAACTAATATCTATAATTAAACTCTAGGCGGAACCTAAACCGAAATCGAAACCAGAATCGAAATCGGAATTTAAATCTAAGTTTAAAACCATTTAAAACAAATATTCAAACTATTAAATTAAAACAAATTTTCGATTAAAAACAAATGGGAGGGCAGAATTGACATTCTGCCCGAGAGGAGAAGGCAGCGATCCAGCGCGCAGCGCCCGATCGCTGGCAGCGATCAAGCGGGCAGCGCCCGATCGCTGGCAGCGATCAAGCGGGCAGCGCCCGATCGCTGTCAGCTATGGCGCGCGCGGCGCCTGATCGCCGACCCTTGCAGCGCCTGATCGCCATGAATGAATTACAAGTTGCCCTCTGGAATCCGAATTCCAGAGAGCTAAACACTTAACTTTTACTAACTCTCTCTGGAATCCGATTCCAGAGAGCAATCCTCACATATTTATCATCATTTATCCACAATAACAACAATCAACCAATAACCTAAACTCGACCAGCTGCAGCGGACTTTGCGAAATCCAACTGCGTGGATCGCTCTAAAAACCAAGCTTATCCGTGTCAAACCTATAACATTTCAAAACATTTCCATAACGTTAAATAAAGCTTTAAACCAAAACGTTTTACCGATCAGTTTATAAAAACCTTAAAAACTTCAGTAAGTAAACCTAACGTCTATCAGAACCAAGCATCCTATAATTTCTATACAAGTTAACCAATACATCCCAAAATATCCCAAAACCCTCAAAACTCTGTACATACTTCCCACGGGTCGGTTAAGCCTCGACTGCGCCAGCACACCACCGCAGCCATCCTCCGTCAACTGTATCATGCCTCAGGAGGAGGAATCCCATCCTCACCTGGTTCCTCGATATCTAGATCACCTACACCATACAATACACTATGAGATGAAATCCCAGTAAGTTCTACGTAAATGCAATGCATGCTGTGCGTATGAGTTCGATAAACCATGCTTTATTTTATCTTACTATGCAATGCTCAATAGGTGTCACCGAGATCCTATCCCTCTAACCAGAGAGAGCTCATCCAGCGGGCGGACTACTCTTTCCAGCTAGAGGCGGGGGGTGCACGCTTACAACACGTACAGCCGTGCCTGAGCCCCACCTCGCGTGACCAATACAATACGCCTTTCGGCCAATACGCCTTTCGGCCAATACTATGCTCAATACGCCTTTCGGCCAGTGCTATGCTTTACGTTATCTTTAAAACTCTGTGCGGAAGTTCATTTTCATGCTTTTCTTTAAAACAAGTGATGCGTGAACAGTTCAATATCATACAATAAACAAACAGTAAACAAGCAATAATATATACCATCAAGACTGTAAAGCGTAAACTATAAACTCCTAAAACCTAACTAGCCAAACCAAATACAATTAAACAAACGCATCTCTAAAACTCCTCGAGACGACACGACGTACGGTGTAGGCCAATCGGCCAAAGAAGATCACGAGAACTTACCTCGTGTCCAAAGCAGCTCAAGCTCCGTCCACGAGCGCTGTTTCACCTAAGCAATTTACAAGGATTGACGTTAAAACAAGTTTAAGTTAATAAACTTCCAAATTATCAAAACCTTAACTAAAGGGCTTTCTAAAATTCTAATCCATATCATCGAGCTATTTATTCGAGAAATTTACGCTCGGCACCTAAATTCTCAAATTACGAACTTTTCTGAAAATCCTAAAATTCTCGGATTTTAAACTTTTTCACGAATTGATCCAACTTCGTCCAATAACGTCCAATACGTTTAATATACACTTAATCACGGCTAATCTATTAATTACGAACCCTAATTCGCGTTTTTAACAAAAATAAATCGAAACCCTAATTACCTAAAACGCTACGGAACTAAAGATTTAACGTTCGAAAACTGTAGAGACATACCGAGAACGTCGATTGGAGGAAGAAACGTGAAGGAAACGAAACGAACGGAGGTCGGATCGGAGTCGGATCGTGAGAAGTCGCGCGGCTGGTAGAGAGGGTTCGTGAGTTCCAGAGAAGAAAAGAAGAAGAATGAAGAAGAAGAGGAATTTGGTTATTTTTATAAAATTGATTTGCTAAATTACCAAATCACCCTTCTTTAGTTTTTATATAGATTTCTTCTTTCGGTTCGTTAATCGTCTAGCTATTCGGTTTCACCAAATCTCCTTAATTCACTAACAAGTCCAACTTATTATTTGGGATTTAACAGAACTGTCCGTTTGCAATCTGGACCTCGTTTACTATTTTTACTGAAACGTCATTTACATTACGATAAAAGTAATTACTCGGAATATAGCGTTTAATCTCCGAAAATTCCCATAATTTCCTTAAAATTCCTATTAATCGTTAGGATCGTAATGACGCTTTCTTTTCGTGAAACGGACCTGATTTGACATAATTACCAAAAATGCCATTATATAACAAAATAACAATATAATATATTATATCCGTAATCCGTACAAGCCGGATATTACAACTTAAGACGAATCTACTCAGCTAATAGTTCATTGACCACCGAATCAACAGAATGAATAGGAGTATGATGCAGGATTGTCCCACACAATCCCTCAAGATCATAAAGAATGGCCATCAGGAACTGTACTAAACGCTGTGATTCTCTCCGAGCGATGTAAGTTGAGAATACGCACAATTCTGATGGTTCTATTAATGCCAGTTGGTCCCATAATACTGACATGACATAATAAAAGTCTTGAATACTCATATATTTATGTTGAAGAGCCTGAATGTCTGTCTCCAATTGATACTATTTAACAAAGTTAAATTGTGTGTATAACCTGGCCAAATGATTTTATACCTTTGAGCAGTTTATACTTTGCCAACTGAACACCAATGGAGTGCGTAATAGAGTTGTTAATTGATAACTTTTAAAATATAGTTATTTTATACTATTTTTATTTAATAAAACTCGTATGATTTGAGTGAATATAAAAAGAATTTGGTCAACATTATTAAAATTGTTGTAGGTTACTGTAGCATTGAAAGATTTTAAGAATTTGATCATTTTTATGTATATTTTCAAAAAAAATCATATTATTAGTACTAATTTGAATTTTGTTGTTATCACGTTTGACTACAAATTTACTAGGGGGAGAGTAAAAATGAAAGATTGGATTTTTACTTGAATGACTAAAAGAAAATTGGTAAATGTAAAGAAAAATCCCTAGAATCAAGAAGAGAGAGAGAATTTGTTGGAGAAATCCTTAGAATCAAGGAAATGAGAAAAAATATGTCTCACTAGATGAGGTTCCCTTGCCATGATCCCTCCAGGAATTAATAGATTTATTTTTCTCAATCAGGGAGAAGGGGGAAGGGCAGCGAGAAAGAAATTTGGCATCAACAATTCTTCTTCTACTACTTTTTATTTTTCTTTTGATGAATATTTTTATTTTGGATTTTATTGTCTTGATTTTGGGCTAGGGTTTTAATCTTGGTTATGAGAGAAAATACTCGTTACGTGATTTATTGAGATTTATGAAAGTTTGTTTTTTTTCATTGAATAATCTATCGTGATGTTTGTTGTTTAATTCGAATTGTGTCGACGAACAAATTTGATGTTGTATGTTTCTATTGTATCGAGAGGTAAATAAGAATTTTGAGATGCATGATTGATTAAGTAAATTAAATTGTTACAAAATTGTTGACATTAATTTACTTGGCATTGAGAATAGGATTCTAAATAAATTCAAATTAAGTTTTGTTTTTTTTAAATCAAAAGAAATTCTAAGACGAATTTAACTAGACAATTTGAGAGAATCTTAAAAAATTATTTTTCGCTATTTAGTGAAAAATATTGTAGCATTCTGTAGTATCAGTAATAAATTGCATGTAACAAAGAAATTAATCATAACCAAGACTTTTATTATCTTAATCTTTTTAATTTTCTTCAATTTATTTTTTTATTTCTAAATAAATTTTATTTTTATATTATCCTCATCTTTATTTTATATAATTTTTATAGCAATTGAATTTAGTTAAGTTTATCCTCGTGGGATCGAATTTTATTTACTCTTTATTACTTTATTAGCGACACGTGCACTTGCGTTAGGTGTAGACAATCATTAACATTAATCCACGTAATATTCTTCGAATTGGCGGACTCCCAAACTTTTAGTAAGGTCGCATAGTTAGTGGTCTTGCTGTCTGTAGGCATAACTCGTATACTTGTGACAAAACCCCACATAAATTTTCCACACAAAAAATTCTTCATAACATAATTCCAATACAAATAATTTTTACCATCAAATTTGACACTAATCGACTGAAGAGAATCATTCTTACGACCAGACATGATGAGGAAATAAAAAAAAATCAACAGAATCCACAAATAATCTAACCAAAATAACCAAATCCAATAAAAGAAACTCAAACCCGCAAGAACGAACCAAAAGGGGAAATTGAAAATACCAGTTGTACGAACAAATACCCGAATCTAATCAGAGAAATACACCACTGTTCACGACATTGTTCATACCACTGTTCACGATGAATCTAACCAAAGAAACTCACCACTGTTCACGACACTGTTCACGAACTGTTCACCATTGTTCACAATGCTATTCACGAAGCCAAGCTGTCAATTTCTATTAATGCAATAGTCCACGACTATTGAGCAAAACCCCGCTGATACTAGGAGAAAATTGGGATGCTAATATTGACATCCATTGAAAAAGTATGCATAAAAAGATTTATATAGATAAAGAAAATAATAAAAAGACTAAACTACTCTTAAGAACTACTAATTATAATAATAACATATGCTAACAGCGACAACCCAATAATAGTTTTATGTAGACGTACATTCAATTTTCACCAACATGTGTGGATGAATATCTAGAAGTAACTAATGAAAGTTTAAGATGCCGTGTCACCGGGATGGTCCCTAAACGTTTTCAAATTGTAACATTTCACCAAAAACACTGTGATGACATAATTTAACCATATTATAACACATTGTAGAAAATTTGCAAGATCTCATTTTCTCTTTTTCATCATGTGTACACTGACTTTTTCATATATTTTGTTATTTGGGGTATGTCATAAAAAAAAAAAAAAAAAAAAAAAAAAAAAAAAAAAAAAAAAAAAAAAAAAAAAAAAAAAAAAAAAAAAAAAAAAAAAAAAAAAAAAAAAAAAAAAAAAAAAAAAAAAAAAAAAAAAAAAAAAAAAAAAAAAAAAAAAAAAAAAAAAAAAAAAAAAAAAAAAAAAAAAAAAAAAAAAAAAAAAAAAAAAAAAAAAAAAAAAAAAAAAAAAAAAAAAAAAAAAAAAAAAAAAAAAAAAAAAAAAAAAAAAAAAAAAAAAAAAAAAAAAAAAAAAAAAAAAAAAAAAAAAAAAAAAAAAAAAAAAAAAAAAAAAAAAAAAAAAAAAAAAAAAAAAAAAAAAAAAAAAAAAAAAAAAAAAAAAAAAAAAAAAAAAAAAAAAAAAAAAAAAAAAAAAAAAAAAAAAAAAAAAAAAAAAAAAAAAAAAAAAAAAAAAAAAAAAAAAAAAAAAAAAAAAAAAAAAAAAAAAAAAAAAAAAAAAAAAAAAAAAAAAAAAAAAAAAAAAAAAAAAAAAAAAAAAAAAAAAAAAAAAAAAAAAAAAAAAAAAAAAAAAAAAAAAAAAAAAAAAAAAAAAAAAAAAAAAAAAAAAAAAAAAAAAAAAAAAAAAAAAAAAAAAAAAAAAAAAAAAAAAAAAAAAAAAAAAAAAAAAAAAAAAAAAAAAAAAAAAAAAAAAAAAAAAAAAAAAAAAAAAAAAAAAAAAAAAAAAAAAAAAAAAAAAAAAAAAAAAAAAAAAAAAAAAAAAAAAAAAAAAAAAAAAAAAAAAAAAAAAAAAAAAAAAAAAAAAAAAAAAAAAAAAAAAAAAAAAAAAAAAAAAAAAAAAAAAAAAAAAAAAAAAAAAAAAAAAAAAAAAAAAAAAAAAAAAAAAAAAAAAAAAAAAAAAAAAAAAAAAAAAAAAAAAAAAAAAAAAAAAAAAAAAAAAAAAAAAAAAAAAAAAAAAAAAAAAAAAAAAAAAAAAAAAAAAAAAAAAAAAAAAAAAAAAAAAAAAAAAAAAAAAAAAAAAAAAAAGGAGCAAGTGATTTAGAACCGCTTGTCGTCCAAACTGTGAGTGAAGTGTGTGTGTTTAACTTAGTCGAGAGAAGAAAAATGTTTAGAGAGAATAGAGGTGTGTTGTCTCGTGTCCTGTCCTCAACATCACGTTGGGTCGCAACAGTTCATCTCGATGCATGTAGAACACCTGCAAAGGAGGAACAAAATTGTTTTTAAGAGAAAATACGAGCAAACCTCATTTAGTTCATAATCCAACAAAAATATAATTAATTAATATAAAATTATTTAATGAAATTAAAAAAAAAAAACATGTTCATTAATTATTTGAAAAGTAGTTCATAATTGAAGAAGATCCAAACAAGAAAAGTTAACATGAGAAGAAAGGTGTTGGTGGCCTACAGGCTACAATGTTCATAGCCTCAGTCATTGTCCTTTGAATTGACCACTGACCTCCCTTCCCTCACTCATAATTCAACCCTTTTCTTCAATAATCAAATTACTTTTACGGGTTTTCAACTTTGTCCGATCTTATAATATCTCGTCTAGATCTCCCCGGAAAGTTCGTAGAGCGACAAAGTAGCGAACGGATCGAATCGATAGGCTTAAGACCACAGCTAGCAACAGATCTCCACCAGGGTTATGCATATGAGTCGTGGCGATGCAGGGCCTCCTATCTTGTAGTATGGATCTGCTCGCAAAACTCATATTAGACCACGTTATTTCTTTTATCCGTGATTTTTCCTCGTGGGTTTTTTTTTTACTTAATCTTTGTCCATTTTTTATAATAAATGTTGGACGGTAAGTCCCACAATCTGTAATTCATTGTCGTGTAACTTGTTTTTTAGCATATAAGGACTGTCATATTATTCAAACAATTAATAATAAGACACTGGAAAATTTATGCGCTCAAGATTCCTTATCTTTCGCCTTGTCTGATGCGAGATTCTTCGTCTTCGTACATTCGCAAGAAAGAAAAGTCCGAGAAGATAATAATTTCTTTTATTTTTACCCATTAAAGACGAGAGAGAGAAAAAGTACAGCAGTTCGTGTTCTTGATGAACAGAGCTGTACCGTGATATATCAGAACTAGAAAGCTTTTCATCGACCTGATGAACAAGATGATGAGAAGCTTCATCACTCTCTGAAACAAAAGCTTTTTTTTTTTTCTGGACTGAAAATGGAGCAAACCAATGAATCCAAACCAGAATTTCTCAGAAGACAGCTTGCTGTTGCTGTGAGAAGCATCCAATGGAGCTATGCAATTTTCTGGTCTTTCTCCCCCACTCAACCAGGGTATTACACGTCCATTTTTCCCTCGAATCTTCCTTTTCTCTGTCGTTAATTTCATCGTTTTTTAACGAGCGGTCGGTTTTGGAAACGAAAGTGGCAAGTTTTAGGAGTGAAATCTGATAATCCTTTTGTTAAATGCTTTGTTTAGAGTACTAGAATGGGATGATGGCTATTATAATGGAGACATAAAGACCAGAAAGACAGTCCAATCTGAGGATTGTAAAGGTGACAAAATTGGGTTGAAGAGAAGTGAGCAGCTGAGAGAGCTTTACATTTCTCTCCTCGAAGGTGAAACCGTTAAAGAACACGATCAATCGCCGCCGAGCGATGCTTTGTCTCCCGAACATCTCTCCGACGCCGAGTGGTATTACTTAGTCTGCATGTCATTCGTATTCCACCATGCCGAAGGGTATAATCTCCACTTGTTTCGATTTTTCTTATCGAGAGTCCTAAAATGTCTGCACATAATTTAATTTGCATCATTGACGTAGATTGCCCGGACGAGCTTCAGCAAACTGTCAAACGATCTGGCTATGCAACGCTCAACATGCCGACTCGAAAGTATTCTCCCGCTCTTTGCTCGCAAAGGTTAACTTTCTACAACTCTTATCTTCTCCAAATTCAAAGCTTATTAAGTATGTATGCACTGAAAATGGAGATTTAACAGTTTTTATTTTTTCAATTGTTCTGCATCTGCATTTGGTTACATGCAGAGTGCATCCATTCAGGTACTATGGCTTTCAGTACTAGTAACTTTGTTATTATGTTAGATCATGTCGAAAGCCAACTGAAATTTTTCCGGTCTGCAGACTGTCGTGTGCTTTCCTTATCTCGGCGGCGTTATAGAGCTCGGTGTGACAGAAATGGTTGTTCTTCGTTTTATCGGCGATGTGATTTTAGGCTCTCGTATGTTAAAATCATTGATTTTTTTTTCTTCTATGATGTTAAGGTTTTGGAGGACATAAATCTTCTTCAACATGTCAAAGCTTCTTTACTGAAATTCTCGAAGCCGGGGTGCGTCGAGAAACCGACTGTGGATTATAAAACCGACAATGATAAAGAACCAATGCATGGGAAAAAAGGCTGTCATAGCGAAGAACTGATGATCGACTCTTCAAATGAATGTTCAAACATGTATAATCAGAATCACCGGCCGGACTACTCCATCATACCTGAATGTATCGATGGAGGGGCTTCTCGGGTTGGTAGTGGACAGATTTTGGATGATGAATTTAACAATGGCATTGAAATTTCTTTCAACTCTAATGACTGCATTTCTCAAGAAAAGCCTCTCTTTCCTTCCATGGCTGAAAGTGTCAATCATGCAAAATCGAGTTCGTCACGGCCTGGAGAAAACGAGGATATTCACTACAAAAGAACCCTTTTCTCTGTTCTTGGAAACTCCCCTCGATTTGTCGGAAACTTAACTTTGCAACACTCGATCTGTCGATCCAGCTTTTCGAAATGGAAGAGGGACTTGGTTGAGACTTATAAACCATTGACACAGCAGAAATTGTTGAAGAAGATCCTCTTCACAGTTACCTTAATTCCTGCTGCTCATTCTCTTAAGCAAAACAAGAACTCTAGCACAAGTAATTGTCTCTGCACTTCGACGGGAAACATCGAAAAGAGAAGAGAAGACGAACAATTCATGGTGCTGAGATCAATGGTGCCTTCTATCAGTGAGGTACTTATAATTGCTTCAAATTTTTTCTATATATATTTTTTCTACTTCTGAATATTTTGAATTCGTACTAACCCTTTTCCAATCTGGGACAAATAACGTACGCAGTCCGACAAGACATTGATCCTAGAGAACGCGATAAAGTACTTGGAAGTGTTGGAGGCTAGAGTTCAAGAGCTGGAAGATTGCATGGAATGTGTAGATCATGATGAAGGAGATCAAACCATGAGTAATAATAATAATATTGCATATAATAAGAAACAATGGCTCAACAAGAGGAAGGCTTATGACATTTTCGATGCTAATCACCTTCCCGGAGACGGCTGGAAACTCGGAGTGAGAGTGAACAAAAACGGACCGGAGGTTCTAATCGACATGCAATGCCCTTATCGAGAATGCATATTGCTTGACATTATCGACGCGATATGCAATCTGCAATTGGATGTTCATTTTGTTCAATCATCTTCGCTCGACGGTGTTCTTACATTGCTCCTTAAATCTAAGGTTCTTACTTTTTTTCACAGTATGACAAAATCGTGTTAATTCTCTTAGAGTTCCATAAATCGTTTAATTTTTCTCATCTATTGCAGGTTCGAGGTCAAGAGGTTGCGCCCGTTTGGTTGATCAAACACGCGTTGTGGAAAATCGCCAACAAGTAGTGAAGTCTGTTTTTTGAACTTTTTGATTGTAATGTTATTGACTAGGGAGAGTTAGGTGTCCACCCTCTTGACTATGTGTAATATGTAAGGCAAAACAGACTTGTGTATTTTGTTTTTGCAGCTGTTCAAATTTTACTAACAAATGGATTATATCATTAGGGCTAGATGAATGCGTTAAGAATTATATAAACGATAAAATTATTATCAAACCACAAGTTTAATATTTTAGAATCGTTATTAATTTATCAGAATATTTCGAAACATATTCACGACGGATTGTGGCATGAACGGAGAAATATCAATTGTCAATCCGAGGAGGGCAAGCAAATGAAGCATTGCCAAAAAGATTGACACCCCATTATATATAGGAGAAAAAAAATATCGAGGATACACAATCTCACACTGCAAACAAGACCAAAAATGAAACTAGAATTACTTGAGCCAATATCGTGTCAAAAACTAAATGCAAGTAAATGAAAATCTATTATACTTAAGAACAAGCTAAATAGACAACAACGAAAGCTCATAAATGTGAAGTCTTGATCTAATTCTCGTGCTTCGTATTATGGTCGACGAATGCGAGGGTTATTTTGGTCATTTACTTCAAAATATAATAAGATTACCAAACAACAGTTTTTACTAACAAGTAAGAAAAACTAAGAAAAAAGAGAAAATTATATTGCATATAGAAAATTATGTATGTGATCGGAAAAATAAAAATTCCGCATGTCATATAAAAATTATGAAACTTCTACAATAGGTTCTCTTTGTACTCATAGTTAAGGTTGCAAAATGACTAGCAAAAAAAATTATTACGCATTTATCCTTAAACTTTCATAAAAAAATTAAATAGATAATTTTAATTCTGAAACTATAGATAAATGTATAAAGTAGAGAATGAAGGGTCGTTCTCCAAAACCTGCCCCGCAATCCTGTGCTGTACGAAGAACGAGAGACCGCCAGAAGTTATTTTGTTGAGAAAACTATACTTTAAGGGTAACTTTGTTAAAAAAAATATACTTTAAAGTTCAATTTATTAATCATCTCATACTTTGAGGATAAATTTGAATATTACCCTATAGAAAAAGAAAGAAGATATTATCATTTTATTAATTTTTAATTTTTTTTTTATATTTGTCAAAATCATATTTATTTGAGAGAAAAAAAATGATAAAATTAGGGTTGACCTTAAAGTCAGTTCAGTTTTGTTTTAGAGTCGAATCGAAACCGATACGATTTTTTTTGGTTCGATTCCAGTTCCAATTTTTTAAAATCAAATTAATATTTTTAAAAATACAAAAATTGAGTCTAATAAAATATTAAATTAGATAAATAAATAATTATTAGGCAATTCAATTGAATAAGTTAATTAATTTATTAGTCAATTCATTTTTTAATAATATAATCAATCACTGATTAATTCATCAAATAATCAAATTACTAATGTGGTAATAGTGTAACAACTTAATCACTAATTAATATAATTTAATAATATATTTACTAATTAGGTATAATCTATAAATTGAATCACTAATTAGCACAATTCAATAATTTTATTAACAATTAATAATTCAATTACTTGTTTTTTTAGTAACAATCAAATAATTAATTTTAAACAATGGTAAATTTGAATTTTGAACATAAAATTAATGTTTTATTCGATAATTTCTTAATATTTATAAATAATTTTTTAACTTAATTTTATTTTAATCGGTTTTTTCGACCTAGATTGTAGAACCGAAACCGAACCAAATTTTTTCGACTCTTGAAAAGTTGAACCGAATTCCGGTTCTCATAGCTTAGGAATTGATCCGAACCGGGCCAAAACTTTTCGATTCTTCAGTTTGGTTCGGTTTTGCACACCCATGGATGAAATGACGAGGAGATGGTGAAGAAGTAATTGTTAACAGCTTAAGGCTTAATGCAAATGGAAGAAACTGGGTTATCGAAGGTAAAGCGAGCAGAGCATTGTCAGTATATATGGATCGATCATAGGTTCTGCTTTTTGTAATACCTAAGCGATCGGAGAGGAAGAAAGTTGAAGATTTTTAATCTTCACCATTAACATTCAGAGTGAATTGATCGGTGAGTTTCTCATGTCGTTCCCGTTTTTCAAACCGCGGCCCAAAACCCCTCAAGATGTTGCCAAGGTCATCAGGGACAGCCTCACAGCCCTCGATACCCAAACCGTCGTCGAAGTTAAGGCTCTTGAAAAGGTCTTCTTACTTTTTTTTTCCCTTAATTTTCTGTTTGAATTTCCGTCTTGAATTTGATTCATTGGATTTCAATGATGTGAAAATGAAATGGACGAGGGTCAGCACAGTTGTGTGTTTAATGATTTGTGTGAGAGAAAATCTTTAATCTGATAGGACTTCAATAACTGTTTTAGCTAATCGTTGACAGATAGATCGTTAGGGTTGATAAAATTGAAAAGAAACATTCTTTTACTTTTCACAACAATAAGTTATCTGCGACATTCGAGGTTTTTCTTCTTAATTTCAATCGACACAAGAATTGGACATTAGCTGTGGCGTGAGAGGAAATTTAATTGAATTGTCACCAATTTTCTGTCTTACCTTAGTTAAACATACAAGGAAAAGAACTGCACAAAAACACCATGATTTATCTTTTGTGTATTAAGAAATTAATAGTGTAGGCATCGTGCAAAGAAAATGAGAGGTTTTGACTTTAGAAAGTTATTAGGAAAGAGGAATATTTCCATGTATACTTTATTGTTAAAGAATACGTGAGCATAATGATCAAATTAGACAAAATGCTTATCTTTAGTTTAAGGTTTCTACATGTGAACATTAAATGTGCTTTGTTATGTTACAGGCTTTAGAAGAAGTGGAGAAGAATTTTGTAACCATGAGACTCATGGTATCTGGAGATGGAGAGGTTGAACCCAATATGGACCAAGTTGCCCAATTAGCACTGGAGATATGTAAAGAGGATGTCATTTCTCTTCTTGTTCATAAGTTGCCTGTATTGGGATGGGAAGTAAGTTAATTTAAGATATCTCGGCATTCCATACAGCTCACCCTAGGGCAAAAAATGTAAATAATGTCTTCGTACAGGCTAGAAAGGATTTAGTCCACTGTTGGTCAATATTGTTGAAGCAAATAATTGGCTCTGCACATTGCTGCTTACAATATATTGAGAACCATCTCGAGTTGCTGGATTTTCTTGTTGTGTGGTAAGATCATTTAACGATATTAATTTATTTTCAAGTAAGATTGCTGTAAAATAAATCGTTTTTTAAGTTTTTTTTTTTTTTTTTCAATCAGTTTATTTCTTTTACATTATGTTGGGGGACAAATGACTTAGTTGATGTATTTTATCCTCTTCCTGCTCTAAATAGTGGTGTTTTTCGAAGTGTACTAGTTTTTACATGTGTCAAGAATAGGCAAATTGACACGACCAGACAATATATCTAGCACAAATTGCATGTCCTCTTTTCTTTAGACATGGTTGGGACACAACTAGGGCTCATGGGCTGCATGTTTAGGTCATGTTGTATGCTTGTGTCAGCTTCCGCATTTGGATTTCTTAGCTGTTCACTTTCTTCTCGAGGTCTGTAGGGAAGTACAGTCAAGAAAAGGTATTTGTTTTTTTACTGACCCCCACCCCAACTCTATCTTCCTTATCAGTGAACTGTCCATTTTGCATAGATACTCATCCAATGCTGCGGGGACGAGACGACGTGACATACTACGATCACGTACAGAAGTGCTGCCCGAGAATGCTTCAAATACTTATTTGTCTGCAACTTTTTTAGGACTAGATCATCTAGGTTTTGAAGGCCTACATTTTTTTTCATCTAACTCAAAATTGTTATATATCCAAACTTTGCATATTATCACTTTTTTGGCATTTTGTTGGTAGTTTAGGATGTTTTGTAGGCTATGGTGATTACTACAGATTATTGATACTTTAGTTGACATCTATGACAACTAAAGCTGCTTGACATGATAAATGCTTACCTTTTTATCTTCCGGCCTCTTAGTCAAATATTGGCAAATTATATGATACTTATGCCATTCGCTTTCCAAGCAGCTATGATAACAAGGATATAGCGTTGAATTGTGGAAATATGTTGAGGGAATGTATCAAATTTCCAACACTTGCAAAGTAAGACACTACTTTTCCCAAGTAGTTATTGGTTTTAAATGGTCTAGTGAAAATTAAGATTATATATTATTAGTACCTTCATTGTTACTGTTCCATGAAGATAAGCATGGATGATTATGGAGTACAGTTACAGAATATTAGGAATTTTTGTTTCATTCTTTTGTTAGGACTAAGAAAGTTAATATGCATATGACAGTGTTCCATATGGAGCTTCTTAATGTAGGACAACATCTTGTACAGGATAGAAAAGGAATCTGGAAAAATCGGAGTTTTCTTCTTTTGCTCATGAACTAAGTCTATCCTAATTCAACCTATTTCTTAAGTTGTCTGAAATTGCCTTATAGATATTTGGTTTGAAGAAAGTATAACATGTTAATGGAGATGCTCGGTGTTGCGTGTTGAAGGTAGCCATGTTCTTGAAATAAGAAACTCATCACTGTCTGATGGAGTAAAAAATTGAAATTCTTAAGCAATCGAGTTAAAAAGGTTGATGGGTATTCCAGTCTTCTTCACTTTTCAGAAAATTGTTACTTTTTGGTGTTCTACACTTGCTAATGAAGCTTGATTTATTATGTTCTGGGAGATAAGTTTCATCTTTTCCGCACATTTATTTTTGTAGTGACTTCTCAGATACATCTTGGAGTCTGCAAGCTTTGAGTTGTTCTTCAAGTTTGTGGAGTTGCCCAACTTTGATGTTGCTTCTGATGCGTTTTCTACATTTAAGGTATGAGATTTTAACTTTATATTCAAATTTTTAATATGTTGGATATCTAGTGTTCCTTCAATTTACTTCTACCGTAAATAAATCCCAACGCAATACCTGCAGGATCTACTTACTAAACATGGAGGTATTGTCTCTGAATATCTGAGTCTTCACTATGATGAGGTATGTTTTCTTATGTTATTAAAATTTTGATCTTCCTATGTTAATGAATAATTTTATCATACTCTAGAAGTTATGCTTACCAGTAAGTTCCTCTGAGGACAAGTAGTCTTTCTGAAACAAAAAAAAAAAATGTTTTAATCCTCTTAGTTCAAGAAATACATGGAAAAAAGTGTTTGATGATATTGTTTTCAACATAAATTACGTCAGGAAAGAGTTTTAAATGCGTGAAGAAATGGATTTAATTTTTTCTCGTTTCAATATTTGCTAATTTCTCTATTATTCTTAAGAAAATTGAATACATAAGATTATTAAAGTACATTTTACCCTCAAAACTAGAAGAGTATAACTAATTTTTGAACAATACCAACCTCAAACTTGCTATGTAGTTGCAATGTTGAACTTCTGTTTATTTTTCTGTGAAAGAAGACACGTTTTATACAATTTCTCTCTCTCTCCGCACATACACACACCATCACTTTCTCTGTTTCCTTTGTACTCCATTTCATCTTTCTCTTTTTCTAGGGTCTTATTTTCCACTTCTAGTGAGATGCTTCTTAGAACAGTCTCTTTGTAAACAAAAATATGGAAGGGCCTTAGGGGCAGAAACAAAACAAAAGAAAAGCTATATTTTGAAATATAAGAAAGTTTGAGCAGAAAACAAAAGATCACCCACTGTAAGTGGATACTGCAAGTGGGTGTGAAAAGAAAATACAAATGAAGCTAAGAACAACACCAAGTCAGCTTGATTTGTAAAGACACCATCTATTTGTTAAGAGTTTTAAAGAACACTAACATGAAGATAGCAAAAGCTGAAAATCTGAAGCGTTGTTTAATGTGTTCAATCCACCTTAATCTCAGTTTCTTAAATCCATCTAATTAGATTATAAGAAAATGAGCTTCACTAACATGAAGATAGCAAAATCTGAAAATCTGAAGCTTTGTTTAATGTGTTCAATCCACCTTAATCTCAGTTTCTTAAATCCATCTAATAAGATTATAAGAAAATGAGCTTTAAAAGTAGAGAAAAAAGATTAACAATTTCTTTTTGAAAATTCTCATCCTGATCTCCTAAAATTCTTAGTTGAATAAGACAAATGCCCATCATGGGTCCGAAATGAGCTCCACTTCAAAAAGTTAGACTCAAATGCAGTGATTCAGCTTTTCCCTCTTCATCAGCGGCCGGAGTAAGCCTCAATCTTGAAAATTGAACTCCACGAGTTGGAATTGATGTAGCCAAGGGGTTTTTTTTTTTTTTTTTTAATGAATTCCTCTTACTGTGAGCTAACTAGCCATGGCTATTAGAACTTTTATCATGCTTTTGGGAATAGACTCCTCCAGCTCGAAGCTGTTTAGTCATGGCTGTTAGCTTGTATTGTATTCTCGGGAAGTGTTAAGAGTGCTTTTCTTAGTGTGTATCTGATGTGCCGCTCAAGACTTACGTGAGACGGCGAAAGAGAAATTACAATTAATATTATTACTATTATTTTTAAAAGGGTATTTTAGTAATTTAATAAGTTATTGTTTCTTATTCTGTTCAGATTAGGAGTCTGTTTAGGGTTTATTTAAATACCTTGGTAATCTCCTTTGGGAGGAGGCAAGAATTAATCAAGTTTTCAGTTTATTTCTAATTTCTTAGCATTAGTCGGGAGAGAGTTGCACTCTAAAATCCGCAGCAAAACAGGGTCCTATCAATTTGGTATCATAGCGAGCACGATCTTTGGAGTCCATGGCTCAAGGGAAGAAAATTGAACCTCTGGAAGAGCAGTTTAGAAATCTGGGCACCGAGTTTTCGACAATAAAGGAAACACTCACGGGTCTGGAGAGCCGAATAGATGGAAAACTGGCCTTTATGGAACAACTTCTGATTTCGCTCGCTGAGAAGCAAAACAGCCCATTGACGAAAGCGCCAATACCACACCCATCGGCGATAACCACTGCCGCATCAGACGCAACAGCAACAGTGGCAATAGCAGCGATGGGAGTGCAGCAGGGGACTCAAGGAATATGTTCACAAGTGTTGGGACCGCAGGGATCGATCCCAACAAATTCAGACTTGCTGTGGCGACCTATGTGGACAGAGCCGAACGGAATCAACCCAACAGGGGAGGCGGCTCGTGCAGGAGGAAACATGGGTGGCCCGATGCCCTGGAGCGCCGTCCCACTAGCTTGGCCTGGAGCTGGACAGCAGGGACAGAACCTTGTTCCGCCGTGGCCGGGAAGCGTAGGGTGGAGACAAACCCAGCCGACAGCGTCGCCAGGACAACACCAAGGTTTCGGCATTTCTGGTTCGATGGTAGGGAATGGACAATTGTCAGTGAATGAGACAACGTCACAATCCACATTCAATTTTACTGGACCTGGGCCTTACGGGACCCACACCACATGAGTGGTGAACAGGGGAATTATTAGCCTGAGATGATGGACAGGGATTCTGGTCGATTTTTTCCGACGATGGGTGACGGCAGGGCTGCGACCGGGATAGAAAGTCGCATTCGTAAATTAAAGATGCCCATCTTTGAGGGCAATGATGCACACGACTGGGTATACAGGGCGGAGCGCTATTTCACGGTCACCGGACTAAATGAAGCGGAACAACTCATAGCAGCCGGAATCTGTTTGGAAGGCAGGGCTTTAGCTTGGTTTCGATGGCGTGAACAGCGTAATCCATTACGATCATGGGGCGAATTCAAGGAGTGTTTATTAGAACGTTTTCGTTCAATTAAAGACCGCAGCCCGAGCGAGCAGTTTTTTGGCATCACCCAGGCAGGATCAGTGATGGAGTACTGTGATCGTTTTGAGCTATTATCTAGTCAAATGCAAGGGGACTCAGACGCAGACTTAACTGCAAATTTTCTGAAGGGATTAAAACCAGATCTCAAGGCGGCGGTACGTACACTTAATCCGCGTAGCCTTGTGAACGCCATGGTTATGGCACAATTGGTGGAGGATCAAAAGCGGGTCGAACGCGCAGGACGAGAACCGTGGGGTCCGGCATCTCGAAATTCATCTATGGGCCATGTTTCCTTCCCAAATCAGCCACCAGGATCAGTGAGAGCCGGTCAAGGGACCGATTATGTTTTCGATGTGACGAGCGATTTGTTCCAGGACATAAATGTAAAAAACCAACGTTGCAAGTTCTTTTGGTAAGCGATGAAGAGAAACCACCCCAATAGTCAGAAACATTCGACGAAGATGAAGTACATCTTCACCTCGATTCGGTCGAAGTCAATCTAAATTCGGTGGTCGGATTCACGCCAAGCAACACCATGAAGGTCAAGGGACTATTGGGTGATCAAGAGGTCGTAATACTAATCGATAGCGGGGCAACACACAATTGGTGGAGGATCAAAAGCGGGTCGAACGCGCAGGACGAGAACCGTGGGGTCCGGCATCTCGAAATTCATCTATGGGCCATGTTTCCTTCCCAAATCAGCCACCAGGGAGTCAGGTTGAGAGCAGCGTTCAAGGACAGCAAGTAACTCGACCAAAAAGAATTATCGAATCTAACTATCAAAACAAACGCGCCAAAGGATTATGTTTTCGATGTGACGAGCGATTTGTTCCAGGACATAAATGTAAAAAACCAACGTTGCAAGTTCTTTTGGTAAGCGATGAAGAGAAACCACCCCAATAGTCAGAAACATTCGACGAAGATGAAGTACATCTTCACCTCGATTCGGTCGAAGTCAATCTAAATTCGGTGGTCGGATTCACGCCAAGCAACACCATGAAGGTCAAGGGACTATTGGGTGATCAAGAGGTCGTAATACTAATCGATAGCGGGGCAACACACAATTGGTGGAGGATCAAAAGCGGGTCGAACGCGCAGGACGAGAACCGTGGGGTCCGGCATCTCGAAATTCATCTATGGGCCATGTTTCCTTCCCAAATCAGCCACCAGGGAGTCAGGTTGAGAGCAGCGTTCAAGGACAGCAAGTAACTCGACCAAAAAGAATTATCGAATCTAACTATCAAAACAAACGCGCCAAAGGATTATGTTTTCGATGTGACGAGCGATTTGTTCCAGGACATAAATGTAAAAAACCAACGTTGCAAGTTCTTTTGGTAATTCGGTGGTCGGATTCACGCCAAGCAACACCATGAAGGTCAAGGGACTATTGGGTGATCAAGAGGTCGTAATACTAATCGATAGCGGGGCAACACACAATTTCATCTCAACACGGGTAGTGGACAGATTGGAACTCCTAGTGGATACCGATGGAAGATACGGCGTAACATTGGGGAATGGAGCAAAAGAGCAAGGAAAAGGAATTTGTCGCGGTGTTGAGCTAGATTTGCACGTAATGAAGGTACGAGCCGATTTCTTGCTCTTACCACTCGGAAGTACGGATTTGATTTTCGGTATGACCTGGCTTCGCACTTTGGGAACTATGATGGTGAACTGGAAACTATTAACGATGAATTTTATTGATGGGAGATCGATTATGTTAAAGGGCGACCCGGGCTTGTGTCGTTCTTTGGTTTCTTTAAAAACGATACGGAGGATACTGACAAAACCGGTGGCGGCAGTATGGGTGGAGCTGCGACAGTTGGTTAGCTCGGACATGTTGATCGATAAATTGGAAGAGCCATCGTCCTTGACGGCTATGTTGGAAGAATTTGGCGACGTTTTCAATATGCCTCCAGGTTTGCCACCTCCGCGAGACCATGTTCATTCTATCGTTTTAAAAGGAGTGTCTCCCATTAGTGTTCGGCCATATCGATACCCACAAATCCAAAAGGATGAAATTGAGCGACTAGTACAGGAGATGTTAGCGGCGGATATGATCCGACCAAGCGTGAGTCCTTTTTCGAGCCCGATTTTGCTTGTGAAGAAAAAAGATGGGAGCTGGCGTTTTTGTATTGACTATCGAGCTTTGAACACGGAAACCGTACCAGATAAATTTCCAATTCCGATGACAGTCGAATTATTAGATGAGTTATATGGAGCCACCACATTCACCAAGATTGACTTGAAATCCGGCTATCACCAAATTCGGATGCAGCCTAAGGATGTACCGAAAATGACTTTTCGAACTCACGAAGGTCATTATGAATTTTTGGTAATGCCTTTTGGCCTCACAAATGCTCCCGCCTCTTTTCAGTCATTGATGAATAAGGTGTTTAAACTATATCTGAGAAAATTTGTTTTGGTTTTATTTGATGACATCCTCATTTATAGTCGTTCGATGGAGGATCACCTAACCCACTTACGTGTGATTTTGGGAACATTACAAGCACATCAATTATTCGCAAACCGAAAAAAATGTTCGTTTGCATAGCAGCAAGTCGACTATTTAGGGCACATCGTATCGGCGAGTGGAGTAGAGGCAAATAATTCCAAGATAAAAGTTATGGTGGAATGGCCATCACCACAGACATTAAAAGCTTTACGGGGATTTCTGGGGCTCACAGGATACTATCGACGCTTTGTCAAAGGATATAGCTCCATTGCACAGCCATTAACGGATTAATTAAAGAAGGATAATTTCAAATGGGGTTAGAGGCTCAACAGGCTTTCGAGCGATTGAAAACAACGATGACTACAGTGTCGGTGTTGGCCCTACCTAATTTCCAACAACAATTTGTAGTCGAAACGGACGCTTCGGGGTATGGAGTTGGAGCAGTACTAATGCAAAATCAGCGGCCGATTGCCTATTACAGCCAGACCCTTACTACTCGAGCTCGACAAAAATCAGTGTATGAGCGAGAACTTATGGTGATTGTTCTCGCCATCCAGAAATGGAGGCCATATTTGTTGGGACGGAAATTTTTGGTGCGCACGGATCAGCGAAGTTTAAAATTCCTACTGGAAAAGCGTTTAGTCGCTGACACACATCAAAAATGGTTATCCAAGCTCCTCGGCTATACGTTTGAGATACAATTTTGTTCGGGAGCAAGCAACTGTGCTGTGGACGCCTTATCGCGCTGGGATGAAGTGCCTCTCCTCTCGGTCCTGTCTACTACAGTCCATCGGATTGGACGGGACTCCTTCGTGACAATCACACCGGGGAAGGGATGAGCAAAATTTGAGAGGCGGTGAGCCGCAAAGAGGGCGGATATAAGAGTTACAAGGTGGTTAATGGTCGACTTTTATATGCAGATAGATTGGTATTACCTCGCACTTCCACCTACATTTCTCAATTGCTCCGGGAGTTTCATAACAGTGTAATAGGGGGGCACACCGGAGCCCGAAAGACTTATCGACGAATTGCTCGGGAATTGTATTGGGTAGGGATGAAGAAGGATGTCGAGAATTGGGTGGCCAAGTGTGATGTGTGCCAACGTCATAAGTACATGGCCATGGCCCCAGGAGGATTGTTATAGCCAGTGAGCACGTTTGGGCGGACCTATCTATAGATTTTATCGAGGGGTTACCCAAGTCGGAAGGATACACGGTGATTTTTGTGGTGGTTGATCGGTTAAGTAAATATTGTAACGACCCCAACCCAGTCAGGACCGCCACGAGTATTGCCTTGACGTACATTTACCTCTAGTTTCATTCCATGACATAAAACTTTTCATTTTTCCTCTTGACACCATAAATCCTAGACTCAGATCATAAATCATTTAAGGTTATATATATATTTTCGAAAACTCACGGTCATATAACTTAAACAACATCGATTAAAATCTTAAACCCACTGAACTCAACCCATAGACTTATTTAAGCTTATCATCCGCAGATCATGTGTTACCCACGTGACTTCATTTACTCGGCAGACGACATCTACCACTCACATCCGCCGCTCACTTCTACCGCTCACATCCGCCGCTCACTTCTACCGCTCACATTTACAAAACATATCTACCACTCACATTCACTGAATACATCCACCGCTCAGACCACATGTTACCCACGTGAATTCTTTAACTCGGCAGATGACATCCACCGCTCACATTCACCACTCACTTCTACCGCTCATATCCACAGAACACATCCACCGATCAACAGTAACACACAACATCCACCGGTGAACATTAACACTCATCATCCACCGGTGACGTCAGTCGGATGACTCAAACATCCAACATCCACCGATCACAGTAATACTCACACCACCGGTGACATACTTTTTCATTTTTCCTCTTGACACATAAATCCTAGACTCAGATCATAAATCATGTTAAGGTTATATATATATTTTCGAAACCACGGTCATATAACTTAAACAAACTCGATTAAAATCTTAAACCCAATGAACTCAACCCATAGACTTATTAAGCTTATCATCCGCAGATCATGTGTTTTACCCACGTGACTCTCATTACTCGGCAGACGACATCTACCACTCACATCCGCAGCTCACTTCTACAGCTCACATCCGCCGCTCAACTTCTACGCTCACACTTTTACAAAACATATCTACCACTCACATTCACGAATCCACCGGTGAACAGTAACACTCATCATCCACCGGTGACGTCAGTCGGATGACTCAAACATCCAACATCCACCGATCAACAGTAATACTCAACATCCACCGGTGAACAGTAACACTCATCATCCACCGGTGACGTCAGCCGGATGACTTAAATATCTAATTAATTCTTAACTTCTACGAACCTCAAACTTCATTCCCATAAACTCATGCAACAAAATTCATAAACTCGACCAGAATACGCGTAGCAGAAAACCATTTATTTTAAAAGCAATCTTTAAAACATAACGTTGTACCAGACAACCCAAGCATTCATCATCATAAGAAGACCTATTTTACTTATACTTCAGTATCATAAACCTTACTAAAATATACTAGGAGCAACATCCCGCGGTCAAAATCGCTTCCCAGCTACAAAATCCCGTCATGAACACCTTCCAGCAACCCGACTTAGACCTCTTCATTAGGTTTGAGGTCCTCACCTTCAACTCGTCACCTACATCATAAGGTTTAAACTATAAGCCTAATACTTAGTAAGAAGTGCAACGTATGCATAATTACTCATGAACTTATACTCAATAAAATCATATTCTTATTCATCGATCATATATCGTGCATTAAGGAGGGATTAGTGCCGTAGGGGGGGTAGGCAGAGTGCGTGTACATGGCCCCCTCTCGGGCAATAATCTTGGTCCATTCCTGGACAGTGACATGGCCAAACCACCCCAACCCTCACTTAAGTATAGTTACATGCATTTCATTGTCATATATCGTTCATGAAAGGAACATGTTCTTAAAACGTTTTACATTTTTGGAAGGTAAATCATAATGCGTGAAATGTACATACAAAACAGAACATTACACCAAAGAAAACTCAGACAATCAGCATATACCGTAGTACAAACCACAAACATCCAGACATTGTCAACAACAAGCTTAACCTAGTACCCTTGTGATGTAGAGCCCTAATGGCCGGAAGTCTTAACGCACTCACTTACCTGGATTCTTTTGCTATGTCGTGCCTTCACTTGAATCCTTTTCCACCTATGACATTTCATACATCAATGTTAAATATGTCCTGAATAATCTAAACTCAGAGCTGGTAAAATCTTAGTTAAAAAAATCATCCTAGATTCTAGCTTGAACCCCTAAGGCATTTCGCTGAGCACTTAGTGTGCAGAGCTTAACTTTCAAAATATTAATGGTATCATCGCCTAAACTGCCAGATTCATATAGATTTTAGATTCTCAAATAAAATATCAACAACGTCTAGGATTCTATACCAATGCCAATACAGAAGACTAGAAATACTGTCATTATTCAAGCATTGTCCGTTTCTAAGTCTTTAAACACCAACCCGTAATCGGCCTTAATTAAAAGCTTAATGAATGAATCACCTAAACCTTACCTGAGCTTAAATCGTCGAAGGAGGAGAATGGAGGAATCGGTTGCCGAAGGAAGAAATCGCCAGAAGAGGAAAGTCGGCTACAGGAGGGTTTAAATGAGATTTTACGCTTTCCTCTTCCTATTTATATCGAGCCAGCTCACACTAATTACAATCCTTGCCATTAAATCTACTTTCATTTACACTTATTACCTAATTCACACTATAATAATCGCGGGAAAAATACCTGACCAAGGTGCTAGTTGTTACAAATATAGTCATTTCATCCCGCTTAGACATTCGTTTACTGGAGAATCAGTAGCACGAGTGTTTATCAAAGAAGTGGTCAAGTTACATGGAATGCTGGAATCCATTGTCTCTGACCGTGACAAAGTTTTCCTAAGTCATTTTTGGAAGGAATTGTTTCGTATGCAAGGGACAACACTTAAACGCAACACGACTTTCCACTCCCAGACCGACGGTCAAACTGAGGTTGTCAACCGAGGCCTTGAGACTTATCTTCGCTGTTTTGCATCCGACAACCCAACAAAATGGGTAACATGGTTAGCTTGGGCTGAATATTCGTATAACACCTTTTATCATTCATCAGCGGGGGACACCCCCTTTAAAATTCTTTATGGCCGCGAACCGCCTCATTTGGTCCATTACGAGCATCAGGAGACACCAGTGTCCCAAGTAGAGGAATATTTAAAGCAACGAGATGATCGCTTAAAAGATCTTAAGCGACACTTCGAGCGGGCACAACAATTAATGAAGCAACAAGCGGATGGTCATCGTCGCGAGGTTCAATTTAAGGTGGGTGATCGAGTATATTTGAAATTACGACCATATCGGTAGCTGAGTGTCACACGGCGTGAAAATGAAAAATTAGCGCCAAAATATTTTGGTCCATTCATGGTTTTGGAGCGAATAGGCGCAGTGACTTACAAATTACAGCTACCTTCAACTTCGGTAATTCATCCGGTTTTCCACGTGTCGCAATTACGGAAGACAATAGGAGATGAGGAAGTCTCGTCTACTCTACCGTCAGCTCTGTATGAAGACATGGCGGTACTAATTACTCCTGAGATACTGGAAGGGGTTCGTCAAGATGATACAGGACATCGACAAGTACGGGTGACTTGGACAGGATTACCGGATTATGAGGCGACATGGGAATCATACGACATGCTTCGACAACAATTCCCAGGTTTCAACCTTGAGGACAAGGTTGCTCGTTGGGTGGAAAGTAATGATGTGCCGCTCAAGACTTACGTGAGACGGCGAAAGAGAAATTACAATTAATATTATTACTATTATTTTTAAAAGGGTATTTTAGTAATTTAATAAGTTATTGTTTCTTATTCTGTTCAGATAAGGAGTCTATTTAGGGTATATTTAAATACCTTGGTAATCTCCTTTGGGAGGAGGCAATAATTAATCAAGTTTTCAGTTTATTTCTAATTTCTTAGTATTAGTCGGGAGAGAGTTGCACTCTAAAATCCGCAGCAAAACAGGGTCCTATCAGTATCTTTTACTTTATTTTGCTTGTGGCAATACACACTTAAAAATCTGGCCCTTGTTCGATCTGGTCTCTTTTCGGCGATAGATTGCTTTGTCAGTGGTTTTTGCTTGATTTTCAATTTTTGATGTGAGAGGGACATGCATGTTTATGGATATGTAGAGAGATAGAGAGAGACATGCACTCTTGACCAGAAAAACAGATAGAAGGTTTACCATAATCATAGCAAGTTTGAGGTTAGTTTTGCTCGAAAGATTAGTTAAAGGTGAAAAGTGGCTGTGCTCTTGTAGACCAAAGGGGCAAAAAATAAAATTTCATTTACCATTAAAGAAATAGGCTGAAGTAGAAATTTTTGAGTGTCTTAAATTTTATAATTAATCAAAAACTTATACTAGGAGTTATTAACTTTCTTAATGCTATGATAAATTACTATTTTTGGAAGTTTGAAATAATATAATCATGTTTGAATGTTCCAACTGACCAAATTCATTTATTTTCTTTAGTCTTTGAATTCGTTTTTAAATCATTAATCAAATGGGCACAATTTACCCGTTTATCCTCTTTTTTTTTTTTTCTCCAGGTCAATGTCCCCTTAATTTTTTACCTTTATGACACACACAAAGGAAATTTCTTTTGATTAAAATCAGTTTTAAGTTTTCAATGCAAATGATATTTTCTTTCATCTTACAATGCAGTTCTTCGAGCTTTTTGATAAACTCTTGATGTCTCCTAATTATGTGACTAGAAGACAGTCCTTAAAGGTCAGTTCAGCTTACATTAGCTCCAGCCTTAGTCATGCCTTTTCCATATCACTTGCATTCTCCATACAGACGCTAACACTTCAAATATATTTAATGGTAAATCTTCATGCATTGCAGCTTCTCTCGGAATTCCTATTAGAACAAGCGAATTCCCATTTAATGAAGCGCTACATATCTGAAGTTCGTAACTTGAAACTTATGATGACATTGTTGAAGGTATGAAAAAAGACAAAGTGTTTATCAAGCCAAATGTATCAAGTATCTTGATATTTCCTTCAATAGATTTTTTGTTTTGGATTTATTTTGTTTGTTCACCTTCCCAGTGCAAGTTCTTGGTGCTATTGTTTCCACTCTTATTTATTGTTTGAATGCAGTTTTGAAACTACTTTTCTGTTTTCACTTAAATGGATAATATTTACAGACGTTCTAACATCTGAAAACCATTGTTATCACTCTTGCATTCATAATTTGATTAGTTAGGTATCGACGATTTTGAGTCGCTGCTTGCAAACAAAGGGAGGCAGTCATTTATTTATTCCTTTTGATTTCTCTGGATGAAACTCAAGATTGTTATGGTAGATATATTATTTTACCTACTGCACTTGGGAAATCTGAACTGTACTGATGATGTATTTACTGATTCTCAGATGTACTAGTAAGCATAGACCTGCTTTACAGAGTCAATTTGTTTTCTTTTTTATGACACCTGGGCAATTCTTTTTTGGCTGAAGATGATTCTTCTCAGTCAGTCATTTTATGTTGGTTTTTGAGCAGGATTCAAGCAAAAATATCCAACTTTCCGCATTCCACATATTCAAGGTGACAGTTTTTGTTTTCTATTTGTGCCTTTTTCTGAATATTCTTCATTTTATGATTTTAATTTTTAATTTCCCTACACTGGTCTGGAATTAGGATTAGTTGGAGATAAAAGAATCTAGTCTTGCTTAGTCATCGTATCAAGAATTTTCCTCAAGTCGCCTGACAAAAACTGGTGACATTAATATATATATATATATATTTTTTTTTGGTGTAGGTTTTTGTTGCTAATCCTGGCAAGCCACGAGAAGTAAAGATTATTTTGGCTAAAAACCATGAAAAATTGTTGGAATTACTTCACAATCTGTCTCCTGGGAAAGGTTATATAGCTTAAACCAAGAAACTGTGGGTTTTTGGATCATGCATACTATCATGTTTATTTTTGCAATCAGTCTTGAAAATCTAACTTCACTTACAGGTGCTGAAGATGAGCAGTTTGAGGAGGAAAAGGAATTAATCATCAAAGAAATTGAAAGATTCTCTCTCCCAAATCAAGTTTTCTAGGTCAACTCTCTCTCTCTCTCTCTATTTTGAGAATCTTGTGTGAATTTTATTCGTGTTTGTATTGCAACCGAAATATATTTTGATTGTGTTAATGAGTTTGCATCTTGCAAAGTTTCATTGTGTTATTGGAGTGGACTTATTATTATTCTCTAATGTACTTAATTTGACATCACACACCTTATTCATTGATCAGTATCATTTTTAATACTTATAATGAATTGTAGTTACTCTGTCAATGAATGAATAACGCGTTATAGGCTGAAAATTGCAGTGCTACCTCTAAAATTAATAAATTGAAACCTCAATCTCTCTTAAATTATAGGAATACTTGGACTACTCATTTTTGTTGAGTCCTGTTAAGGCGGATTAGCCCACGTAAATGGGTGTGAACTGGGTCCCAGATTTGGGCCTATATGATTAAGGCCCATATTGGGCCGGGTATGGGCTTGAGCTGGTATAGTAGAAATTAGAGAAGCTCAAGCCTCGACTCCGACCACGACCACAAATCGGTTGATACTGCAGGTGAGACCGTGCAAAGTTCGGCTGAGTTGCCATTCCACTGAAAATGTGATTTCTTTTAGTTTCTGAATGTAAAGCAGATTGTTGGGATTGTGAAGGGATTCACACCTGAAAATTCATGACCGCATAAAAAAAGAGAATCATATTCCATCTTTTGTTAGATTTGGTGCTCTTCCCCAATTGATGGTTTCTAAGTACCCTAACACTTATTCTTTGCTCCTTCCTCAGATGTTGCCTTTCTTCCCCTGTCCTTGTGAAAATTAATATTGACTAAGATTACATGTGTGAGTGACACTCTTGCAAAAGCGTGAAATCCATCCGCGTGTAAAGTTGAACTATCTCCATCGGTTGGGAGAAATGGAACCTCGTTGATTAGCCCGAAGAATGTCGTGTGAGCCTACATCCAAAAGAAATCATAGTATATAATTTATTGGAGATCATGATATTATTGTATGGTTGTTATTTGTGTAAGGCTACGTGTACACTCTTATTTAATTATCTTAAAAAATTTAATTACGTGTCAAATAATTATCGGTGCAATTAATATAATAAATTATAAAATATAATTTATAAAATGTGAAATTGAACACAAATGCTGGTAAAGGACTAGAATACATGCAAGAGTAATTTACTAGTAAACTAAGTATTACTCAAGTGTAAAATGCAAACATTTTGATCTAGAGATGATAAATGAGTCGGTTGAATCGAATCGAGCCGAACAAAAAAAAAATCCAACTCACCGAGCCTAACAAGTTAAACAAACTGAGTCTAGTGAGTAAGAAAAATTTTGTTATTTTAAATCGGCTTGTGAGTTGTGAGTTAAACGAGTCGAGTCGACTAAACGAGCATAACAAGTCAAATTTTAATATTTTCAACTTATATCAATATAATACTTATTTTTTTAAAAAATATTTATTTATTAATGTTAACTTCTAATAATTAATAAAGTTGTTTTATTAATATAAATGATATGTATTAAGAAAAAATTATTTAATGCAATTTAATATAAATAAATATCACATGAATATTACAAATATTTAACAGTTGCAACACTACAAATTAAATACATCTCAACTAGGTTGACACTCATCTAATTGTCAATCATTTTCAACATATTAAAAAAATTACTTCTAATTACAATGTAAAATGAAAAAAAAAAATAATAATCTTCTACATCTAAATTTATAAATAGTTCAAGTATTTCATTACTGTGTTGTTGTCTTCTTGTCATAAAATCAGTCTGGTTTTAAATGCAAATGAGTGCCTCCACGAGGTCGTATGTAAGTACTCTTAATTCATCTTGCACGCGCCCACTTGCATTAAAAGCAAATCTAATGTTACAGTAAATACCAAATATGTTAGTAGATTATGCGTCATTATAGAAAGAATAAAATATGTCAGAGAGTATTTTTTCCACCAATTTAAACATCAAAATCTTTGTTTCGAGAAAATTGATAATGAGTTGCAAAATAAATATTAAGTTCATTTCACAACGAAGTAGAATAATTTCAACACTAATTTACTCCTCATATCATATATACTAGATTGTGAATGTATAATAAAACCACTGTGACTAATGCTACCATCTTATTACATAGACGAGAACGATTAATATTAGAATACTTTATAAGAAGAATATAAACTAACGATGTCACTTATTATGTAATCAGTAGTAATTGAATTAGTAATACATAAATTAGTAGAAATCTTATTAAATACAAGACAAATTTATGTTAATTTATATATAAGATTAATAAACATGAAATCAGACGAATCTCGTGTCAATTTTTTTATAAATTTTGTTAAGAATATTAATAGCATTTTTAGAAAAGTTGAATTTTGACTTTTTTTTTTTAATATAGTATTATGTCATAAATTTATGTCACACATTTATTTTTTAGGGTTTTTTTTTTTAAAAAAAACCCTAAAGTATAGGTTGGTTTTAAAAAAACCCTCAACATACATTGTTCATTGAGAAAAACAGTATTGAAAATACGCAATTTCAACCTCGCAGGGGGGTGGGGAGGCCGTCCTCAAAGATCGAGTACGATCGGTCCAGCTGGACCGGCCGTACTGGCCTCCCTTTACAATTTTTTTGCAAAAATGGGATTGGAGTACGGCCTGTCCACTGGACAAGCCGTACTCCTTGTTAGGAGGACGGCTGGTTCTTGGATCAGCCGTTCTCAATGGGTAAAACCCGTGGCTTTTGTCACGGGTTTTGTCATTTAGGGGCGAGTACAGCCGTACTCGACTCCCCTATTTAAAGTCATAAGGTCGACTTTGAAAAATCACATTTCAATTCTCTCTCTCGTTTCCTATTTCGACGATATTTCTCCGTGATCACCTACCAGGTACGAAGATTTTTTTTTTTTAATCATTTACTTTAGACATTTTAAAAAAATTTATATACAAAGTGTTAAACCGAGATTAAATTTTTTTTGATGTATTGTTTATTCATTGTATTTTTATTTTAAAAGTTTCTATCAAAATTCTGAACGTATGAATATTTTAATTTATGTTTATTTATTTAAATATTTCTAATATTTTTTTCTCAATTACCGACGACTATCAAGAGCGACGTAAGCTGTAGCACTCGGTTCTATCGAACCAACTCTTTTATTATTAATGGTATACATCTGATTAATCAATAATTTAAGTAGGGTTAGACAAGAGCACTAGAGTAAATTTATAATTTTCAAAAGTAGATAACGTATTTAAGGAAAGAGGGTTGGGTTTAATGCACTGTAGCCGCCACCAATCTCATATTTTTCCTCTTCGGGTTTTCAGCTCAAGCAGCCGAGCTCCCTAGGCGATTTTCCTCGCCCGATTCTCCTTCAACTTAGGTAAGTTTTCCTTATTTCTCTTAAGATATAGTGGTTAGTTACCTGAGGGAGTACAATGTGAGGATTTTGAAGGTGCTGAGATTGAGCGTAGGTTCAGGTTCTTAGAGATAAATGGGATTACACGGGTAGCAGAATTTCAAATCGGTTTCCTCAATCTTATTATTGATTTTTGGTAAGGTCTAGTGAGAGTTGGATTAATGTATTGCCATAAACTTAGGTAAGCGAGCTTTTGAAGTAGTTGAAACCGAGCATCACCAGGAGAGCCAGGTAAGTAAAGTTTGCTTGTGCCTTCGGGCCTACATCACAAAATATTAGGGTTTGTTTGCTAGAATGTGTTGGTATGTCATGCATCATGTTTTTAAAAATATACGAAAATAAATTTGAATGCATGTCAGCATGGTAAGGATTGAACATATTGAAACAGTTATGTGAATCAGTTTTACAGTTAAGGGAACTAATCCACCCCTTAATGAGACAATGGATATTTATACTTTGGGAGAATTGATCTAACTTCCAATTTCACAGGGGGATCTGAATATGTGAATCAGATTTACTGTTAAGGGAACTAATCCACCCCTTAATGAGAGTGGATATTTATACTTTGGGAGGGTTGATCCGACTCCCAACTTCACAGGGGGATCTGAATAGAAACGAAACATGAACAACTGAGTTGAGAAAGTAGAAATTGCATGTTTAGGAATTTGCATTTCAGTGTTTCATTCATTACTACTTTACTTACTTAGCATTAGGCTAATAGATGAGTTTTGTGATGTAGGTGAAGAAGTGATAGCAGGTGTGTTTACTGAGTCTGCTGATGAATAGATTGGTTTTGGAGTGCATCTTTATAACAATTTGGCAGCTGATGGGGCGGTTTAACTGATGTCAGTTGGTGTGAAGGTTCAGTTGACAACGTTTCAATTTTAGTGTGTTGAGTTTTCATGACAGTAGTGGTTTTCAATATTTTGAATATGTTTCTTTTCTTGAGCTTGCTGATAATAGTATTTGGTTAGGCATAAATGTTGATTTTACTGAAATTGAGTAATGTAAGGATTTGAATTGTTCTAAATGGTTTCAGTGAAGTAAGCTCGTTCTTCTCGCAGCTAGAGATGTTTTTGTATGAAATTTGAATAGTAGAAATATCGTCTACTTTCTGTTGAGTTTCCTGGAGTTACTTAGGGTAAGGGGTTTTTGAATGTCTTGAGTAAGTTTTTTTGCAAATTCAACCATCGGTGAATGGAGTTCACCGGTGGATGTTGGGTGTTTGTTCGCTGATAGACATTGGCGGATCGAATTATCCGGTTGATGTCACCAGATGATGTCGAGTATTCTACTCACCGGTGGATGTCGTGTAAAAACCCGTCGGATGATGTAGAGAGTCTCTTGTCGTTTAGTGACCGGTGGATGTCGTGTGTTAATCTACCGGAAGATGAAGGAAGTGTTTTGTCGTTTAGTGACCGGTTGATGCAGTATAACGTCGATCATCCGGCTGACGTCACCGGAAGGTGTAGAGAATATTTTGTCGTTTTGTTCCCGGATGATGTCTTCTATTTTCTGCTTCATCCCCTTTTTATTGACTTTGTTCAGCGGGCGACGCGTTTGACTTTTTGAGACTTATGGAGTATTTTGCAATTTAAACCTTTATTCTTTTTGCTGATTATTCCTTAACATTTCAACTGAACAGTCAAGCATCGTGCAATAGTTTTGTTTAACTTTTTTTTTTTACTTACGATTTCCGCTGTAGGTTCTTGAATGTTTGAAGTTTTAGAAAATATCAAATTTTGACTTTCGAGTAGACCTTTAGGTTTGGTTCAAAATTTTTCTGAGTTTCGTGCAAGATTGTGTAACAAACCGGGTTCAGAAAACTCGGGTCGTTACATAAGCGTAGTGAGATACTAATAGATAAATATCTAGTTAGGGCTGCTAATATTAATACCGAGTGTAACGACCTCGTATCCCAGCAAGATATTATCCGCTCTGGGGATTGGGCCGCAGCCCAATATCCTCCCCTCACGGCTTTGTTTGGCGAGAACTTCCCAGAAGGTCACCCAACCTAGAATTGCTCTCGCCGAAGCACTTTTAACTTCGGAGTTCTTATGGGATCCGTTGCCAATTGTGCTCCAAAACGTGTCTTGTTATGTTGGAAGGGTCTCTTTACATATGTTTCATTTCCACATACTTTCCCAAGCGATGTGGGATTGTGACTACCCCCTTTTTACGACCTGTCACCTTCCAGCTCACCCGCGCGGACGTACCGTCATCCGGGTTCCGGTTCGTGCAGCCATCGTACCCATACGTGCATATTCGGGTCATCACAATCACCCCCCCTTGGGGGCCCAACGTCCTCGTTGGCCACATTTCCGGTTGGGTACAGGCTCTGATACCATTTGTAACGACCCCTTATCCCAACAAGATATTGTCCGCTCTGGGGATTGGGTCGCAGCCCAATATCCTCCCCTCACGGCTTTGTTTGGCGAGAACTTCCCGGAAGGTCACCCAACCTGGGATTGCTCTCGCCGAAGCACTTTTAACTTCGGAGTTCTTATGGGATCCGTTGCCAATTGTGCTCCAAAAGCGTCTTGCTATATTTGAAGAGTCTCTTTACATATGTTTCATTTCCACATACTTCCCCAAGCGATGTGGGATTGTGACGACCCCCTTTTTACGACTTGTCACCTTCCAGCACACCCGCGCGGATGTACCGCCATCCGGGTTCCGGTTCGTGCAGCCATCGTACCCATACGTGCATATTCGGGTCATCACAATCACCCCCCCTTGGGGGCCCAACGTCCTCGTTGGCCACATTTCCGGTTGGGTACAGGCTCTGATACCATTTGTAACGACCCCTTATCCCAACAAGATATTGTCCGCTCTGGGGATTGGGTCGCAGCCCAATATCCTCCCCTCACGGCTTTGTTTGGCGAGAACTTCCCGGAAGGTCACCCAACCTGGGATTGCTCTCGCCGAAGCACTTTTAACTTCGGAGTTCTTATGGGATCCGTTGCCAATTGTGCTCCAAAACGCGTCTTGCTATATTTGAAGAGTCTCTTTACATATGTTTCATTTCCACATACTTCCCCAAGCGATGTGGGATTGTGACGACCCCCTTTTTACGACTTGTCACCTTCCAGCACACCCGCGCGGATGTACCGCCATCCGGGTTCCGGTTCGTGCAGCCATCGTACCTATACGTGCATATTCGAGTCATCACACCGAGAAACTTGCAAGGGTCGCGGTGCGCCATGAGTTATATCAATACGTGAAGCGCAATGCCGCTGCTCTTGATAATATGGTATATACTGAGTTTTTTCCGCGACCCTTGCAAGTTTCTCGATGTTAATATTAGCAGCCCTAACCAGATATTTATTTATTAGCACCTCACTATGCTTACGCCGCTCTTGATAGTCGTCGGTAATTGAGAAAAAAGTATTAGAAATAGTTAAATAAATAAACATAAATTAAAGTATTTATACGTTCAGAATTTTGATAGAAACTTTTAAAATAAAAATACAATGAATAAACAATACGTCAAAAAAAATTTAATCTCGGTTTAACACATTGTATATGAAATTTTTTAAAATGTCTAAAATAAATTATAAAAGAAAAAAAACTTCGTATTTGGTAGGTGAACACGGAAAAATATCGTCAAAATAGGAAACGAGAGAGAGAATTGAGAGAATTGAAGTGTGATTTTTCAAAGCCAACCTTGTGGCTTTAAATAGGGGAGTCGAGTACGGCTGGTCTGACTAGACCAGCCGTACTCGACCCGCTAGAGGACAGAACCCGTGACTTTTGTCACAGGTTTGTTCCCCTGGACCGGCCGTACTCGCTCCAAAATGACAAAACCCGTGATAAAAGTCGCGAGTTTTACCCATTGAGGATGGTTGGTCCAAGGTCCAACCGTCCTCCTAACAAGGAGTACGGCCTGTCCACTGGCCGTACTTGATCTTTGAGGACGGCCTCCCCACCCCTCTTGCGAGGTTGAGACCGCGTATTTTCAATACTTTAAGGTTTTTCTTGATGAACAGTGTATTTTGAGGATTTTTTTAAAACCAACTCATGCTTTAGGATTTTTTTTAAAAAACCTATTTTTTATTGTAAATTTTGTATATCTGACTAATACAGTATTGTTTATAAATTCATTGTCAAAATTTAATTAAGTGAAGGTACATAGATATTTAGCTTTCATTACATCTCCTTTTTTTTTTTAATTAAAAGAATAATGATTACATGATGTTTTAGATAGAGCCGTCCACGTGTTAATCGATAAATAAAGACTGCGTTCTACCCGTTCATTGGCGGGCAGCTAATCTTCCTGCCCCCAATCACCTTCTCCCCCTGCCCGGCTTTCCTCTCTCTACTGCAGCATCAACTGTTTGACTCTTCCTACTCCCAGAGCGAATCACTGAGAGAGATAGAGAGAGAGAGAGAGAGAGAGAGAGCGGATCAATTCCAAACCGGTATAAATACTCTTCCGCTTTTACTATTATCTCTCTTGTCCTTTCCTCTCTGCTCGGATTTTCTCTGGAAAATGTGGTGAACCGACCGTCGGAATATTTCTGTACCTGCAGGAATGAGTATAAATTCTTCTACCTTCTCTGCTTGTTGATTTGCGCGTTGCTTTGAGTTTTGTTCGAGCTTAGTGTTTTTCCTCTTCCGGCGTTGCAATGTGGAAGCTAGCGCGATTTGCAGCCTCTAATTTGAGCCGATCAAGGCGGTTCTCCACCGCGATTCCTGGTCCCTGTATTGTTCATAAGCGTGGGGCCGATATTCTTCACGATCCGTGGTTTAACAAGGTCGATATTGTTTTTCTTACTTTTGCTTCCGTTCACTGTTGACCTTATCTGTATGCTTCTTGTATTTTTGTTATTTTTTATGGTTCCAGAAGTAGTGGAAGTCTGTGATTTGTATTTTCTTGCATCAGCAATTTTTGTTTTTTCTGCCTTCTGGAAATATGGGAATGAAATCATTTTAGTGCTCGAATGCTTAAAAATAGTCCCAAAAAGCTGTGTTAACAACAGAGCCTTGAGTTATCTGCTTCGTTTTCGGAGGATTTATGACAAAGTACTGAAGCGAGATTATGGTCGTAGTGCATCTGATTTTCTTAATCTTCTCTCAAATTATTTTCAAGGATTTCAGGGTAGGTCCTCCTATTGATAGGTAAAAATGCTAAGTTTGGATTGAAGATTGGTAAAAGGGCAGTGGTTAACAAACAACTGGAGATGAAATGTTTCAAAGATTTTCAGTGAGCACTAAATGGCAGCTGATAAAATTTTTTAGGGATTTTTCCATTTCTTCTACATCAAACATAATTCCTAGAATCAAATATTAGATTCTTTTCCAGTTTGGTAGAAGGGTAGAATTATAGACTTGCTTGTGTTTCATATGATTATTCTGAAGGTTTTTGGAATCAACCCGATTCTAGTGGAATTCCTAGATTTACAGTGATTAGTAACTCCTAGAATAATTGTTAGATTTCATTGCGATTTGGTAAAATATATAGTGTTACTTAAATTGCGCTTGAAATTGTGAAAGTTCGTAATTCATGATTAAACCTGATTTTAGAGGAATTACTGGATTTACAGTGATTAAAATATGATTGCCGATGAAGTCTTTCTAGGAGTTTATAGATTTGTAGAAGGCTAGAATTATAGAGTTGATTTAAAGCTTAACAGAAAAGTGTGATAATATGTGAAGAAACCTGTAGAGAAGAATTATTAGACTTACGGTGATCAGCAAGTTTCATTTAGTGAAGGAAGTTATATGACTTCATTTGTTATCTACTCACTCTCGGTGGGTTTGCCATGATGGCTGAGTAAATATCTTTTTTCTTTTCATTATTATCATTTTTTTTTTTCATCTTTTGTGATCTTTCACGAGTTCTTCAAGTGAAACTCTTTTGGGAGACTTATTGTTAACATATTTCTTTCACAAATATGTCTTATAGAAATTATGGCTTATTTGATGATTGACGCTAATATCCCATTTAGATTTAGAATTAGATAATACAAATGTATATGTATTTCCCTGATAAGGTGTAGTATCAAGCTATGCAGGATTTTTTTTTCCTTTTAAACTCATGTGTTCTGCATATTAAAATAAGGGCATTGATTGTAGTTTATGTCTACGAATATTATTTCGCAAAAAATGCAAATTTTCCTTGATGTTTCTTTTGGGTTTTCAAGTGCAGGATACTGGTTTTCCACTTACTGAAAGAGACCGCCTTGGCCTTCGCGGCCTTCTCCCACCTCGTGTGATATCATTCGAGCAGCAGTATGCTCGTTTCAGTAAGATTATCAATGACTTTCTGGAATTGTGTTTTACAAACTCGGTATGATATTAAGACAACTGTTTTTTGAGAGAACACAGTTCTCTTGATGTTGATGTGGGCTTCCTATCCTTTCTAATGTTAAAAGAAACATAACAGACCTGGTTTTGGGTCTTGATATCTAATTATTATTAAAATTTCCAGTGGAGTCGTATCGATCTCTAGAGAAGAATACACAATGTCAACCAGCTAATGTCGTTTCTTTAGCAAAATGGAGGATTTTGAATAGACTGCATGACAGGAATGAGACTCTATATTATAGGGTAAGTACTACAAATTCTGTTTGACAGATACAATTTAAATGTTAAGTAATGAGATTTTAATTGTTTTTCTCCAAAGGTTTTGATTGACAACATCAAAGATTTTGCACCAGTAATATATACTCCTACAGTAGGATTGGTATGCCAGAACTATTCTGGGTTATTTAGACGCCCTCGTGGGATGTACTTCAGTGCCAAGGACAAAGGAGAAATGATGTCCATGATCTTTAATTGGCCAGCTCAGCAGGTACTGCATGTAGAATGTCAAATTCTTCTTTTATTTTATTTTCTTTGCAGATACATATAAGTAAAACTAACAAATATCTTTTTTGTCAAGTTTAACTTTTATTAATGTATTTAATTTGCAACTGTTGGAGTACAAGTCAAAATGAGCTCCCATTTGTAGGTTGACATGATAGTCATCACAGATGGCAGTCGTATTCTTGGTCTAGGTGACCTTGGAGTTCAGGGGATTGGAATACCTATTGGAAAACTAGATATGTATGTTGCTGCTGCTGGTATTAACCCTCAGAGGGTATGTTTTTTCTGTTTGTCAGCACTTGACTTGATGGGCTTGTTATTTTACCATTATTTCTGCAAAAGCATTAGTTGCTTCTTGGAAAGCTATCTGAATGTATATAATATGATAATGTGCTAAAAGTAATTGATAATTATTTTGTAAACTAGAAGAGAAATTTTGTTTTGATTATTGTTCGTGTCATATCTAATTCATGTTCTATTCGAACAGATTCTTCCAATTATGCTGGATGTTGGTACAAATAATCAAAAGTTGAGAGAGAGAGAGAGAGAGAGAGAGAGAGAGAGAGAGAGAGAGAGAGAGAGAGAGAGAGAGAGAGAGAGAGAGAGAGAGAGAGAGAGAGAGAGAGAGAGAGAGAGAGAGAGAGAGAGAGAGAGAGAGAGAGAGAGAGAGAGAGAGAGAGAGAGAGAGAGAGAGAGAGAGAGAGAGAGAGAGAGAGAGAGAGAGAGAGAGAGAGAGAGAGAGAGAGAGAGAGAGAGAGAGAGAGAGAGAGAGAGAGAGAGAGAGAGAGAGAGAGAGAGAGAGAGAGAGAGAGAGAGAGAGAGAGAGAGAGAGAGAGAGAGAGAGAGAGAGAGAGAGAGAGAGAGAGAGAGAGAGAGAGAGAGAGAGAGAGAGAGAGAGAGAGAGAGAGAGAGAGAGAGAGAGAGAGAGAGAGAGAGAGAGAGAGAGAGAGAGAGAGAGAGAGAGAGAGAGAGAGAGAGAGAGAGAGAGAGAGAGAGAGAGAGAGAGAGAGAGAGAGAGAGAGAGAGAGAGAGTACTGGATCGATTTGTAAGTAAAACTTCAACAAAGTTTAATTTTGTGCTTTTTTAATGCGTCCAATAATTAATACTTTAGCTGAAGGTCAATCATAGATTTTACAACATCATGATTGCAATTGAAGCCATTTCAAATCCTTGATAGGAGAGAGATGCGAAAATCAGCAGCTCATCAACTGTGTTAGTGAAGTAGTGTGGGAATTGAGGAGGTAAGAGGAAGAGAAGGAAATGCGCGGTGAAAGAGAGGGGAGAGAAACCCTAAGGCGGATGGAGGGAGGGAGGAAGGGGAATGCGGAGGAGAGAAGGCGGAGAAAGTTGGAGTGGAGGAACCCATCGTCATCCCTGCCCATGCCCTTGGACTGCGTGCTAATCCCACTTATCCTTAAATTAATTATTATTTAATTAATACTTTAGGTGAAGGTCAATCATAGATTTTACAACATCATGATTGCAATTGAAGCCATTTCAAATCCTTGATAGGCTTGTGAGGCTTTATTTGCTCTTTTATTTTCCCTTTGTTTCAGTGGCAAATGCGCCACCTTATTTTTTCTACTTTCCTAGAGTATTGAATCATAAGAATTTTATTTAACATAATATTGTAATATCAGATTTAGGACTTCGGCAGCCTAGATTGGAGGGTGATGAATATCTTTCAATTGTTGATGAATTCATGGAAGCGGCATTTACACGTTGGCCAAAGGCCATCGTACAGGTCTACTTTTTACCAATATTGTATGTTAAGGTTCAATAAATTTGCCATTTTAACTTTGGTATTGGGCTAATGTTAGCAGTTTGAGGATTTTCAAATGAAGTGGGCTTTCGAAACACTTCAGCGATATCGTAATAAGTTCTGCATGTTTAATGATGATATACAGGTGAACACTTGAACCGTTAGTTTCCTGCTTGAGATGAACCTAAGAATGCAATTTAGATTTACTAACAGTGATTGTGGTTTTAACATAAACGTGTTGTGTTTGGTTCAAATCAGGGAACTGCGGGTGTCGCACTTGCGGGATTATTAGGAACTGTGAGAGCTCAAGGGAGACCATTGACAGATTTTGTTGATCAAAAGATAGTAGTGGTGGGGGCTGGAAGGTACTTAGTAAAATCTGAATAATTTGTCAACATGAAGCCTATGCTTATGTTTGTTCGCACAACCTTGCTCTTACTATGTGCTTTTCATCTCTCCGCTTCTCTCTCTCTTTGGATTTCAGCGCTGGACTTGGGGTTCTTAGCATGGCTGTACAAGCTGTTACAAGAATGTCTGGGAAAAGTGCTGAACTTGCAAAAGAAAACTTCTTTTTAATTGATAAAGATGTATGTTCCTCACAACATTCACTAGTATTTGCAATTTACCACCTGGAGCGTTAGTCTCCCCCCTCTCCTTGGGGCATATATGCTGAGGAGAGGAATGATAGGGTTGTCTGAGTCTGAAAGTTCAAAGACATGGGGCTTTTGGGATAATAGGAGTTAGTGAGGAACCTTTGTGTCGATTAACTGTTTGGTTTTGATGAAGAGTCCTGGGTATAGTAACCTTATAGGATTTTGTATATTTCACTCTAAGCTTTATTACCAGCTCTGTCCATAAAATAATCAAAAAGAGTCTATTACATTTGCGGTTTGATTGTTATAAAATCAATCTGTGACATTGTAGATCTCCGAAGGACAAGACAGCTACTAGTTTTACATTGTTTTCTATTTTGGATGCAGGGTCTTGTAACAAAAGAGAGAAAGAATCTAGATCCAGCAGCGGCACCCTTTGCGAAGATCCCCAAACAAGAATGAAGGGCTTAGCGAGGGAGCAAGTCTACTTGAAGTGGTAAATCTATGACGACTTCTTGCCATTCTGTCACGTGGCTTATCTATATGATATTTTGCAGAAATTCTTATTAGTTGTAGTTATAGCCTCATAAAACTCCAATTTCAGAGAATTTATTATCATTCAGGTTCAAAAGGTCAAGCCCCATGTGCTTCTTGGTTTGTCGGGAGTTGGTGGGATCTTTACTGAGCAGGTATATGTTGATCATTCTCTATCTTCTTCTATTATCCTAACAGAAATTAGCTCACTGCTTCATTGTAACTGCTTAACACAACTCCTATTTCACGTCTTTGAATTGTCTCTGTCATTTATCCATACTTGGCAATTTGCTTTGACTGTAGCAATGAACATCAGAAGGGTAGAAGTTATGTCATTGAAATTAATTATTTGTGGAATTCCTTTTCTAACCACCAACAAAGAAGATAATTCAGATTATGAAGTTGAGAGACTACCTTATTTGTGTATCTTCTGCATCCTCGTAGTCTTTCTGTTCCCTGAACTATTTAAACGACTAGTGAGTCCACTTAAAAGGCAAAAATAAATCACAAGAATGAAAGTCATCAAAACTTTGAAGAAAATAATGATGTTAAATTGTGTCAATGTGTATATGCTGTTAACTTGAACCACTGTTGTATAACTTCCATTTTAATTACATTACTGGGATTCTGTTTCCTCTCTGGCAATGGATTAGGTGCTCAAGGCCATGCGGAATTCTGATTCTGCTAAACCTGCCATTTTTTCCATGTCAAATCCCACTTTGAATGGTTTGTCTTCCAATTCTCAATGGCATCAAGTTTTTCGTATACTCCTTGCTTTATACAGTTGACTCTACTTTCTCATCTTATGAAACAGCCGAGTGTACAGCTGCTGATGCTTTCAATCATGCTGGTGGAAACATAGTCTTTGCTAGTGGAAGTCCATTTGAGAATGTTGATCTCGGTATCATTTCTTTTGATTGATATATATCTCATGGGACTTTAGAAAATAAACTATAGTGAAGTAGATATTTGGACTGTCATTCAGAACCATGATAGCCTACAAATTTAGACTTTGAGTTTGATTTGTTTAAATGACTTTTTTGTTACAGGTAATGGAAAATTAGGCCACGTGAATCAAGCAAATAACATGTATTTGTTTCCTGGGTATGTATCTTTGCTTGGATGATAGAATATTTCACTAGGACGTGCTTATAACCATCTGTAATTATAATATGTTTTATTCTTTTTAATCCAGCATTGGTTTGGGTGCCCTTGTGTCGGGTGCTCGAATTATTACAGATGGAATGTTGCAAGCAGCTGCTGAATGGTACTGATGTTTATCTGTTTTAACTAGTATAAAAACTTCACTAGATAGAGAAATGTCTCACTTTAATTGATTGTAACGTGAAATAAACATGCATTTGAATTTTTTTTCCTTACTTCACTGCATGCGAATAGAATAGTTGATTGTCTGCTATAATTTCATTATTAGCGATTAATAGTTATTTGTCAATGCTATTCTTGTTTTTTTTTTCTTGCTAATTATTTGTTATTGCTAACTGATTGGTTACTGACGTGATGTTTGAATGTACAGCCTTGCCTCTTATATAACAGATGAAGATATCCAAAAGGGAATTTTGTACCCATCAGTTAGTAGGTAAGATTCATAGCTTCATTCGGCAATATGTACTCATTTTTTATTTTTTTTCTTATCTGAGTCTCTTAATACAGGTTAAAGTTTTACCTTAAAATAATGCAACATTAGAGAGAACATAAAAGTAAAAGGAGGAGAAAAAGATGGTACTGTGGCAATATCCTCTGGCGAAATTAGTTAAAAATCGATGCATTCAAGTTACTTCTTCCCCAATTACTCCTTGTTTAGAATAATAAATTTACATAATTCTAGAATGCATCAAACTGAAATTATCATTTTATGTAACTAATTTTGTTATAAAGAAACTAAAAGGTAGAGGATAGTAGAATAATTCTCAGGTTATAATTACATTTTCTCTGAAATAGAAAGTTCTCTCGCTGGATTGTCCTTATATTGGAGAACTCCATATTTAATCTCATCAAGTTGTACCTAAACTGATGATTTTTCTATTTATGACTTGTTGATAGAATCCGTTCCCATTTGACTTAAATTCTATCGATGCTGCAGTATCCGACACATTACGGCCGAGGTTGGAGCTGCTGTTTTGAGAGCAGCTGTTTCGGAGCATGTAGCAGAAGGACATGGTGATGTAAGCGCCAAAGAGCTCAGCAGGATGTCAAAAGTATGAATTGCCGCAACTCTCTTTGATTTTTCATGCTCAGTTGAAATCACTACTTTTCAAATGCATTAAATCTGCATTAGCTAGATAAATATAATAGGTGGTAGAATATCACAAAATCATCACAAAGTGCAATTACTTTTTATTTTCTTTTCAAATTAAAATTGTAGTTATAGATGTTCTATTTCCTGAGTGCCTAGTTTTTCCAAGTTGTGGAATGAGCTTATATGATCGTCACAACACCCTAAATTATCAACGAAATTCTTACTACAATTCTCAATGAACGATAAACATAACAGCTCTGCAGACATACATTATGCATGTGTATGTAAAAGATGTCCAATTATCAGCTGAAATCGCCTTTCATGTACTGCACACCAGTCATAAAATCACAAAAAAAACAGCTGGGCGTGCAATTACACGCTAGTTTCCTATTTTTTAGAATTGTTTTGAAGTTGCATGTTGTGCTTTATTTTAAATAGTTATCAATCAATTGTTTTGAATTTTCATAATTCTCGTCATATGAAATTTAAATTGAGGAATACTTCCAATTGGTGAAATCAGCTCACACATTAGCGTCAAAATTGTGTAAGATTATTATTTCTATGCAGGAGGAGACGGTAGATTTTGTCACGCAAAACATGTGGTTCCCCGTTTACAGTCCTCTGGTTCACGAATAATAAGAAGACTTGGGGCGACTCATGATTTATTTTGTGAAACTTTACTATGTCAGTGGGAAGAATGTAAGGTAAGTACGAGGACCCTCCAACTCTACTTAAAAAGACTTTCTCATTTCCACACCTTTGTGCATTGTTAAAATCCCATTAATTGTAAGGAGAATTGGGTCATTTCTTATGGTATGTGTTTAGAATAAGTTATTGTATTATTTTTATGATTAATACCTCAAAATTTTGGATTTCTTTTAGCCTTCCCCATATTTCTCAGTCTGGAGGAATTTATGATTCCTACTAGGCCGAAGAGAAGTTTGCTTTTTGACTGTTTTGTATTTTGAACTCGTTCAATTTGTCAACGTTTAATACGGAGATATTGGGTGTGCATGTTTCTTCAATGACTAACAAACCAGATTTGGACACACCGTAGCTTGGACCCTGGGTAGTTGAGCCCCACTAGATTAGGGGCTCCATCTCTACAAGCTTAAATTTGAAGGTCGCAACCTTCACATTTAGGGGTGGCATAGGGACGGGCTGAAAAAGGCCCATTTTGTGGGCTCTGGCTGCGGCGGGCTTACATATGTCATACGATATTTCTGTGTGTCAAATGTCAAGTTAAGAAATTAATAAAACTTAAGTGTCACATCAATCTAAGATTAAATTATAAAATTAGGGTACAAATGAAGAATTATTCTTCTACTCGGTAGCGTCCTATTATGAGAATCCCACGGCAACAACATTACTCTGCCATGATCTGAGTGAGACTGTCGTCGAGGAAAATCAATTGGATCGCCGATGCACTTATGGTTTTTATGAGATCTAAACTGAATCATCTACATCAGTTGAGCGTCAAACGAGTAAAACAAGTCGAGTCGAAACTAAAAAAAGGACGGGTATTGCCTTGCAAAAATTAAGGGTCTCAATCGATTACAGATAAGGAAGCTCCATCTCGCATTATGCCAAAGCATTAATCTTTTGCAATATGGTGAACAAGCATATTACAGAGTATTTCAACGATAGTTCTCATATTATTCAAATTGGAATTCATCCATGACTAACAACAAGAGCTACAGGGTTATTTCTGAGCATTAAAAGGCAACCTAAATATTTGATTAAAAGGCATAGGAAATGATCATCCAATTGTGGGTGTTGAGTAGACGACGCCATTGTCAATCTTTAGCCATACTCGGTTGCAACAGAAGTTCATAATTGTGTAAGCGTCTATTGGGATAGGAACCACCCCCACGTATGGGTTCTCCCGTTTGATCACTTCTGTTGCTTCTTTTTGCGGCTTCCCCACCAACTCCGGCCAACTGTATTTATAACCTGTTCAGAACATGCAGGTTAGAGAGAGAGAGAGAGACAGAGAGAGAGAGAGAGAGAGAGAGAGAGAGAGAGAGAGACCCAATCCACAACATGCAGGGTCCATGCATCCTGCATCCATGCAAGGAGGGTACGGTTTCCAGCCACTCATCCTGATTGTTGTTGGATTACTGACAATCAAATGGTCTGATCTGTTGATGCTGTAACGGGCACTGAATTTATAGGGTTTCTGTTTTGATTATTTATGGGATCTTCATGATATATATAGTATGATATAATATTTCTTATTTTATTTCCTTTTATATGTGTCTACTCATTGAAGAATGACAGATACGATAGGAAGAGCTGATTTATAGTCGTTTTAATTTGATGAAATTGTATCCTGCTTCCATTTGATGCTGTATTTCGAAAAATGATTCATTAGGATATTAATTAATTTCCCATTCATTCCTCGTTTGTCCCATTTACACATAAAAACCGAGTATTTGATTTGGAAATGACAACATACAGTCAAAATTTAGAGAATAACGTAACAAAAATGGAAAGATATTCATTTTTAAATAATGCTATATTTAGAAAGTAAAAATAAAAGATAAATGTATCGTTACTTCCTAATTAATCTTGTGTTTGGATAATTAAAGCACTTTCAAGGTGGGATGAATATTCAAACACATGTTCTCCAAAAATATTACGTAAAACCTAAGAAGTAGGAGGGGATCAATGTTCATTTACATGCAAGCATAATTAGAGTATATATTTTAGAATCTATATGATTTATCATGCTAAGATCAATATACAATGTCACGAGGGCGCAGAGGCTTTGACACTGACGCTAGGCGCAGATGAAATGGGCACCACGACGTTTTGTTTTTCCAAAAAGATTGCCTTGGCATTACACTAAGGAGGTCGTTGAATTTTGTTCTTTATTTTCGTGTTGCTGCAGTGTTGCACGCAGGAGGTCGCGACCTTGAGCTCTTAGATCGTCACTTTAATTTCAATCTTCATTGTGCTGCGTCGTTGTAGCGTCAAGATGACACCTTGATTTTTCAACTTTTTTGCACGATTGCGGCTTCCATTCGATAATGTTGCCGCTTTGACATTAAAATGATACTTCTTTACTTGCTTTTCGGTTACTTTGTCAAATTTTCTTCCCCGTGCAACATAAAAAGAATAATAGGTATTAAATCTATTTTTACATATGACCGTATAATCCAACTTTAATCTCACTTATCGTTTAATTAGTTCAACTTATGCACAATAATCTCACAATTAACTCTTAACAATATTGGTTTATGTCAGGAAATTATAGAACCTTACCCTAGTTAGCCCGGATTTTAATGTAACATAATATTGGTACTCAGGCATCCATCATTTCAATATATCAAGACCAATTGAAATATTATGAGATAGAATGATAGAGAGATAAATAGATAGATAGAGAGAGAGAGCTTGCGGAGCCAACATCAACTGTGCATCCGCTTGAACACGGAGGGTAAGGCCGCTTGAACACGGAGGGTAAGGGATCCGGACATTCATCGTGAACGATGTGGTATTATCAGAATCAAATATTGTGCCCTGATGATGTTGCAACGGGTACTGCATTTATATAGTTTCTGTTTAGGTTATATATGGCAAGTTGATCATATATGGTATCAAAGCGACTTTACCTATTGAAGATAGAATGATGGAGAAACAACAAATGTAAAATCCGGGATTTTTAATTAATACAAAATTTGAGTAAAATTTGGTGTCTTTTGAAATTAAAGTATTTCCTCATTGACTCGAATATTCGTAACTATTCATCACGTGTACATTTGTAAATTTCAATCAAATAATTAAAGTCATTAAAAAATAAGAGTTACTGCGTGATTAAAAATCTGAAATATTATTAACTTCTGATAAACTTGTGGATAATAATTGAATTTCTAATGAATCAAATATATATATATATATGATTTATAAAAAGGCCGCTTGGTTTTGTTGCAAGGAGTTATTTCCGATGTGTTGATGATGTTATGATCTACAAAGTTGTTACCCATTAGGGGTGAAAATTCATAAAAAGTCAGACTCTTTTACTACTTGAAAACAAACTGTGGAGAAAAACATGAAACTAAATATAAAGTTGTACACACGACATATTTTGTCCACATCGCAGTGTTGCTTCGATTTTATTAAAAAGATTGTAATTTCCCCCAAAACTTACATCAATTGAATCTTTAAACACAATTTCAACAAACATACTCAAACATCGTCCTCCCATTTCGGGGAAACTGAGAATTTGGTGAGCAATGATCATCCAAGTGTGGGCGTCGAGGAGACGATGCCATTGTCTAACCTAAGCCACACTCGGTTGTAGCAAAAGTCCATTGTTGTGTGAATGCCTCGTACAAGAGGGATTGCCGCTACGTCCAGGTTCTCCCGTTTGATCACTTATGTTGCTTCTTTTTCCTTCTTCCCCACCAACTCCGGCCATGCGTATTTATCCCCTGTACACGACGATCGAAATGTTAGAGAGAGAGAGAGAGATTAAAGATGAATTATAATGGTTTTAAAGCATATAATTTAATGAAATTTTTTTCTAATTTACCCGATATTATGCTGTATTTAAAAAGATTTGTTAGAATATTAATTAATTCTTTTTTATTTTATATTTAGACAAAACTGAATTTTTTATTGGGAAAACATATAAAATGGAAATGAAGTTGAAGATATTCCATTTCTAGTGTGTTGTTTTGCTGCAGTTCAAAAAGATTCGATAGAATATTAATTAATTTCATCATTAATCTCATCGATATTATGGCGACTCGCAACGAATTATCGAAAGGAAGAGCTTAACTAGTTTTTACTCTATCATTTCTTTTTATTTTTATTGTGATTTTCATTGGAGATTGTTTTTGATAATATTTCAGTCGTTTTCTTAATTTCATTATAAACTAGTTCTCTAATTTATGATTACAATTTGAACTCTACGTGCAATCTAATTTACTTATTTTTTATCCTTTTTTTTTAATTTTATTGATTCGCATAAAGTTTGTTTATTTTGTTTACAATTGATCACGATATGCATACTTGACCACTAATTGGAAAAAAAGGTTTTAATATGTAAAGAATTTGGGAGAATGATTCTTATAATAGATATGGATAGAATAACATACGATCATCAATTGAAACTATAAATTAACGTTGAATAAGAATAAACCAGCATAATGTAACACCCTGCATTTTTGGCCAGGAAATTATCTCTCGAATTATCGAACGGGATTAGGTTTATATTAATATAATGAATGTTTTGGTGAAATTTGTTGGGATGTTTAGTGGAAAACTAAACAAAAGTGTAACCAAAACAAATCATTTAGTTAGAAAACCAATGGAGGGGCAGTTTAGGTCAGAATTAAGGTTGGTGGGAGGAAAGCCAATGGATGAGAGCCAAGTGTCCAGCTTGTTGAAGAAGCCAAGCCCCCTCTCTCTTTCTCTTCTCTACGTGAAACCCTCCTCATTTCTCTTCTCTGTTTCTCTCCACTCCTCTCTGCATTCTCTCTCCCAGACGACGAACGACCATCGAAGCTCCTCCGATTTCCCCAGTTTCTTTCTATTTCGCAGTCTAAGATAGTTATCTACTAAAGTTACCGAGTTTGGACAAGTTAAACGTTAGTTTTCTTGAAGTTTTAGGGTTAATGTCCGATCGTGCATGGGATCGCTGAGGACTTACGATCAAAGCGGCAACTCACGGACAACAGGTAAGTTCATGTGCGTAGGTTGGCACTTAAGACCCTACATCACGGAGGTACTAAGTTCTGGTTGTCGGGTAGTTAGGTCATAGGTTATGTTCTAAGTGAGATGTGTTTTATTTTATGTCTTGCTTTGTTATTCTGTCGCCTGTCTATGTTATGTTCAAGCACCGTAAATGTTCATGCCTACACGTTTTCTCTGAAAGTCATGCAAATGTTTTCTGTACACGGTTTGAAGTTAAGAAAGATAAAATGTGAATGTAATGTGCGGTTAAGTGTGAAATGAGACTGACATCCTGTCATGTACTCCTGTTATGTCCTGTTGTGACATGTACTCCTGTTGCACCAGCTCCTCTACCCACTTATGCCTTCCTGTCCAGTGAAACGTAATGTAATGTAATGTCCATGAATTTCGAAAGTTCATGCATAGCATATGCATCACTGCATTTTATGTTCTTACTGAGCTCTAGGCTCATAGTTGAACTCCCTGTTGTAGGTATGGATCCTCCAGATGAGGATTTTGTGCCTCAGGCCGACAAATAGGTGGTTGGTGGCACGAGCTTTCGGGGGTGGTTGCGGTAGCCAGACACATTTATGACCAGAGAGAGTGAAGTGTTTATGTTTTTACAATTTCTGTTTGGTGAATTCTTGAAGTTTATGTCAAGTTCTGTATAGTTTCTGAAATTTTAAAACTGTGTACAGACTCTGTGTTGATATTTTAAAACTATGTTTTGAATCGGGTTTTTGAAGTTTGAAGCTTTTTGTGTCAAGTGATGTAAACTGTCAAACAGAGAGGTAGCCGATCGATCGACTGTGGTAACAGATCAATCGGTGAGGTGTTGCTCTTTTAAAAATGTCGTCCATTCTGCCGTTTAAGTTCAAACGTCCAACGTCCATTCTGCCTTCAAAAATAGTTGTCTACACTGTTCTTTAAAATAGTCGTCCACGCTGTTATTTAAAACAGTCGTCCACGCTGCCCTTTGAAAATAGTCGTCCACGCTGTTCCTTAAAACAGTAGTCCAGTTCTGCAGTTGTCCAAAGTACTCGCCCGTCGAGTAATTGTTTCAAGTATTTGGCTAAGTGTTAGTCGTCCATTCTGTCTTTCAATTCTGTCGTCCATTATGTCTGTCTATTTTAAACGTCCAAAGTCCATTCTGCGTTTTATTTCAAACGTCCACGGCTTCTGTTGTCCACAGATTTTACCTTTTATTTCAAACGTCCACGGTTACTGCCTTTTATTTTAAACGTCCACAGGCTTCTGTTGTCTACTGTTTTGTTTTGCCTTTGATTTCAAACGTCCACAGCTTCTAGACTTCTGTCGTCCACAGCTTCTGCATTTCTGTCGTCCACGGCTTCTGGACTTCTGTCGTCTATAGCTTCTGCATTTCTGTCGTCCACAGCTTCTGGACTTCTTTCGTCCACAGCTTCTGCATTTTTGTCGTCCACGGCTTCTGGACTTCTGTCGTCCACAGCTTCTGCATTTCTGTCGTCCACAGTTTCTGCACTTCTGTTGTCCATAGCTTCTGTCATCCATTGTAGCTTCCCACTGCGTGACTTCCAATTTACGTTTCCCATTTTATTAAGTCTTCCATTGCATGTTTGTCGTCTATTCTGCCCTCAGTTTCTGTTGTCCACTCTGCCTTTTATTTAAAACGTCCAAATGCCAGAATCCTGTTTAAGTCGAAGTCAAGTCCTAGCGAAAATCCCAAAACTGTTTTCATTTCTCCCTGCCTTTTGTCTTCCTGTTTTACTTCTGCCATCTATTTCTGTTGACTATTTTAATTGTCTTCCAGTCTTCAATTCCAGGGGAGATTTTCTTTATCTAGGTTTTATGTAACACCCGATATTTTAGCCATGTAATTATTCATTGAACTATTAAATGGGATGGATTGACCATTAATAAAATGTGTGTTTTTATTGGAATTTTGTGATGCCTTGCGGAAAGATAGATTGTTGAGGAAAAACGAATCGAAGAATTTAAATAACAATTTAAACTGGAAAGCCAAACTAAGTGTAACCAAAACAAAACATTTTGGTTAGAAATCAATGGAAGGGCAAAATGGGAAGCCAATTAAGGTTGGTGGGAGGGAGCCAATGGTTGGATGCCAAGTGTTCAACTTGTTGAAGGAGCCATGTTTTTCATCCTACGTGAAACCTTCATTTCATCTCTCTGTTTCTTCTCTTCCTTCCTGTTTTCTCTCTTCTAGGTGACTGAGACAAATTTCCAAAACTTTGTTCTCCTATATTCTTCCATTCTCTCTGTTACAGGTAACTGTTTTTCATTAGTTAACGAGTTTAGGTTAGTTACTTTTAGTTTTATGAATGTTTAGGGTTGACAGCCCGATTATTCACGATATAGGTTTTGATCACCAAGGACGTGTGAACAAAGCATTCAGCTCTACAACCACAGGTAAGTTCATGTGTGTAGATTGGCTCTTAAGGCCCTACATCACGGAGATACTAGGTTTTACTTCTGTCGGGTTGTTTTGGGTAGATACATTATAGTTTACGTTCTGAGTTGTCTGTGTTTTGCTCCATGTTCTGTTGTGTTATCTCTGTTGTCTGCTGTTTTAATTTTAAGCACAGTAAACGGCCATGCATACACGATTTTCCCGAAAGCTCATGCAAAATGTTTTCTGCACATGTTTTGAAGTTAAGAAAGATAAAAATATGAATGTAATGTATCAGTTAAGTGTGGGATGGGGACTGACCCTCTGTTTCTGTAATGTTCTGTATTTCTGTATGTGCCTGATAGTGCACTTGTCAGTTCCCCTATAAGCTCCACTTATACCCCTCTGCCAGTGAAAAGTAATGTTCTGTAATGTCATTGTATTTCTGAAGATTCATGCATAGCGTTTGCATCCCTGCATTTTCATGTTCTTACTGAGTTTTAGACTCATAGGTGAACTCCCTGATGTAGCTACGGAACCCGTGGATGAGAATTTTGTGCCTCAGCCAGATGCATAGGTGGTTGGTGGCACGAGCTTTCGGGGGTGGTTGTGGCAGCCAGACATATTCCTGACTGAGAGAGTGAAGTTTTAAGTTTTGTGTTTTGTTTATGTTTTAAAAACTTCTGTTTTGGTGAATTCTTAAAATGTATGTCAAGTTCTGTGTAATACCCAGTTGTACGGACTTGTATATTATATTATTGGATGACATTTTTGTAAATATGTCAAATCATGTCTGTTTTACAAAAAGAAAGCGTCACTACGATCCTAACGATTAATAGGAATTTTAAGAAAATTATGGGAATTTTCGGAGATTAAACACTATATTCCGAGCAATTAGGCTTTTCATAATATGAAGGACGTTTTAGTAAAAATAGTAAACGAAGTCCAACTTGCGAAGTGGGACAGTTT